>JAVJIF010001931.1:0-443619 GCA_038442645.1 Agave tequilana | reverse complement strand
TTTTGATCAATCATATATATACCTTAAAGTTTGCTTTTAATGAAAATAAATTGTATGATTTTGATGTCTTTGATAAAAAGAAATTCATGTTTATCTTGAGCCTCATTGATTATTTTCATGAAAATGTTATTCACATGATGCTTGTACACTCACATTATTTTTGTTTACTCGTGATTTTGTTTCATGAGCACATATTTGAGCTTTATAGATTTTGAGTGTCCACTTTTGTGTATTTAGTATGATTCATGAGATATATATCTTTTATTTTCTGGTTTGAAGGATTTTTAACTAGTTTTTTAAAAATTACTTTAAACTAGTTATTTATTCTTCAATTGGTAGTATTTTCAAAGTATGCTAAAATATTTCTAAACTCATATTTTTGAAAACCCCTACCAACCTGAAATCACCTAGAGGGGGGTGAATAGGTGATGGCTATATGTAAATGGCACAAATGCGGAATTTAAAATTTACTAACACAATTAGCTCAATAAAAGACTTGCAATAAATAAAGCAATTTATAGTGCAAGAAAATAAAGGAGTTGAGTTTAGAGAGATTTGAGCAAACGCAAACACGCAGATATGTTTCCGAGGTTCGAGCCACGCTCTACGTCCCCGCCTTCACACTTGAAGGATTTCCACTATTGAAGATCCACTGGACCACCAATACAAGGACACACTTGTCCTATCTCTCGTGATGCCGCAACACCACCCGGAGCACACTAGCTCGCTTGAGCCGATGCCTCTACAACTTCACTCAATAAGAAGGTGATCACACTTGATCAAAAATCGCTCACTTGCACAATCCTAGAACCAATATGTAGATGAAGAATTATGGATTGTGTAGTGCAAAAGCTAGAGAGAAGTAGAGGTAAAGACTTCAAATGGGTGTCTAGAAATTTAGGGCTTTTGGAGAGAAAATCTTTTCTAAATGAAAGCCTTTTGAAAACTGTAAATCTTTTGAAAATCTCTTGTAAAAATGATCTTAATTGTTGTGTTATCATCTTGAAGTGACCTCCTATTTATAGGGGTCAAAAACACCTTCAGAGATCCGTGGGATCAAATCCAAAAGAAAATCTGTCAGAAAATAGAGCTGTTGGAGTCTGTCAGAAAATCTGACAGCAGCCGGTCGACCGGGACGGTCGACCGCCAACGGTCAAAAATCAGACCGTTGGGGATCTACGGTCGACCGCCCGGTCGACCCAAACTACCCGAGAGCACTGCACAGTGCTCGGTCGACCGAGACGGTCGACTGACACAACATGCACAGAATTGTGCGCGCCGGTCGACCGGGACAGTCGACCGGTTTCTGTCAGTTCTGAAAAATCAGAACTTCCAGAAACCTGAAACAAGGGTTTTTGGATTTGGTCTTGGTTTTGAAGTTTTGTATCTTGAAAAACTTAGAGTGTGAGCCTATGTCACTACTCTAACAAATTTGAAACATTTTTTATAAAAACTTCTTTGATAAAACTTGTTTTTCCAAATAAATGTTTTTCCAACACCTAAACTATTTTCCAAAACTTAACATGTTAACTCTAAACTGAAAATAGAAATTAAAATCTTTTTGAAGTCATGAACCAAATTAAAATGTGTGTGTAGGTGGTAATCCCATAACTCTACTTCTAACATCTAGGTTTTGACAACATATCTAAAATGAAAATACAAAAAAATCTTGGTGTTCTTCATAGTCTTGATCTTGACTTGGTCTTTACTTCATCGTCTTGTTCCCGAAGCTCTCTATTGTGCTTGGCTTGGGAATGCAAATCTTTGGCGAACTCCAAACTTGTGAGTCTTGATTGCGGAGCCGTCAAATCAACCTGTTTTAACCTGAAATGCTTTTAAACAAATATTGTTAAATACATACTAGATATGGTTTGTTATCATCAAAATATCCATCAAGATATAGGGCTAATGGCCTTTGGCCAACAATCTCCCCCTTTTTGATGATGACAAAACATATTTAGTTATCACAAATATTTTGGGTGGAGACTTCAAGTGAAGCTCCCCCTCAACACATGCATATACAAAAAATATGCTCAAGCATAGACAAGTCTCAAAAGAAATGGTGGGTGATATAATCCACAATACATCCATAACACATATATCCATGCTAGATAAACATACTCATGTCATAAAAGTACTCATGTCATAAAATAGAAATGAAACACACATGTCCACAAAGCATAACCAAACAAGTACATGTCCACACAAACATAAATACAAGATAAAGATGTTCAACAATAGAAAAATATACATAAAATATGGAGTCTCTCTCAACAAATAACTCTCCCCCTTTTTGACATCATCAAATAAAGGGAGGTCAATCTCATCACTCGGCACCACCAGCATCGTCGCCCTCATCGTCGTCATCATCCTCGTCGTCCTCTGAAGAGCTCTCCACAGCAGCGCCTTCAGCCATGGTCTTATCTCCATCATCGTCTTCCTCTGACGAAGAAGAAGAAGAAGAAGCAGCCTCCTCTGGATCAACGCCGACCACCTTAGGCCGAGGTGGGGGAACAGAAGAAGGAGCTCTGGTAGGAATGGAGGGCCGGTGGAGGGAAGGGGACGAGCAATGGAAGTGGGATCAGGAGAAATCATGTCGAACTTCGTAAAGAGAGCCTCAAATTGCGTATCCATGAATCTCATGGAGTCGGCAAAATAAGACATATCGTTACGAATACCTCGGATCTGAGAGTTCATCTCCTCACGGAAAGCGACCTCTTGTTGGAAACGGGCGTCCATCTCCGAACGAAGAGCTGCCTCTCGCTGCTCAAACCAGGACTGGTGTTCCTGAATCTGAGAGCGAACCTCAGAAGAAATCATGGCCTGAAAATCTGAAGGTAAGACAAGGCCAGGAGCAGAAGACATCCCTGGGGCCGAAGAAGACCCAGGTGCTGATGAAGATCCAGGAATAATAGGAGGAGGAACAGGAGGTTGCACAGGAGCGTGACGACGCAACTGAGCTTCCATCCTCTTCAATAGAACTCCGTCAATGTCTATTTGTGGATCATCAGAAGTCTCAGAGGAAAGATCGAAGCCTAGAGATTTGAGAAAACGGGTGATAATCATGCCAAAGGGTAAACCCCTACCGGACATGCGAATCTGGTCGGATGCATGTGGGAAGCTATGATACGGGGAATATTGATCTTAATTCCTCGCAAGAGATAATAGATAATCAAGGGCACAGGACCCCTAGCATGGCTATATTCACCAGATTTAGGAACAATGTTATAGAAAATGATCTTGGCTAGGACTTGGAAGTGAGAGTGAACCTGCTCACAACTTCGTTCCTGACCAAGCCGGGGTTGTCATCCCCGTGAATCAATGTGGATGCGGTGAGTGCAGACTCACCCTCCGGAAACTCATAATCATGAAGGTCATGGGAATATACATCAGCTCCACCAGGGGAGAGATGTAGGATATCAGCGAACTGACCAATGCTTATGTCAATGTCCCTGCCTAGGACTCTGGAGAAGATACGGTTTCCATCAAAGAGAGATTGGCATAGAAATAAGGCACGAGGGATGTATAAACTTGTTCTTTAATGGTTAAGAACTCGTTTAAGGAATTGTTTTGCAAAATGCGGGGGATATCTAGATGTTCAAAGTCTTGGATAACTACAAATCTCCCCGAAATTATGTTTCTCTTGGAAAGATTGATATAACGATATCCAGCAAGCTCATTTATAAAGGTTCTTTTAGGTTTTGGAGTGTGGGAAGAGGTATGAGCTACTGATTTACCTTTCTCAGTCCTAGTTCTTTTAGATGTAGACATATTTTTAAAAAAAAATGATTTTTAGGTTAGGGCTTGATCTAGAAAGCTAGAGACCTAGAAATGATGACAATAAGGGAAGATCTAGAAGCTAGATAGTAAGATTAGAGGAAAAATCAGATTTTTACCTGAGAGATGAAGATCCAAAACCCTACATCAAGAAAACCTGAAAATCTTTGAATCCAGCGGATGAGAAGACCTGAAACTGAAGATCAAGCACTTGTAGAAGGAATTTGAAGTGGGTTTTAAATTGATTTTGAAATGATTGAGAGATTGGAGAGATAGAGAAATTTTTGGTGAAGGAGAGGAAGTGGGTTCGTCGGCTGAAGGAGTGAGAGAGAGAGAGAGAAAAAGTGAAAATAAATAGCAGTTTAGGGCTGAAATCGACGAACGGTCGACCGGTCGGTCGACCCAGAAAACCCGAGAGTTCTGAAATCTCAGAACGGTCGACCGGTCGGTCGACCCAAGGATCCCGAGAGTTCTGCAAACTTGCAGCAGTCGACCGGGTCTAAGGACGGTCGACCGATAGCAGATAAAAAATAAAGGCAATATATTTCAGGCAAAATTGGTCGACCGCGCCTATTTACGGTCGACCGTCTTTGCCTGAAAGACAGTCTGCAGCAACAGCCAGAAAAAAAAATTTTAAAAATAAAATTTTAATTAAATACAAGATGATATAATTATACAAACAACATGTTTTAATCTTCATTAAGTCAACTTATCAACCAAAATTACATACAAGATATTTTATTTTGATTTTCATTATAATCAAAAGTTTTAGAGATGTTGAAGCCGAATACCCAGTGACGGGTTCTAAACTTCATCCTCTTATTCCTCTTGAATGAGTTGAGGTGCGCAATTGCCATCTCTAAGGTATTTGCTTTAAATATGAAAATTTTTACAAAAATAATTTTTAGTTTTTGAAATACGATGAGTACATAGATATATCATGAAGACTAGATATGTGGACATTCACAAAAGATATCAAACAAAAAATGGTATATACACAATTGAGATAGAAATGTAACTCTACATTAGCATATGTCTATAGAGCACAAAAATAAGCTAACACTTCTATACATTTGTATATATATCAAACAAAAAAAATTAAACTTTTAAATGGAGAAGTTACCGAACATAGGCAATCTCCAAAATATAGGTGCCTCCACGATAGCGATGCAAGCTTGATGTGATCTTTGGGCTTTGTTGCATCCACCACCCGGGCACCGTTTCCCCCTACGTCTTGGAGGAAGTAGATCCACCTGTATCAACTAAAATAGGAGGGTCTTTTGGTACCCAAATTTTCTTGGGTCCTATAGGGTTAGTACCGGGGCGAACCCAAACATGTTTATTATGTACATTATGCTTAGCAAAACAAAATTTTTCTAAATGGCCTTTGCGGCCACAATGCGTGCAAATGTAAATTCTACCACTACTATACATGTATGCATGTTTATGTGTGTGTGCATGTTTAAGTGCATGAGCATGGTGTGTATGTTTCCCTTGGGTTACTCCCTTAGGAATCTAGATGCAAATTTATTAAGGTCAAACACACTTCTTTAAAGTGTTATCCAAATTTTCAACACGTTTTTGAATTTCCACAAATTCATTTTTATTATAAGAAACCATGGGGGTTTTTCCTTTATTAGCCAATTTATATTTATCAAAGTCATTTTTCAATTTTTCAAAAGCAATAGATAAAACATTCTTCTCATTAAGACAAGTATCAAGTTTATTCTTTAAACATCATTTTCCTTTTTCAATTTTTTATTATGAGATTGAGAGATCTCATATCTATGTTGTAACTCTTCGAAAAAATGTGCAAGTTCATCCATTGTAAGATCATCATCTTCTAAAGTGTTATCAAAGGTTACCTTAGAAGCATCCTCACCTTGTGCCATGAAGCACATATGAGCGGCGTCGTTCTCCTCTTCGGATTCCGACTCCGTGTCATCCCACGTTGCTACCATAACCTTTTTCTTCTTTGGTGCATGCTTGGAGGTGGTTGCTTGGAGAGCGGGGCAATCCGCTATGAGATGTCCGATCTTCTTGTAATGGAAGCAAGGACCGGGTTCTTCTCTCTTCTTTTCAAACCTTCCTTGAGGTTTCCCTCTTCGGAAGTTACTTTGCCTCCCTTTCCTGTAAAACATTTTGCCTACCTTCCAGATAAGCATGGCAAAGTCCTCATCGCAATCCTCCGATGAGTCGTCCTCTTCAATAGTGGTTGGAGTGGCTTTGAAGGCGATTGTTTTCTTCTTGGGTGCCTCCCTTTCTTCTCTTACCTTCATCTCCATCTCATGGGTTTTGAGATTACCGATGAAGCCGGAGAAGTCCATCTCCTCCCGATCGTTAAGCTCTTTGAGAGTGGTCGCCTTGACTTCCCAAGCTTTGGGAAGAGCTCTAATGACCTTGCGAATCTTTTGGTCATTGTCGATCGTGTCACCTAGAGAAGATAAAGCATTAGTGATCTTGGTGAAACGAGTGAGCATGTCATCAATACTCTCACTTTCAAGCATATAAAAATTCTCATATTGAGAACGAAGCAGGTCAATCTTGGATCTCTTGACTGGTGACGTTCCCTCATGAGTCACAATTAAAACATTTCATACTTCATATGCAGATTTATAGTTAATAATGCGTGAGAGGTCATCTTCATTAAGGGCTTGGGTTAAAGCATATTGAGCCCTAGCATTAGCCTCATAGTCCTTGGTAGTGTCCTCGGACCATGATCTCTCATCGGTGAGAGGCTCTACAAATTCTTTAGTTATGGCCCTAGCTACCCTAACTCCTAGGGACTTAAGGAAGAGGTTCATCTTGACCTTCCAAATGGGGAAGTTCAAGCCATCAAATTTAGGTGGGGACTTGATGCTAGAAAAATCAAGTGAAGCCATAGATGAATAGTAAAATGCACAAAATATGAAGAATGCAACAAATAGTATAGCCAATAACAAGGATCTCCCTAAGGTGGTTAAACAAATACTAGGGTTATGCTCTGATACCAATTGAAATCACCTAGAGGGGGGTGAATAGGTGATGGCTATATGTAAATGGCACAAATGCGGAATTTAAAATTTAACTAACACAATTAGCTCAAATAAAAGACTTGCAATAAATAAAGCAATTTATAGTGCAAGAAAATAAAGGAGTTGAGTTTAGAGAGATTTGAGCAAACGCAAACACGCAGATATGTTTCCGAGGTTCGAAACACGCTCTACGTCCCCGCCTTCACACTTGAAGGATTTTCACTATTGAAGATCCCACTGGACCACCAATACAAGGACACACTTGTCCTATCTCTCGTGATGCCGCAACACCACCCGGAGCACACTAGCTCGCTTGAGGCCGATGCCTCTACAACTTCACTCAATAAGAAGGTGATCACACTTGATCAAAAATCGCTCACTTGCACAATCCTAGAACCAATATGTAGATGAAGAATTATGGGATTGTGTAGTGTAAAAGCTAGAGAGAAGTAGAGGTAAAGACTTCAAATGGGTGTCTAGAAATTTAGGGCTTTTGGAGAGAAAATCTTTTCTAAATGAAAGCCTTTTGAAAACTTGTAAATCTTTTGAAAATCTCTTGTAAAAATGATCTTAATTGTTGTGTTATCATCTTGAAGTGACCTCCTATTTATAGGGGTCAAAAACACCTTCAGAGATCCGTTGGGATCAAATCCCAAAAGAAAATCTGTCAGAAAATAGAGCTGTTGGAGTCTGTCAGAAAATCTGACAGCAGCCGGTCGACCGGGACGGTCGACCGCCAACGGTCAAAAATCAAACCGTTGGGGATCTACGGTCGACCGCCAGGTCGACCCAAACTACCCGAGAGCACTGCACAGTGCTCGGTCGACCGAGACGGTCGACTGACACAACATGCACAGAATTGTGCGCGCCGGTCAACCGGGACGGTCGACCGGTTTCTGTCAGTTCTGAAAAATCAGAACTTCCAGAAACCTGAAACAAGGGTTTTTGGATTTGGTCTTGGTTTTGAAGTTTTGTATCTTGAAAAACTTAGAGTGTGAGCCTATGTCACTACTCTAACAAATTTGAAACATTTTTATAAAAACTTCTTTGATAAAACTTGTTTTTCCAAATAAATGTTTTTCCAACACCTTAAACTATTTTCCAAAAACTTAACATGTTAACTCTAAACTGAAAATAGAAATTAAAAATCTTTTTGAAGTCATGAACAAAATTAAAATGTGTGTGTAGGTGGTAATCCCATAACTCTATTTCTAACATCTAGGTTTTGACAAAATATCTAAAATGAAAATACAAAAACAAATCTTGGTGTTCTTCATAGTCTTGATCTTGACTTGGTCTTTACTTCATCGTCTTGTTCCCGAAGCTCTCTATTGTGCTTGGCTTGGGAATGCAAATCTTTGGCGAACTCTAAACTTGTGAGTCTTGATTGTGGAGCTGTCAAATCAACCTGTTTTAACCTGAAATGCTTTTAAACAAATATTGTTAAATACATAACTATATGGTTTGTTATCATCAAAATATCCATCAAGATATAGGGCTAATGGCCTTTGGGCCAACAATCTCCCCCTTTTTGATGATGACAAAACATATTTAGTTATCACAAATATTTTGGGTGGAGACTTCAAGTGAAGCTCCCCCTCAACACATGCATATACAAAAAAATATGCTCAAGCATAGACAAGTCTCAAAAGAAATGGTGGGTGATATAATCCACAATACATCCATAACACATATATCCATGCTAGATAACATACTCATGTCATAAAAGTACTCATGTCATAAAATAGAAATGAAACACACATGTCCACAAAGCATAACCAAACAAGTACATGTCCACACAAACATAAATACAAGATAAAGATGTTCAACAATAGAAAAATATACACAAAATATGGAGTCTCTCTCAACAAATAACTCTCCCCCTTTTGACATCATCAAATAAAGGGGAGGTCACTCTCATCACTCAGCACCACCAGCATCGTCGCCCTCATCGTCGTCATCATCCTTGTCGTCCTCTGAAGAGCTCTCCACAGCAGCGCCTTCAGCCATGGTCTTATCTCCATCATCGTCTTCCTCTGACGAAGAAGAAGAAGAAGAAGCGGCCTTCTCTGGATCAACGCCGACCACCTTAGGCCGAGGTGGGGGAACAGAAGAAGGAGCTCTGGTAGGAAATGGAGGGCCGGTGGAGGGAAGGGGACGAGCAATGGAAGTGGGATCAGGAGAAATCATGTCGAACTTCGTAAAGAGAGCCTCAAATTGCGTATCCATGAATCTCATGGAGTCGGCAAAATAAGACATATCGTTACGAATACCTCGGATCTGAGAGTTCATCTCCTCACGGAAAGCGACCTCTTGTTGGAAACGGGCGTCCATCTCCGAACGAAGAGCTGCCTCTCGCTGCTCAAACCAGGACTGGTGTTCCTGAATCTGAGAGCGAACCTCAGAAGAAATCATGGCCTGAAAATCTGAAGGTAAGACAAGGCCAGGAGCAGAAGACATCCCTGTGGCCGAAGAAGACCCAGGTGCTGATGAAGATCCAGGAACAATAGGAGGAGGAACAGGAGGTTGCACAGGAGCGTGACGACGCAACTGAGCTTCCATCCTATTCAATAGAACTCCGTCAATGTCTATTTGTGGATCATCAGAAGTCTCAGAGGAAAGATCGAAGCCTAGAGATTTGAGAAGACGGGTGATAATCATGCCAAAGGGTAAACCCCTACCGGACATGCGAATCTGGTCGGATGCCATGTGGGAAGCTATGATACGGGGAATATTGATCTTAATTCCTCGCAAGAGACAATAGATAATCAAGGGCACAGGACCCTTAGCATGGCTATATTCACCAGATTTAGGGACAATGTTATAGAAAATGATCTTGGCTAGGACTTGGGAAGTGAGAGTGAACCTGCTCACAACTTCGTTCCTGACCAAGCCGGGGTTGTCATCTCCGTGAATCAATGTGGATGCGGTGAGTGCAGACTCACCCTCCGGAAACTCATAATCATGAAGGTCATGGGAATATACATCAGCTCCACCAGGGGAGAGATGTAGGATATCAGCGAACTGACCAATGCTTATGTCAATGTCCCTGCCTAGGACTCTGGAGAAGATACAGTTTCCATCAAAAGAAAGATTGGCATAGAAATAAGGCACGGGGGATGTATAAACTTGTTCTTTAATGGTTAAGAACTCGTTTAAGGAATTGTTTTGCAAAATGCGGGGGATATCTAGATGTTCAAAGTCTTGGATAACTACAAATCTCCCCGAAATTATGTTTCTCTTGGAAAGATTGATATAACGATTTCCAGCAAGCTCATTTATAAAGGTTCTTTTAGGTTTTGGAGTGTGGGAAGAGGTATGAGCTACTGATTTACCTTTCTCAGTCCTAGTTCTTTTAGATGTAGACATATTTTTAAAAAAATGATTTTTAGGTTAGGGCTTGATCTAGAAAGCTAGAGACCTAGAAATGATGACAAATAAGGGAAGATCTAGAAGCTAGATAGTAAGATTAGAGGGAAAAATCAGATTTTTACCTGAGAGATGAAGATCCAAAACCCTAGATCAAGAAAACCTAAAAATCTTTGAATCTAGCGGATGAGAAGACCTGAAACTGAAGATCAAGCACTTGTAGAAGGAATTTGAAGTGGGTTTTAAATTGATTTTGAAATGATTGAGAGATTGGAGAGATAGAGAAATTTTTGTGAAGGAGAGGAAGTGGGTTCGTCGGCTGAAGGAGTGAGAGAGAGAGAAAAAAAAAGTGAAAATAAATAGCAGTTTAGGGCTGAAATCGACGAACGATCGACAGGTCGGTCGACCCAGAAAACCCGAGAGTTCTGAAATCTCAGAACGGTCGACCGGTCGGTCGACCCAAGGATCCCGAGAGTTCTGCAAACTTGCAGCGGTCGACCGGGTCTAAGGACGGTCGACCGATAGCAGATAAAAAATAAAGGCAATATATTTCAGGCAAAATCGGTCGACCGCGCCTATTTACGGTCGACCGTCTTTGCCTGAAAGACAGTCTGCAGCAACAGCCAGAAAAAAAAATTTTAAAAATAAAATTTTAATTAAATACAAGGATGATATAATTATACAAACAACATGTTTTAATCTTCATTAAGTCAACTTATCAACCAAAATTACATACAAGATATTTTATTTTGATTTTTCATATATAATACAAAGTTTTAGAGATGTTGAAGCCGAATACCCAGTGACGGGTTCTGAACTTCATCCTCTTGATTCCTCTTGAATGAGTTGAGGTGCGCAATTGCCATCTCTAAGGTATTTGCTTTAAATATGAAAATTTTTACAAAAATTAATTTTTAGTTTTTGAAATACGATGAGTACATAGATATATCATGAAGACTAGATATGTGGACATTCACAAAAGATATCAAACAAAAAAATGGTATATACACAATTGAGATAGAAATGTAACTCTATATTAGCATATGTCTATAGAGCACAAAAATAAGCTAACACTTCTATACATTTGTATATATATCAAACAAAAAAAATTAAACTTTTAAATGGAGAAGTTACCGAACATAGGCAATCTCCAAAATATAGGTGCCTCCACGATAGCGATGCAAGCTTGATGTGATCTTTGGGCTTTGTTGCATCCACCACCCGGGCACCGTTTCCCCCTACGTCTTGGAGGAAGTAGATCCACCTGTATCAACTAAAATAGGAGGGTCTTTTGGTACCCAAATTTTCTTGGGTCCTATAGGGTTAGTACCGGGGCGAACCCAAACATGTTTATTATGTACATTATGCTTAGCAAAACAAAATTTTTCTAAATGGCCTTTGCGGCCACAATGCGTGCAAATGTAAATTCTACCACTACCATACATGTATGCATGTTTATGTGTGTGTGCATGTTTACGTGCATGAGCATGGTGTGTATGTTTCCCTTGGGTTACTCCCTTAGGAAATCTAGATGCAAATTTATTAAGGTCAAAAGCACACTTCTTTAAAGTGTTATCCAAATTTTCAACACGTTTTTGAATTTCCACAAATTCATTTTTATTATAAGAAACCATGGGGGTTTTTCCTTTATTAGCCAATTATATTTATCAAAGTCATTTTTCAATTTTTCAAAAGCAATAGATAAAACATTCTTCTCATTAAGACAAGTATCAAGTTTATTCTTTAAAACATCATTTTCCTTTTTCAATTTTTTATTATGAGATTGAGAGATCTCATATCTATGTTGTAACTCTTAAAAAAAATGTGCAAGTTCATCCATTGTAAGATCATCATCTTCTAAAGTGTTATCAAAGGTTACCTTAGAAGCATCCTCACCTTGTGCCATGAAGCACATATGAGCGGCGTCGTTCTCCTCTTCGGATTCCGACTCCGTGTCATCCCACGTTGCTACCATAGCCTTTTTCTTCTTTGGTGCATGCTTGGAGGTGGTTGCTTGGAGAGCGGGGCAATCCGCTATGAGATGTCCGATCTTTTTGCAATGGAAGCAAGGACCGGGTTCTTCTCTCTTCTTTTCAAACCTTCCTTGAGGTTTCCCTCTTCGGAAGTTGCTTTGCCTCCCTTTCCTGTAAAACATTTTGCCTACCTTCCGGATAAGTATGGCAAAGTCCTCATCGCAATCCTCCGATGAGTCGTCCTCTTCAATAGTGGTTGGAGTGGCTTTGAAGGCGATTGTTTTCTTCTTGGGTGCCTCCCTTTCTTCTCTTACCTTCATCTCCATCTCATGGGTTTTGAGATTACCGATGAAGCCGGAGAAGTCCATCTCCTCCCGATCGTTAAGCTTGAGAGTGGTCGCCTTGACTTCCCAAGCTTTGGAAGAGCTCTAATGACCTTGCGAATCTTTGGTCATTGTCGATCGTGTCACCTAGAGAAGATAAAGCATTAGTGATCTTGGTGAAACGAGTGAGCATGTCATCAATACTCTCACTTTCAAGCATATAAAAATTCTCATATTGAGAACGAAGCAGGTCAATCTTGGATCTCTTGACTTGTGACGTTCCCTCATCAGTCACAATTAAAACATTTCATACTTCATATGCAGATTTACAGTTAATAATGCGTGAGAGGTCATCTTCATTAAGGGCTTGAGTTAAAGCATATTGAGCCCTAGCATTAGCCTCATAGTCCTTGGTAGTGTCCTCGGACCATGATCTCTCATCGGTGAGAGGCTCTACAAATTCTTTAGTTATGGCCCTAGCTACCCTAACTCCTAGGGACTTAAGGAAGAGTTCATCTTGACCTTCCAAATGGGGAAGTTCAAGCCATCAAATTTAGGTGGGGACTTGATGCTAGAAAAATCAAGTGAA
Source organism: Agave tequilana (assembly GCA_038442645.1). Lineage (NCBI taxonomy): Eukaryota > Viridiplantae > Streptophyta > Magnoliopsida > Asparagales > Asparagaceae > Agave > Agave tequilana. Next base: position 430,574 of record JAVJIF010001931.1, on the reverse strand, counting down.
GCCATAGATGAATAGTAAAATGCACAAAATATGAAGAATGCAACAAATAGTATAGCCAATAACAAGGATCTCCCTAAGGTGGTTAAACCAAATACTAGGGTTAGGCTCTGATACCAATTGAAATCACCTAGAGGGGGGGTGAATAGGTGATGGTTATATGTAAATGGCACAAATGCGGAATTTAAAATTTAACTAACACAATTAGCTCAAATAAAAGACTTGCAATAAATAAAGCAATTTATAGTGCAAGAAAATAAAGGAGTTGAGTTTAGAGAGATTTGAGCAAACGCAAACACGCAGATATGTTTCCGAGGTTCGAGCCACGCTCTACGTCCCCGCCTTCACACTTGAAGGATTTCCACTATTGAAGATCCCACTGGACCACCAATACAAGGACACACTTGTCCTATCTCTTGTGATGCCGCAACACCACCCGGAGCACACTAGCTCGCTTGAGGCCGATGCCTCTACAACTTCACTCAATAAGAAGGTGATCACACTTGATCAAAAATCGCTCACTTGCACAATCCTAGAACCAATATGTAGATGAAGAATTATGGGATTGTGTAGTGCAAAAGCTAGAGAGAAGTAGAGGTAAAGACTTCAAATGGGTGTCTAGAAATTTAGGGCTTTTGGAGAGAAAATCTTTTCTAAATGAAAGCCTTTGAAAACTTGTAAATCTTTTGAAAATCTCTTGTAAAAATGATCTTAATTGTTGTGTTATCATCTTGAAGTGACCTCCTATTTATAGGGGTCAAAAACACTCAGAGATCCATTGGGATCAAATCCCAAAAGAAAATCTGTCAGAAAATAGAGCTGTTGGAGTCTGTCAGAAAATCTGACAGCAGCCGGTCGACCGCCGCCAACGGTCAAAAATCAGACCGTTGGGGATCTACGGTCGACCGCCCGGTCGACCCAAACTACCCGAGAGCACTGCACAGTGCTCGGTCGACCGAGACGGTCGACTGACACAACATGCACAGAATTGTGCGCGCCGATCGACCGGGACGGTCGACCGGTTTCTGTCAGTTCTGAAAAATCAGAACTTCCAGAAACCTGAAACAAGGGTTTTTGGATTTGGTCTTGGTTTTGAAGTTTTGTATCTTGAAAAACTTAGAGTGTGAGCCTATGTCACTACTCTAACAAATTTGAAACATTTTTATAAAAACTTCTTTGATAAAACTTGTTTTTCCAAATAAATGTTTTTCCAACACCTTAAACTATTTTCCAAAACTTAACATGTTAACTCTAAACTGAAAATAGAAATTAAAAATCTTTTTGAAGTCATGAACCAAATTAAAATGTGTGTGTAGGTGGTAATCCCATAACTCTACTTCTAACATCTAGGTTTTGACAAAATATCTAAAATGAAAAATACAAAAACAAATCTTGGTGTTCTTCATAGTCTTGATCTTACTTGGTCTTTACTTCATCGTCTTGTTCCCGAAGCTCTCTATTGTGCTTGGCTTGGGAATGCAAATCTTTGGCGAACTCCAAACTTGTGAGTCTTGATTGTGGAGCCGTCAAATCAACCTGTTTTAACCTGAAATGCTTTTAAACAAATATTGTTAAATACATAACTAGATATGATTTGTTATCATCAAAATATCCATCAAGTTATAGGGCTAATGGCCTTTGGGCCAACACAACCCTTTAAGGGCGGATGGATGGGCGACCATGCCTTGTATGCCTTATTGAAAACCTTTTATCATGTGCATGAATAGAGTAGTTATTTATGAGCTATACACTTGATCCTCATTGTGTTTTGAATTGGTATCACAATTGATATTTATTTTGTATGCTCATATGTTTTCTTATATATGTATGCTTCAAATTTTCAAATAATATCAATTTCTATTGATAATTTCATTTTATACATATATATTTGATTGTGCTTGATTTACTATACCTTTACTTGTTTAAAATACAAATTATGTTTATACTAAGCTTTTCTTGTATCTTAATTTCAATTGGTATCAATATGTTTCAATTTCATTTCAATTGGGTTTCAGTTTCAATTGGTATCACAATGTTTTACTTTTTATTTGGTATCAAAATTTATCATATATTTACATTGGCAAAGAAAGTAAAATATTTTATATTTGTTTGGTATTACAATTTACAAATGTTTCAATTTCATTTGGTATTAAAATTTCTAATTTCATTTGGTATCAAATATCTTGTGATGTCTTAAAAATTTTGTTTACTTACAAGTGGTATCTCAAAATTTGATTTAAGAAAATTCAAAATTTGACTTTATAGTGATGATTAAAAATGTTTTTATTTGCATTGCCTATATGCAAGGGGAGCTTAACATCTCTTCTATATATAGATTCATGTTGAGTGTATCTTGTATTGAGGAGCTTGATATCTCTTCTTTATGTGATACATGTGTGTAGGGGAGCTTTACATCTCCACTTATGCATTGTATATTATGTTTTATGTGAGTTAGGGTTTGTCATCCCTTCTTCATGTAATGCATATATGCAATGGAGTTAACTTAACGTCTTCCTCTTCATGAATGTATATCGCATATACATCCTTATTGTTGATTTATTCTTCACCTCTTTGTTGATTATTGACAAAAAGGTGGAGAATGATTTTGAGTTTATATATGCATTTAGAAATTGAGTTTATGCATATTCACTATTTGAGTTTATGCTTATACAAAAAGGAGGATAATGTTTTTGAAAGTTCATACAAAAAGGGGAGAAGGTTTTTGGAGAAAGAACTTTTTGGTTTATGCATGTTTTCTCTCACCTTATTTATGCATATTTATTTGTTTAGTTTTATGCACTTCATGGCAATATCTATTTGTTTATTGTTATGCATGAGTTAAGGGGGAGCTTCTATGAAGCTTGACTTTAATCCATGCATATATAACTCCATGAGTTTTATCATCATCAAAAAGGGAGAGATTGTTGGCCCAAAGGCCCATCGCTCTAGTTTTGATGATTAGATTCACAGTGGCCTATATTGTGCCTTTTTGCACCATTGGGGTGATCAGGCTCATTACGCCTTTGCGTCATTGGGGATCTACATCGTCGAATATCACCACACGTACGACTAAGTTCGGGGCATGGCTCTGATACCAATTGAAGGACTTGTGACACTATCCTAAAAGACTAGCCTTTTAGGTGGAGTTGCCTAAATCCTTATATACCCAAGATCATCCCCGCGTCTAGCCGATGTGAGACTATTTGTTCGACCCAAATCCCACATATGTAACCAGGCTAACTGTAATCGTGATAGCATGACTAACAAGGACCTAAGATCATCATAAGATTTTCATACCGGCTAATCAGTGCCCACTGGTTTAATATCCCAACTGAAGGCTACATCCCACTCGAGAAAAATATCAGTGGCCTCAGTCGCTGAGGAAAAGAGAATAACAAACACAAAAGTTATCAGAAACGGTTGGTGATGACGATCAGCCATCGCTTTGGATATTGTATGAGAGATCTCCTTCCTAGCAAAAAGGAGAGGCTTGAAGAAATGAGTACTTATATACTTTTCTCTTCTTAGCCTTAGCTGGTGGAAGTCTCACGGTTAGAGGTTACAATTTCCATAGTTTAAACTAGGACATGTTGGATAATAATGTATGAATTATTGCTAAGCTATTTAAATTAAACTTTCAAGAAGGAAGGAACTTTTCTAGTTTGATCGAGACGTGCGGAGCACTGTCCTTAAGAGTAGATCGCGTCTCTCTGAGAGAGTATCTCGGTGCAGCAGTTTAATGGCGGCCTACCCTCTAGGATTCAACAATCGCTGGCCCTGCAAGCGTGCACTCGTAATGGAGAGGCCCCTTGAACAGCTCGGGAAGAACTGAAGAGTTTAAGAAGATGATTGAGTTGTATTGTTGAGGGTCGGGAATAAGTCTTTTATAAAGAGAGTTTATTGTTATCTCTGCCTCAAATATTGTGACAGGATTTGAAAAGATTTTTTTTAATTTTAAATCCACCCGCGAGGCTCTGAAATTCAGATTTGCACCCCCTGTGCGTGCGATGTGGGCACACATGCACAATTAAGGTTGTCGGACCCGGTAACCTAATTTTCTTCACTGGGCCTCAATGGGCTTGTGTGCTCGCGAGCACCCCTTAGTTTTTACCCCACACAACCCATCACTGAAGGGACTCCATATATAAACACTAAAAAGTTCTTTCCTTATCCATTGTGGGATTAAAAGAACTTTACTTAATTTTAAAATACCTTCAAATACTAACAGGATAAACGGCTCTTCCCTTTGCTTAAAGCAAAGAAGGCAAGCTGGCTCTATGGTGCACTCCAGTTCTAATATGCCCCCTCTCATTCTCATTGTTATCACTCTGCGCACAAGGTTTCTGGCTGCCATGTCATTTATATAACTCTCTTCATATTATAATTATAGGTTTATATGTTTATGTTCATTGTTGCCGGCCTATTGAAAGACAGTGAAGAGGTAAACAGCAACATAGTTGATACCGAATGATTCCATTTGCAGAGCTAGCTCATGGTTATACTTGAACATATTTAGTACATTAATATCAATGCCTTTCAGGGTGCTAAAAATGGAGGATAACTCGATTTGTCTAGCATCGACTTTTTATCTGTTTTTGTCAATTTATCATTAATAAACCAAAGGAAGAAAATCAGAAGTTACTATTGGAAGCATTCAAACTTGGAGACAAACGCGTATGTCTGGCACAGGGTGCAAGTCGACCTTCAAACGGTTATCTGTTCAACTTTCAACTGCTCCATAGCATGATCCATCTAGAAAAGACTGTGTGTTATGAACTGATATCGACGAGTATTTATTACTTTGTAAAATGATGTTCATATTTAAGTTTTATTTTTCACTTTGAAAGAAACTGGGGTAACTCACTGTCCAACCCCTCTAGAATTTGAATCCTGCCCCCCTAGTTTAGCTAACTTCCTCTAATAACAACAACAGCATCAGCAAGGCCCTTATTCCAAATACCTGCTTTGGCTATATGAGTCATTTTTCTCTCTTTCTCCTCTCTTGAAGCCCATCTCCTCTGTTAAATTAACAACTGTAACTGAAAATTTTGAAGACTGTGAGTTTGGTTGTACTTTCTTGAGAACTATCCAAGCATTTGGCTTTGGTTTATTTGAGCCTGAAATCAAGCATTAATGAAATTGAAATATATCAAATCTATTAAATTTGTACAACATATAGTAAGAGACCTGACATCATATTTAAGTAGTACATACAATCCTCAATAAGGTGTAGTCCAGAGCAAGGCTGCTTTAATTATTGAGCATGAAATCAAGCTTGGACTTGGCTTATTAAATTTTAAAAATAAAAATTAAAAAAAATCATTCTATTATCAAGCTGATCTGATTATTTAAACCTATATACAGCAAATCTGTCATACTTAAAACCTGTTGTGCGCGCAATCCAATCACAACAACCAAACAATAGAGAATCCCAAGACCTCCAGCACAAGAACAAACCCAAAACAATCACACGAAGAACACACAAATCACAAAGACGAGATTTAACGAGGTTCGGCCTGAATGCCTACGTCCTCGGGGCAATCAACGGAGAGATTTCTATTAGGAAGATGATTACAATGGCTCTAAGTCTCTTTGAATGCAAGAGAACTTAGGGCTAATACTTTTTCGCAGAGATACAAAACCCTAGGATCAACATAGGCTTAAATACCTCATACAGCGGATCAGCAGATTTAACCCAAACCCGACTGTCGGTCGACCGGGCCGGTCAACCGACTTCCTTATACCGGTCGACCGCGACGGTCGACCCAAGAAACCCGAGAGTTGGGTTTGTCAGTCAGGGTTTTCCGGTCGACCGGGCCGGTACCGACCCAGAAAACCCGAGACTTGGGGTCTGTCAGTCAGGCACTGCGGTCGACCGGGCCGGTCGACCGCTCCAACCTCTGTGCATGTTGTGCACGTCGGTCGGTCGACCGACCGACCCTGCCTGATTCTGCTGCTGCTGCTGTTCACTTTACCTTCCGTCGTCAACTTCCTTGGTGATCTCCTCGACGCAACCCATGGCAATCCAGCAAATCCAGTCAGCTTCCTAGGTAATAATCTCTCTCTTTCCAACAATTCTCCACCTCGGCGAAGATTTCCAAATCTGAGCCGAACTCCAACGAATCCCAGTCCATCACCTGGCGAAATCGACACACGATCTCGGCGAAATCGACACACGATCTCGGCTTGCGCGCACCGGTCGAAATCGACACACGATCTCGGCTAAATCGACACACGATCTCGGCTTGGAATCTTTAGCTCATCTATTCCTGGAAAACATCGCACATGCCTTCCCTGCACTTCACCTTAGGAGAATTTTCATACCTGCCGATCACTATTCGTGGCTCCCTTTCCGCAACTTCACGACCTCATGAAGACTTCCTATGAGCCAACACTGACTCTCCAATGACCAGCTCTATCTAGTCTACCTGTCTTCCACTGACGGTCCAACCAAGTCTGCGTAGAACACACCAAACATCATCGGCTTCAACTGGATGCACACCACTCCTTATGCAAGCTCAACATCTTCTAACCGGAAGATAACCTGTTCATCGAGATCACACCATCTCACCACTACGTGAGATCCAGCTGGCCACACCACTTCACCTCTACATGAAGTCTCTTCACCTCTACGTGAAGTCTCTCCATTTCTACTTGAAGCTTCAATAGGCCACAACTCTTCACCTCTACGTGAAGATCCAAAATAACATCTCGAGAACCCAAATAGCTTCATAAGAGTTGCATCACCAAATGGCTGCGCCTTTACGGCTGCCTACGTACCTTTGCCCAAAAGGATCAAGCCAACCGTAGTTCATTGAAATGAGCTTCAGCAAGCTCAAATAATGGTACCTGTATCTGCAGCAGTGAACCTGTCAGACTGAGTCATATGAACCTCTTCCCGACCATCATGGAGAGCAACGGCCTTCAACTTGAGCTTGTCGCGTTCACAAGCTTGAGATTCATGCTTCTTTAACCACGAGAGTGGTTTTACCTTGGTTCTAATGGCTGCAAATAACTCGACATCCTCAATAATGTCGTCAACCTGTTCAGCATCACCTTTGGTATCATGAACTCCACCCGGTGTCACCTCCGCTGAAGTGTCCTTTGATGCCAAACCAACTGGAGATGATGGAGTAGCATCAACCTCCACCCGCTGCAATCCTTCCTTGGTCTCCGTCCTCTCCACCTGCTGAGAGACAGTGGACTTCAACACTGAAGTCTCTCCAAATGTGACATGCCTGCTCATCACGATCTTCTTGTCTTCGGGGTCCCACAACCTATAGTTGTTTCCCTTGACACCCAAATAGACAAACCTCTTTGCCCGCGGATTCACCTTGCCACTCTTGGCACTGAAGTAGGCCGGACTTCCAAACTCCCGCAGCACACCATGACCTTGAGCAACTTCTCCAGACCAAATATTCAGTGGAGCTCTACCTCCAATTGCAGTCGATTTGTTCATGAGATGGCTAGCATACTCAGTCGCCTCAGCCCAAAACGACCTGTCTAATCCTGCATTAGACAACAACCACCGAACCTCCTCCAGCAAGGAACGGACTACATCTTTAGCCAACCCATCTGTACCTGTTGTGAGTGAGTTGCAATCCCTGTGTTCTGACCAAATTGTAGGAACTGGTACATGTCCTTTCCAACATTACCAATATGAAGCTCCTTTATATTCCTACCTATCTGCCTCTCCATTCTTCCTCTCCACTTCATCAACACATTTAGGGCTTCTCCCCTTTGTCTCATCGGATATATCCAAACCTGCCTAGATGAACCATCAATAAACGAGACAAAGTACCTGTGACCTCCAAGCGATGCCGTCTTAGCAGGTCCCCATACGCTCATGTGAACACAATCAAGAAGATCTTCATTTTGATGAGTACTGGTGCTGAATCTCACCTTCTTCTTGTCCAGAACGCTGTGTCACCTTCCAACTTGCAGGTAGCAGCACCTTCCATTTCTTCTTTGCAGGAGCTCGCAAAGACTTTTCTTCTTCCTGTCCGACCTTTCCCTGCCAAACTTCCGGGCCACCTTTATCTAAAGAACTCGAAGTCTCCACCTGATCTATCATCATACTACCCTTCAAGTAGTAAAGATTTCCTCGGCGGACGCCCTTCATCACCACCATCGAGCCCTTGATCATCCTGAGATCGCCATCTCGAACAGATATCACCATGCCCGATGCTTCCAAAGTGCCAACTGAGATAAGATTCCTTTTTAGATGAGGTACATACCTCACCTCCTTCAACTCTCAAACTATCCCATCATCCATCTTGATGCGAACTGTACCCATCCCTTCTATATTACACGGATGGTCATCTCCCATGACCGTGTAACATCCATCCAGCTTCTCAAAGATAGAAAATCAGGCCCTGTTCGGGCACACATGATAGGTACCTCCGCTATCCAAGATCCACTCAGCACTATCTGAGTTACTAATAGTAGGTGTAGTAACCGAGAGAGAGAACACTGAAGAGTCATCATCCGATCCATCCGCCTGTGCGAGATTCGCCTCAGTCTTTGACTCCACCTTCTTATCTTTGGCCTTAGGGCATTCTGCTTTCCAGTGTCCTAGTTCCTTGCACAAGGCACACTGATTCCTCTTCAGATTTCTGAAACCCAGCCTGGATTTCGATCTTCCTCTAATCTCCTTTCCCTTCCTTGATGAACCTCTGCCTCTTACTTCCAATGCCTCTGCCGATGACCCTGACTAAGAAGGATGCCTCTCCTTCTTCCTTGTCTCATAACTCATCAGTGCAGACGACACCTCATCATAATCCAAGCTCTGCCTTCCATTAATGAAGGTCAGTGTGAATGTCTCGTACTCCTCTGCAGGAAGTGAATTCAGAAAGATGACCGCCTTATCTTCCTCATCTACCGTGACATCCACATTCATCAGATCTGTAAGAAGCTTCGTATATCGGTTGATGTGCTCATTTACTGTGCTCCCCTTCTTCATCCTGAACTGATACAGCTTACTCTTAAGCTGCAACCTGGACTCTACACTCTTCTTCAGGTACTTCTTTTCAAGGGTTTCCCACAGTTTCTTCGCTGACGTCTCATGTTGCACAAGGTATTTTATGTCTTGTGACAAGCATGAACGTATCAAGCCACATGCCGATCTGTTCATCTTCGCCCAGTCTTCATTAGTAATAGTGTTCTTCTTCCTCTCCAATAGGAGAGTGTCTTCGAGGTTTGATGCATTCAGCGCATCCATAACCTCACATCTCCACATGCCGAAATTGTTAGTCCCATTAAACTTAACAACTTCAATCCTTGGGTGATTGTTCATTGCCTTAACAGATGCAGTTTCTTCTGCCATTGAGATTTTCCTTATTCTCTATCTATGTGGAAGTAATCACCAACTTGAAATAGATCCCAACACAAATAAAAATCGGATTTTTACCTGTCCCTTGAAACCCTAGATCGAGTTTCTCCCCGGATCTACTTCACCACCGATTCAACGAGCCCTCCTTGAGTCCTTCTGAGATCGACACACGATCTCCACGAACCCCGTTACCTCTGATCTGAGATCGACACACGATCTCCACCGAATCAGATCTCGAGCCCTTCGAATCCTCAGAAATCCCAAGTGCAACCCGGAAGCTCTGATACCACTTGTTGTGCGCGCAATCCAATCACAACAACCAAACAATAGAGAATCCCAAGACCTCCAGCACAAGAACAAACCCAAAACAATCACACGAAGAACACACAAATCACAAAGACGAGATTTAACGAGGTTCGGCCTGAATGCCTACGTCCTCGGGGCAATCAACGGAGAGATTTCTATTAGGAAGATGATTACAATGGCTCTAAGTCTCTTTGAATGCAAGAGAACTTAGGGCTAATACTTTTTCGCAGAGATACAAACCCTAGGATCAACATAGGCTTAAATACCTCATACAGCGGATCAGCAGATTTAACCCAGAACCCGACTGTCGGTCGACCGGGCCGGTCAACTGACTTCCTTATACCGGTCGACCGCGACGGTCGACCCAAGAAACCCGAGAGTTGGGTTTGTCAGTCAGGGTTTTCTGGTCGACCGGGCCGGTCGACCCAGAAAACCCGAGACTTGGGGTCTGTCAGTCAGGCACTGCGGTCGACCGGGCCGGTCGACCGCTCCAACCTCTGTGCATGTTGTGCACGACCGGTCGACCGACCCTGCCTGATTCTGCTGCTGCTGCTGTTTTCTGCTGCTGTTCACTTTGCCTTCCGTCGTCGACTTCCTTGGCGATCTCCTCGACGCAACCCATGGCAATCCAGCAATCCAGTCAGCTTCCTAGGTAATAATCTCTCTCTTTCCAACAAAACCCAAACAAGGATAACTACAACTAAACATAACTAATAATAAAAAGGGAAATGGAAGTTCCAGAGTCTTGTGTGCTGCATGAACTTGTTCATAAACAAAACATGTTGCTTATCACGCTTATAAAAGAGACCCAATCAAAACGAAATTCAAATGCATTGTCCCATACATGACAGGCATGAACAACACTAACAGCATGGTTGAAGTAAAGCAAATAAGAAGGTTGGATATCAGAAAGCAAAAGAAGACAGGTAAAATAGCTACTTTACGCGATATTGGGTGCAGTTAGCAGCTCCCAAGACAACATAATCACCACAAAAGCCATCAATATGTTGTTGTTTTGTCGAAAGAAAAAGGATGTTTTATTTCCCTTCTGGCTACCTGGCACGAGCGAACAGCTCAGAAAAGCAACTGAAAATTTATGAATAATTTCGAACATTCATGATTCAGCTACAAGAACAAGTTCTGAAAGCATTGGACACTGTTTTCATTGTGCAGGCATAGCATCAAAATTGCAACCTCTTGAAATGTCTGTTTCGGTGAGAAGCAGCAGCCAAACAAAGAAAACCAAAGTCTCCGTATAGCATACATCCGATAGAGTGGCAATACATGATCGTTTGCTGTTAGAATTTGAGCAACAGATTTTTGAGTGAACAGTACAATCAGCGATACGAGGACCAAATTAAACATGCATCAAGCAATTGGAATGATATATGATACAAACTGACTTCCTTTCTTTGATTCCCCATTCAAGCCCACTCACACATCAATACACCAATGATACGAATGAGTAAACAAATACAAACTCATATACATTATATTAAAGCAATTTTAGTGATTGGCCAGTATGCCATCACTAAATCAATTGCTTGGGAGATTCCGAATTGCTGGTTCTCTTTCAAATATTTGTGATGGTTTGAAGTTATGAGCAACAGCCATCACTTGGACTTGAATGATATCCTGCTTCTGTTTCAATATGTTCCTCTTCCCAACTGTAGAGCCTTCCTCCAATAGACTAGGAACTTCAAGAATCTGCAAGCAAAAGTTAGACCACATAGAATTAGGACCCATAGATTATGGAATAACTGGACGCTAAATTAATCATGAATGACAGACTGACAAAATAAAAACAATATTTTGAACCTAACTGTGAGATTACTTTGCGAATATAGTATCTTTGCTGCAAACAATAACGGTGAGCAGGGTAATCATGTACGACAAATGACGAACGCTAATTTTAGATTGTAGAAGTTCATCATGTGAATGTGGGGATACCCAATTATCTATACATTGTTCTATTGAAATTTATTCTTTTAAGATTTACTTTACACTATTTAAAATGAGATGTATCTATATGCCCCACCAAGTGTGGTGAATTTAACACCATGAGCAAGGCACATCATAGTAATACCATCAGAGCACACTTAACCAAAGAATTTTTGATGTGAAACGGGAAACCCTGTGGTGTGAATATCAGTGATAAACTTGAATTCGCAATGTTTCACCAAATTAATCGATCTTGGTAGGAAAAATATCTAAAACTGATAATATCACAAGATGGATTTTAACAAGTACTTGTAAATGTACTTCAGATAATTCTAGTCTAGAGAAAGCAAATACAATACTCAGTCAATTAATCAAAGTCCTACTCGCAATATCAGTGACAATAGATCACAAGTATAACATCACACAATCTCACAGTATGTAGTAGACAGCACGGATTATCGATAAAACTATAGAGATAAACTTCATGGTAGTCCAATTAATAATCCAATTATTGAAAAAAAAAAAAAACATTACCTACTGAGAAACTGGTTCTCAGGTTTGGTGTTGTTATTATCCTTTACTATTATTGTTCCCGCCTCTCATCAAGGACTGATATTGATGTTGTGTTGTTGTATTGCAGTCGATGTTCGACAACAGATGAAGGAGAGGTGGCGCGTCTTCGCTGGTCGGCTGCAGGCAACAGGGCCAGCGAAGGAATAAGTCAGAGTTGTGGCTTGTTGACTGCACAGCGGCAATTGCAGCTTGGGAGGAGGCAGAGGTGGGACTGCTAGCTGGACTGCACAGGCTAGCAGTGGCAACTCTGGACAGTGGCAGCCGAGGACTCAATGGGCAACTCGGGAAGGAGGTAGTGGACAGCAGTAATCGCACAGCAAGAGTAGCAGTGGTTGCGCGGTAATAGAGCAGTAGCTGCGCAGCAACAACAACAACCAAAGAAGGTGAAGACGAGGAAGAGCTGTGGAGTGGTGATTGGTCGGCTGCTGGAGCAGCTCTGGCTTCGCACATCGCACAAGGAGGAGATGGCAAGGCGTGGGTGTTGCGGGCATACAGGTGAAGAATGTGGACGGTGGTGCTAGGTTATTGGCGGTGGGTATAGAGGATGCAGGGGACGAAGAAGAAGAGGATAAGAGAGGTGCTGGGGCTGTTGCCGGCGAGTAGAAGGGAATGGGTCACGAGAGAGAGAGAGAGAGAGAGAGAGAGAGAGAGAGAGAGAGAGAAGAAGGTTGATACGGCTAGGGTTTTCTTCTTTTCTTTTGTATCATTTTTGTATGGCTAGGATTGAACTATGGATAGGGTTTTAAGGTGGGTGTTGACGGCTGTGGAGAATTTGAGAGAGGATGAGAATTTAAGAGGCTAAGAATTTGAGAGAGAAAGGATAAGAAAATACTAAGATTTGGATTCACAAACAAATCTTATTTGAATTGGATTTCACGCCCAAATTCATAAAAGAGAATCTCCATTGAGAAAAATCAAATTTTCATTAAACAAATCCTCATTGATTACAACTCTTATTGATTACTACCTTTATATGCCTACAAGACTCACAACTCTTCCCTAACAACCAATATGGGACTAAAGAGAAAACAACTGAAAAGAGAAAACAAACAAAGAACAACTACACTCAGCAGTAAACAGAAAATAAAATACAAAATCCAATCAACTCAAAAAAATCAATATATGGCGTCCCATGTGTTGTCAGATGTCCACATCATTCTCCCCCGGTGGGGAAAACTCGACTCCGTCGAGTTAGGTGTGAAGGCTCTCGTCATGCTCTAACACATCTGCGTCTACCTGTTTCAACTCATCACTTAATAGATAATATTCATTTTCAAACAATCAGATATCATTAGAATCCACCAAATAATTTAATCATTTAAACTCTTATCAAATTTCAGTGTTGTACTGAAATGATTATCTAGGAGTGGACTCAATGTGGAGGACTCTCAGAAAATCGCTCAGGGAACGCTATTATCTAGGAGTGGACTCAATGTGGAGGACTCTCAGAAAATCGCTCAGGGAACGCTCACAACCAGTGGGTTGTTAGAGTTAAATTCAAAATTCCTGTAATCTACTGAATAATTTCAAAATCTTTGAAAGATATAACATGAGCACTGTAATTTGAATTCTTCAAGATTTTGAAAAATTCAACACTACGGCATGCAAATCATAAAAAGATTCTAGAAAAATTGTTTCGGACTAATCCGAACCATCATAAGTTGCAAAAATAGTAAGAAAAACTGCTAGAAGTCTCTGAATCCCTTTTGGGTCCCCTACTTTTTGATCTTCGCCTCTAGCCCTTGACAACCAATCCTGAGGCCTCCTCTGTACAATATGTCTTTTTCATCAGCATGTTGTTCTAGATCATCTACCTGATATTTTTTAACGCTAAAGTTCCTTACCATACATGATGGTGATCGCCAAGTGATCATAACTTGATGAAAGAAAACAAAGTAACAAAAGAGTTTTGTCTTCTTTAACTTAACTTCTAGAGCCAACAAGTCGCTTAAAATTCTATTAAAAGCATTGAGATGTTGTAGAATAGGCGTACCTTCCTTCATCCGAAAGCTGTATAACTGCCTCTTCATGAAGAGCTTGTTCGATAAACTCTTCATCATGTAAAGGCTTTCTAGCCTACACCAAAGACGAGCAGTTGTCTCCTCGTTCAACACGTCATAGAGGACTTCATCTGATTGGCACAGTATGATTGTTGCCTTTGCGCGAAAGTCGATGTCGTTCCCCTCATCATCCTCCATCTTCTTCTTAATACCAAGCAGGGCCTTGTGTGTGCGTTCCTTTACGAGTAACGATGTTTTACGAAATTGATATGCTATGATAGCAACTGTTACTCTCAGGATCGACATATGCGAAACTTGACAATATGAGTATACTTGCAAAAAGAAAACTTGTTGTAAAGCAAACTAACAATACCCAGACAAAAGAGTAATAAGAAAGAAGATTTAACGTGGTTCAGCCCAAACTTGGCCTACGTCCACGGGGAGAGAACTTGAGAAAGTTTTATTAATAACTTAATACAAAGAAATCCTCATCTTGATGCAACAAGAGTATTCACCTTTCTCCTTAATCTAGACATAGATTACAAGAATATTATCTTATCTCTATGCACCTTCAACTTGCTCCTCTCTTTGCTTGGCTTCCTTCTGATCTCCTTGGTGTTCTCCACCTTTTCTCTTTGAGATCAGTTTAATTGAGACAATTACAACGTTGGGTTACAACTTTTATTTATATGATTTTACAATACAACTCCTATATGGACTATGAGATGATCATGGCCTTTGAATGATTGAAAAATCTTGATCAATCCTATTAGGAGTTGATCTTCTTAATCTAGAAGGATTCTAGACCTTCTAATGTTTAGAAACAAATCCTTTATTGAATAGAAACTGAGTCCTATTTGTACTCCACCAGAAAGAAAACCGACGCCTGAAAAGGAAACTGATTCTATTTCAGAAAATGCTCCGTTTAGTCGACTAGCACTTAGGCCTAGTCGACTAATCCCTTCCATTAATCGACTAATAGGTTTATATAGTCGACTACTGTAAACTGCTTCCTCTCTGTATCTGTCCTAGTCGACTAGTACTTACACCTAGTCGACTAGCAGTCATTGTTAGTCGACTATATGTTAACTTTCCTTGATCTGCTTCTCTTTTTCTGCTTCAAGCTATCTTCTCCAACTCGATTGGATCTTCTTGGATCATCATCTCCTCTTGAAAATAAGCAAAATTCTAACTCGCATCTTCCACAACAGGAAGTTGGACTTCGTGTCGAATTTCTCCACCTCAAACTTGGTTGTCGTGGTCATCTTGCTAGCCATCGCTCTGACACCAATTTTATGATATATCACCGATCAAACAACAGAGAAACGCTAAGTTGAAGCCTCACAACGGAAACGAAAACGGAAGCGTAAGAGATCTACCACTAACAAGAAATTGAGACTAAAATACCACACAACCAAAGAACATCAGATTTAACGTGATTCAGCAATGTGCCTACATCCACGAGGAGGGAAAAATCTTTATTGAAAACAAAGAAGAAAATATAAGAGTTACAAGAAGATCTCTCTCACAACTCTCAATGGTAGAAATCTAAATTTCTCTTGAATTCTTGACATACCTTTAAAAAGTCACCCCCAAGGGGTTTACATAGGTACCTAGGATGATCCTAGTCCAACACAAACTTCAACAATTCAATCAGCACCGCCGCAGAGAAAGAAGAAAAGCCGAATCCAATTCAAACTGAAAACAAAATCGTATTAGAAAACTGCCAAAACTCGACATAAGTCGACTTATTAGTCGACTATACCCAATACCTACTCGACTACTGTAACACAATCTGAGAACCTAACTTACTGTTTGCGAGGCCTAGTCGACTACACCAAGTATTTAGTCGACTAGTTTATAGCCTAGTCGAATAATCGACATGCACAGATCATGTCCTTGCTTGATTTCTGAAACTTGTAATACCTCCACCTGGTCCTTGATTCTTCTCCAATGAATATGAGACACTCCAAATACTAACAAGTTTGACTAGCAATAACCAAAACTTCAAAAACTGATAAAGAGAAGTGACGTAACTGAAAGTGATGATCAAAAAGTGAAACTGAACTAGAGTACGCTACTAGTTTGGAGACCAAATCTAAGTAATACAACATGTCTTTCTCATGGACAGTGCCAATCATCTTCTTCGTTTGATGTTTCTAAAATTCATGAAATGTAGGATAGAATTTTACTGAACAATTTAAAGCTCTAGTAATCTTACTAACTGATAGTAAACTGAAAGAAAAGTTAGAAAATAAAGCACATATGATAGAAATAAAGAAAATATAACATTAGCAAGTTTTATGCCTTGAACAGAAGATGCAGAACTATCAGCTAATGTAACAAAAGGAAAAAAAACATGTAGAATTAAGAGAGAACACGATATATTTGTTCCCAGTCATGTGATCAAAAACTCCTAAATCTATAATCCAAGTAGAAAACTAGAAGAAGTAAGAAGAGGGATTACCTGTCCCAGCCAAAGTGGCTGTGGAAGGTGGAGTGGATGATGTCTGAAACTGCTAGAATATTTGATATAACTACTCCATCTGCTCATTACTGATGAAACTACTGCTATCAGATTACTCCTCCTGAGCTATGACTACATTAGCAGATCAAAACGGTTGTTGTTGCTTCCTTTGCAGTAGTGGATAGTTGTACTTGGTGTGGTTTGGCTTCTTACAATAATAACAATAAATCACCTCTCCTACTCGTCCTCCAAACGACCACCACCATGGTCTCTCCCATGGCCTCTAGCGCCAAAATCACTCTCATGGTCTCTACCTCATGTTATTCAGCCTTAGACCTTAAGAAGAAAATGATCTTGAGTCTCCACGATGGCTGAATTCTGTGACTCTGAAGGAATAACTTCATGTAAGAAGTGGTAGGTATCCTCAAGTGACTTGATAGTAGAGTTGTCAATCACATTGATCGAGCCTTTGAAAACTCTGAACACATAGTGTTCCTAAGAAAACAATGATCATCAATTTGTTCCACCTCTCCTGCATCTCTTTTACATTCAACTGTGATAGGAAAAATCTTCTTGACCTTCTCAAAAAGTTTATTGAAGTCGACGTAGAACTGGGCAAATGTTTGACTTGCATGTTTACTTCAGAATAGCTCCTCAATGACATCATAGGTTCGACTCAAGTTAGCCCCCGAACACAGCTTGTCTAAGTAAATCCATATCTTCTTTATAGTGTTGCAATGTAGAATCAGATCCTGAGCACGTAGCTTCATGCTCTTCAAGATCTGTCCTAGAAGTAGTGCATCGCCCTACATTCAAGTCTGTTTCTTTCGGTCGGAAAATTGTCAGTGAGGTGGTGATCCTTAGCTCTCCCGCTAACATGAATCTCAACTTCTTTCCGCTGTAGAAAGTTGTCACCATTCAACTTTATATCAGTGATCTTCTCATATACAAACTCAAAAGTTGGCTTCATCTCTTCACCCGTTACTCAAAGCTCACAAAAACAAGCAAAAGAACAGCCCAAACTTATAAAGACGCTCAAATCAGAAAATCAAAACCCAAACCAAAGTCAATTTTCAAGCCAAAAGAACCATGGGGTTTTAACTGCCCATTCCTAAAAGAATTTTTTTCTACTCTCACTGTTCACATGAACAGTATTGCGGTGGTACTGTTCACCATGAACAATAAAGTTTTTTTTTTTTTTTAACAAATTGAATTCAAATCAAACTTGAAATAAGTGGAAAAAAAGAAAAGAAAAAAAAAGATGATGAAGAAGAGAGATGGTGATGGTGATGTTTTGATGGTGAACAAAGATACGACGCCGGAGGTTGAAAAGGATAGAGAACCTTAAAGCTGTGATACTATAAGAAGATTTAAATTATAAAAATTAGAGACTTCATAAGTCCTCTCTCTATATTATTATCTATAAGCAAATATAATTATAACTCATAATAGAAATATGACTCTTAATATTATGTAGCAATATGACTCCTAATTAAGTAACTACTCCTAATACAACTCATATACCACTCCTTATACAAAAACTATTTTATAACAGAGGTAACTTCAAAATCATTACCCTTCAAGTCTTGCCAAATTTAGCCAATATTAACCTTTTTGACAAGGGTTAGTGAAAGTTAGCATAGCTCTTGAGCTAAAAAAAAAAAAAAATAAGGACTACTGGTTGCTCTCGGATTGTATGAGCTAAAATTGTGAAAAGAAAAAAAGAGGGGAAAAAAAGATCAAAATAGGTTTCCTCACAGGTAGCTGGCTTACAAGTTGGGTAAGGTCCTCTCTTGCGGTCTTGCCCCTTGTTTCCTGTGATAAGAGCTGGAAGTCTAAAGCCAACTTGAATTACTGACATCAAATTGAGAAAAATGTTATCAAGTTTTCAGGGTTCCCCTCTCAACATGGAGTTTTGTTCCATCGATGACCCCATTTTGATGTGAAAAGGAACAGACTACATGATGATGATGATTAATCTGTTTCATACTTATTGTTTATGAGTATACATCACCAAAACTCTGTAATGTTGAAGAATCTAATGACATTTCTTTTTTGGGGAACAATCTGATACCTTAAGCTTTTGAGTGAAGTGGTTACTGTCATCATCATGGTTACAGAAAATCGGAAGTAAAATGGTCCTGGTTCAAACCCTTCTGCAAACATTTATACCGTTTGCTCTTGACAATGTGTGTTATCTTCCATGCAAAAGAAATGGTTGCATTTTTCTGCATGGAAGAGGTGTTAGGATGCCACAAAACAGTCTTTAAAATAAATGTTGACCCATAAATAATGGTAGGCCCACCACCCATCAAACTTAAGGCTTTAAGCTTCCATTCAAACATTTATATGGTTTGCTCTTGTCAATATGTGTAATCTTCCATGCAAAAGAAGTGATTGCATTCTTCTGCATGAAAGTGGAAGAGGTGTTGGGATGCTACAGAGAAGTCCCTTAAATAATTGTTGACCCATAAATAATTGTAGGCCCACTAACCATCAAGTAGGCTTTAAGCTTTTGGGGAAACTGATTGCAAACATATTAAAAGTAAAATAAAGTTAAGATCCGGTGATATCTTGTTGCGTTACTTCTATAGTTGAGAAGACTAAAGTGCTGTTTGTGTACTATGCATCACAATAGTAGAAGAAAGAATTTCAAGTCAATTATGGTGTCGCTTTCTTTAAATAATGATGTACCTTCAGTGCAACTTCTTCAAAACATTTCTCAACATTTGCTCGTGTTTTTGCACTGCATTCAAGAAACAAGCATCCGTATTCTTGTGCCAATGCAATTCCCTCTTCTCTTGTTACAGCCCTTTCAGACTCCTGGGGAAAATTAGATGGAAATGATTATAATGGCTGAAACATGAGCATCACATATATTTATGCACATACGGAAAGTAAATAACAAGTGTGATACAATAAGATGCAGACAAAGTGTGCTTCTTTTACCCAAATGACAAAACTTTAGAACTACAAGTGAGACGAAGATAGCTGCAATAGAATCTATTCTGTGTGTGCGTGCATGCATGCATGCATGATCATGACTATAAAAAGCATCAGAATTTTTTAACATTGAAGCTCCTGCAAAATTAACATAGTGACCTATAAGTAGGTGATCAAAATAATGTTGCTAGAAATTGTAGTAGAAGTTTTTCCATATTTGCAAGATGAACTACCTAGTTGCAAACTGGAAATTGCACACAAGTTATTAGCAACTTTTATCTGGACACTTAAATTTTCCAGAATTTTGCCGTGTCACAGGACACTTGAGACACTTGTAATATCTCTGGTCTAAAATACTGTATTTTTTTCTAAAGTATTTATTTTATTTTACTAGTTATTTTATTATTATTTATTAACTTGATTTATAGTACAAATTATTTTAAGATAGTAAATGGTATTTTGGCCTTATATTTATATTTAGCATTATTAAGTATTATCATTTTAATTACTAGCTAGTATTTTTCCCATTACTATGTTACTATTATTATTATTGTAGTTGCTATTATTGTTAATATTGATATTGTTATTATTCTTATTCTTATTGCATGATTTTAGTCATTATTATTAATGGTAGTATTTTTACCAAATATTATTAGATAATATTTTTAAAGTTGAAAATTTTATTATTATTATTAGTACTATCTCTTTTTGATTATTAATATTTATTATTATTATTATTGTTATTATTATTCATATCTTTTCCTTTTCCTAGCCCATAACTCATTACCATTGAGATCCTTACCATTAACCCAAAACCCAATCCCCATAGTCTTATCTTAATACAACTCCTAGGTCTCAACTATCTAATCCAAATTCTATCTTATTAAATCTTTTCATAAATCTTAACTAATCTTAATTTAAATCCTAACAAAAATTATATCTATCCTTAACTTACACAAATCCAAATCTTATTTTCAAAATCATAACATTAATTAATTCTATCCTATACTACTCAGTCAAGCGATTTGAACCAAACTGAAATTCTGATTTCTAAAGTCCCTAATAATCTATAAAAAGCCTTAACTGATTCTTTTTCTACCTTCAAAGGAAAATCATGACCCAACTCTCCCCACGTCCTTTCTTTTCCCCTCCAGCGGAGCATGAACAAAAGAGATCTTGAAGTGCAGAAATAGAGGAACATGTGAGTGGAGATCAAATCCAAGTAAGTAATCTAATTTATCAAAATTTATTTGATATAAATATTTTATTAAAATCATGTCTATATTATGATCTCCACGAATAATTATATACATCAAAAACCCAACCATAAAACCAACAAAAAATTTATGTGAAGATCTACCAACTCATAATTTTAATTAACATATTTTTTGAAATTTTTAACAAAAGGATTGCCCAAAAAAATAAAAAAATAAATAAAATAAATAAAATTTCTGGCCGCTGCTCTCGACCAGGCCGAGAGTAGCTCAGCCTGAGTAGTCCAAGGCCAGGGCTGGCCTGGCCCGGGCCGGGCCAGGCCGGCTGGGTCGCAGCAGGGCCTTGGGCCCTGTTAAAAAAAAGAAAAGAAAAAAAAAAGAAAAATCCCGGACCAGGCCTGGGCCGGCCTGGTCCAGGGCCTGGGCTGCTAGAGTGATAATTAAAAAAAGAAAGAAAGAAGAATTTCATATTAAAATAATTAGTTAAAAATATCAAAAAAAATAAAGAAAAATATAAATAATAGTCTACAACACTTCTACCTTCTATGATAAAAATTTTGGACTAATAACAACATGAATTAACTCAAACCACCCACGTTAAAGCCATTTTCCTTAACGATAAATTCAGACTCGTTAAGTATTTTAATGGTTTAAAGCCTATTAAAAATCCAACAAAAATAAGAAATTGGTTTAAACTAAATCTACTAAATTCATTAGACCCAGAGGATTATATTCCCTACCCCAAACTAATTAATCAAGATTAAAACTCCTTATAACTCCCAAGTAAAATATTCTTTAAAAAATCTAACAATTTATATAGAAATGAACCATGTAGATTTATCGGGACCTTATGATTTCAGTGCTCTGAACTTGGGATCGAGTTCAGGTGAGTGTTCTTTTCCTCCTTGAGTTATACAAGAATTTTGTGATAAATGATTTTATTTAGTTATGTAATTATGCTACTAAATTTACTGAGATGATATTTGAGAGTGTTTGCTTTTGCATCATTTCCTTATTTGTTGTTATCAGTTACTTGTATCATTTCATATGACATCTGATATATTATACCAGTATGTTTACCTATATTCCTTCATGAGACATCATTGAGTACTAACATTATTTATTTAGTTGATCTACATCATTTCATGTGTAGTCGTCTAGCACTGTTGATTCATGATTAGTTGTAGTATACCTTAAACCAGACTTGATCTTGTAATTGACTTAGTTGTGAGAAATCTTAGAATATAAATTGATTGATCTTGAGGTTGATTGGTTCGTGATTGAGGTTAAAGGTTCATATTTGTAGATAAATAGAATATTTATTTGAAGTAGTTATCAGATATTTATTTTTGATGATACGTCAGACGAGAATTCATTTGGACAATAAAGATGAATTAAATAAGATGTTATCTTAAGATTGATTTATCTGGATGCTTGGATTTACATATGGACCTAGAGTTCAACTTGAGATTTACATAAATACCTTACCTTGATTTTGATCTATCACATAATACTGATTTTAGATTATTAATTGCATGTATTTTAACTGGATATATTCACTAATAAATTATCTGAGTAATGATGTTTATTGATATCGAACTTTGAGTACAGAGACTTTCTAGATTTCATGTGCTTAAGGATGTCCCACTCCTTAGTTATTATCTTCATTGGGATTAGAACTATTGGTGATGTAACTTAAGCTATAATTATATTTAGATCTTGAATTTGACTGGTTCATGATGGTAGTTATACGAGTTGATATCTGAGTGAAATTATCAGTAGATTTGATATTCTAATTGATGGTAAAACAGGTGAGAGTTTGGTTAGATATTGATGATTGATTAATTTGGAGATTCTTTATTAAAAGAACGAGATATTGGACTTGGATTTGTTAGTAGACTCGATTGAGTTGGGTTGACCTTGGGTTGAGGAGTAGACGTAGATTGGTTTGACCTGACCTGGTGACATATATATGCATGATTGACTAGTTACTTGGATTTCTGAATCTTTTGTTTGAACTTAATGGAAGTGAGAGTGTATGATTGTCTTAATTAAGATTGGATAGTGATGATTGATTGGATATAGATAAGTATGTAATTTATATATTGGGACTTGGATATATCGATGGCTTTGAGAATCCGAGTTGATTAAATATTTTACCTGGATTCTTCTATATATGCCAGCAGGTCATTACTTATTCTGGATATCGTGATTTACCTGAAAAACTTGACTGATTATACATGACATTTACTTTATAACTATATTGTCCATGTTACCATAATTGCTGAAAAAATATTGTATACGATAACAACACTCTCATGTTATACTTGTTACATGTCCTGTTATACAGGTATCTTGTTCACTGACATTATATATCCTGTTATACCGGTATCCTGATTACACATGTTAACGTTGTTACCCATCGAGTTATCCCAGTGATCTAAGTAACATGCTCATTAAATAATCTTGATAAACTAATAACATGACATTAAACAACTTATGCTGGGATTGGGGAAACTGATGGAGGAGACAGCGTCTGTATTTTGGGTAGACCTAGGATATAGGTTGCGCAGCCGAAAGAGGGTTCCACTGTAGGGTTCCCGGGGGATGACTGGCACCCCGTCCTGTTCTTGTTCCTATTATACATGTCCTTGACTACCTTGCGGTAGGGCCTGGTTCAGCGCCAGAAGTCTGGGCTGTGGTCCCGGGTATGTACGGGACCCACCTAAAGCATGGACAATGTCTCCAACGATCAGTTTCAATAACTTAGGACCTCGATTGTCATGTGTGATAGGCGTAGTATGGGATGCGTCTATTACAGATGGAAATTGGTATTCGCTGACATAATAATAATAAACTGTTCATAATGTATGCAATTGATTGTCTTTACCTGATATATGTATGTATAACATCCGATGATACACCTGACCTGATTGGATATCTGACTCTAGTACTGACTGACTCAACCCTCCTGATATATAGATTGTGATAGACACCTGATTGAATATCTGACTGGAAACATACTCTACTATGTGCTACCCACATTACTGTTTATTTACTTATTCATGATGTTTCTTATTCCGGTTTATACTATTATCATATGTTCACATTTATATGCATGTGCATCTTTTCAGTTTATTCTTACATATTCATTAGGAATTTTGACTCTCTAGATTTGCATATCTAGATCTGTGACTATTTATTGCTGATCAAATTTTTGGAGAGGATCACAGGCATCTTAAGGAGCCAGAGTTCTCTCTTACCTCGATCATCTTTTCTCAGTATTTTCTATCTCTTCTTTATTCCATCGCTTTCATGATTCTATGCATGAGACTCATGCTTATTCCATTTCCGTTTCATATGTCATCATGTGTGGATGTTTATATGTGACATTGCCGTGATATTGATTTATTATAGTGATTATATAACTTGTTCAGGTTTCTTTAGGCTTAGCGTGTATATGTGGGATATTCTCCTCGCGTATATACGTCGCCAACTCTCGTCGCGACTTCGTTTCCACGTATTTTGGGAAGCGGGTCGTGACAACACTCATATCCCACGAGTAGGACATGGTCACTCATGTGAAAACAGACAAAAAGGAAAAAGAAGAAAATAGGTGTTGGGATTTGTTCGAACAAAATAGTCCCACATCGGCTTAGACATGGGGATGGTCTTGAGTATATAAGAATTTTGGCTACCCACGTAGAAGTCTAGACTTTTGGGATGGTGCCCCAAGTCCTTACAAGTGGTATCAGAGTCATGCCCCAAACTTAGTCGTGTGTGTGGGTGGTGTTCGATCCTCCCCCTGGGCGCAAAGGCGCGGGTGCTAGCGGAAAGGCGCGGTAAAAGGCCCCTGTAAACTTAGTTAAACTCTCGAGGATATGGCAGCACTGCTCTTGCTTCACGTAAGGCGTCGTGCATATGATCTTCTGGGTGTGAAGATTGAACATGGATGGGGAGGCAAACAAACTATCTTCGCACGGTGAAGAGAAGTAATATCTCGATGGAGCATATGTCTTCCAGGTGTGAAGATGAGCTTACATGAAGACTCCTTATTTGAGAGGGATTATTGGGATTTGTGCGAACAAAATAGTCCCACATCGGCTAGACATGGGGATGGTCTTGGGTATATAAGAATTTGGGCTACTCCACCTAGAAGGCTAGTCTTTTGGGATAGCACCCTAAGTCCTTACAATAGGATTCTATATTAAGAAAACATAGAAAGAATACACAATATCTTGAAAGGATCTAATCAGGGAAGAATACAGGCAAGAAATGTTAAGTAGTGTTATGTTTCCTTCACTCCATTCTCATCATCGATATCATACTTTTCCCTTTTTTTAATATATAGTGCTAAAGAGAGCCTGTTGCACTTGCCCACGAATCCCTACATCCTAGTTTTTCAAATTTTCATTTTTCAGATACTCAGATACTTGACATCTGCATACCAAACCCAGGTAACATTTGTTAGGTTAAAGGGGAAGCAACTGTCGACCCTGTCTAGGAAGATCCTAACTCTCAGAAACTTTTATATTTGATAATGAATGTTTTGTAATAAGATATGAGTACTAAAAGAACAGAGTCATATGCCGAATGAGGAACTATTTCAGCAATTGAAATCTCACAAGATATATTGAATAAGAATTAAATAAATCTCCTACTATTTACTATCAAATATAACTTGCTGTAGACAGGTGAAATGCAGCTTCAATAAAGCTAGTGCCAGCCCTATCTGAGAATATCCCAACTCTAACAACTTCCATATTTATGTAATGGATGCCTGTAAGATATAAGTGTTAAAAGAACTGAGACATCTAGAATGAGGAACAGAAAATGCAATATCATGAGATATATAAAATTAAAATTAAACTAAATTTCCTATTAGTTTTTGTCAAATATATAACTTGTTCTGAACCGGTGAAATAAACAAACAGCTTAAACAAAGCTGTTGTAACTTCAGACAAACAAATAATAAATAAATTGAATATACCTTGTCCACTTTATTTCCGACAAGAATTTTGACACAGTCCTGATTTGTGGAGTAAAGTTCAACTTCCTTGGCCCATACATCAGATAAGTTTGTAAAAGTTTCTCTCCTTGTTACATCATATACTACAGAGAAAAAGGACCAAGGTCAGTTCATTATGCATAGAACACCATCAACAAAAATCAAACCATCAAAACAAAAATACTCCAGGACTAATTTTAAAGCAGTGGCATGTGATTTTAACTTAAGGAGATAAACAACTGACACAGATGATATAAGCAATAATTTCACAGACTTCCTTTTAAACAACTGCAGATATGACATCAATTTCCACTCTCCCTTTGGTTTTGGAACATATCAATTGGTTTCTAAATAACATCGATGTTTTCAAGTTAAAAATTAATTAATTAACCATTTAACAATTCAGCACAAACAATAGAGTTTGAAGAGGTCCAAAAAACAATTTGAAAATAAAATAAAAATACTCCATTCAACTAACTGTCTTGCTAAGACACAAAAATCAGTTTGTTATAACTGAAATATCAACACACTTAACAAGTACGAAAGATAGTTCCTGCTGCTTATGCAGAAAGCATAATAAATAAAGCAGCTGCCTTCCCATTTACTGCTACCTCCTTGCCAATTTGTTCAGAAAGGAATTAGGCATATACAGAACTAGGCTAGCCGCAGAACAGCAGCCTGTCAGGCTCCTCGTACCATGAAAACTTGATTTCATGTTCAATGTCAACCTTGATGTAATTATGCAAGTCGTTAACTTGAAAAAGTGCATTCTAGTATAAAACAAGACGTGCTTCTACTGCAAAACATGTAACATCCCAAGTTAAATAGTCCCTACTGCGAAACAGATAACACCCCAAGTTAAATAGTCACACATGGGATATGCATGAGAATGTCTCTAGTATATAATAGTTATCATGAACTCAAAAAATAATCGAATCTAACATTTTTGAGGGAAGAACCATGAAAAAAAAATTTATATGCTCGGAGCGTGACAAAATAGTTTCAGAGCCTGACACCAGTGTGCGAAACTAAGTGCTACACGGAATAAAGTGCCACATCACACAAAGATATAATAGCGCCACCTTTTGAATCCGTAGAAGCCACCTCTAAAATCCATGGGGCCACCTCTAGAATTTCACATCACTTGGTGAAGTGTTATTATGACGAGGACGTCATACCCTAAACGGGAGAAGTATGTAACACCTCAAGTTAGAGTGAATAATCCCACATGAGAAATGCACTGAGAATTTCTCTAGTATATAATGGTTCTCTGTTCTCATGAACTCAAGAATTAATCATAACTAGCATTTTTTAAGGGATGAACTGTAGAAAAAAATTATATACTCAGAGTGTAACAAAACATAACCAGTTATTATGAGTTCTAGCTTCCCTAAGTAAAGCAGGATACATATACGGTCCCATAAAATGTGTGTGCATGCGCGTGTCATGATCCCCTATGTAATTAACGGAAAAGAATAAAAGAAAATATATATATATATATATATATATATATATATATATATATATATATATATATATATATATATATAGACTTGTATCCTTTCAAAAGGATTTGATCCCGGATCCTTCCCACTCAAATTCAACCCTCCAACATTCGAATACAAGATCCACTCCGTTGAAGTTGATCTATACTATTTCAAGTATTTATAAACCAAAAAGCAAGTGTTTTAAATACTTTTTGCCCATCCATCAAGTAGGGAAAAAACGGACGGCCTAAATAGTGAGTTGGTTAGTTTAACGGTGTAGAACATTTGAAATCTAACAAAAATTAGTTTATAGGGGTTTTTAAATGTTTAGATCATAATGAAATGGCCGAATCGAGAATTTGTATGTCTAAAGACATAGATCTAACCAACTCACTACTTTCGACCGTCCATTTTGCGTCGTTTGATGGATGGGCAAAAAGTATTTAAAACACTTGATTTTTGGTTTATAGATACTTGAAATAGTATAGATCAACTTCAACGGAGTGGATCTTGTATTCGAATGTTGGAGGGTTGAATTTGAGTGGGAAGGATCCGGGATCAAATCCTTTTGAAAGGATACAAGTCTATATATATATATATATATATATATATATATATATATATATATATATATATATATATATATATATATATAGACTTTGCTACTTTCGGAAGGATTTAAGCGTGAATCTTTCCCACTCAAATTCAATGCTACGATATTCAAATACAAGATCCACTCTGTTGAAATTGATCTACATTATTTAAAGTACTTAAAAATCAAAAATCAACTGTTTTGTAATTTTCTTGTCCAGGCATCAAGTAGGCACAAAATGGACGATCGAAAATAACATACTACTTAGATTATGACTTTAGACGTAGTAATTCTCGATCCGACCATTTGATCATAATTTAAACATTTAAAAACCCTAACAAACTAATTTATTAGGTTTCAAATATTCTACACCGTTAAACTAACCAACTCACTATTTGGCTGTTTATTTTGCACCAACTTGATGAATAAGCAAAAAGTATTCAAAATACTTGAATTTTTATTTTTAAGCACTCTTAACAATGTAAATCAATTCCGACGAAGTGAATCTTCAATTTAAATAGCTATCATTAAAATTGAATGGGAAAGATTCATCTCCATATCCTTCTCAAATGACCCAAGACCCAAGTCTCTCTCTCTCTCTCTCTCTCTCTCTCTCTCTCTCTCTCTCTCTCTCTCTCTCTATATATATATATATATATATATATATATATATATATATATATATATATATATATATGCATTGAAATCCAAGCATGGTTAATTCACTAGCATATATTCTACATGACATGTTTGTTTATCTGTCTGACTCAGTACATTTTATCTATCTGCTAAGTAGTAAGTACATTTTATGTCTAGTGAGTTTTACATCCACATCTAGTGTAACAGCATGCTAATTGGCGTACATACAATAATTATGTATTTTAGAGTTTCAGCATATGATACGGTTTCATGTGTGCTTGTATCTTTTTTCATCAATCATCAGTAGCCTCCCAGGTGATAGAAAACTGTGGTGCGTGTTATGAACTGGACTCAGCAAATCATTCACGGGAATTGGTCAGGATCTTAGCTTTTATTATTAGTATTGCTATCTTTCAGTCTTCTTGTTTCCATTTTAGCTGTCCTTTACTATCATCTAGTGTATGTCTGTTAGTAAAAGGTGAGTCACTTGGGGTTCTATACCCACTTTTCAGGAAAACAAAAAAAAACAAAAAAAACATGGGAAGTTCTAAATTTGTATACATCCACCACATGCAGCAAAAAGTATTAGTGATGACTTAATAAGATCTTTACTGCATCATTTTGTGTCCAACTATCGAAAGAAGTACAGGTCTTAAATTTAATCTGCAAATCAATGACAAACATATGACTGAATTCCCCTTGTTGAACATCAAGTATTTCACCTGAATCTGCTCTTATAGATATATACAAAATGAAAAATTAATGTAATTGTTCATGAAAACCATCATAAATTCAAGACCAGGATCTCAACCAAATTTGGCACTGTCCATACCTAATTTTGGAATTAGTAGGCATGAGGATGGTCTCATTAATTATTTATCAATACACCTTTACGATCGATATAGTCTCTCTCCCTATCAGTGATTGCTTTCAAAACCTCCCTGCCATTCTATCTACATCTACATGTTCATGTTTTGTCATTTGACCTCCCCCAATGAATCAAGTACAGACTATTCAACTAATTAAGACAAAACCGTTGGCCCTTGTGACTGTTGATTCAAGTGCCTTTAAATGTCATCACTACGTAGTTTCCCTGTCAAACTCTTTACGTTAAAAAAAATGATGAGTGCTACCATCATTCACAATTTAACCATCATTGATCTATGCATTCTATTGCAATTTGGCAGTAGCTTTTCCTTTTAGGAGAACTCTATTGGGGTTACCTAGAGAGTGTCCTCCAGATTTTGCCTATACCTGTTCACATACCCCACTTCAGACCACGGTAATTGATGTGGGACGGAAAGAATTTGAGGGCTTGTGGTGAGATTTTGTGGAATTGGGGAAGAACAATGGAATTAGAGATTGGCTATGATCATGGATCGCAACCCGGATCTTGGCTTTACAACCTATGATTCAATCCATGGGGATCTGAACCAATACCAAAGCAAATAGCTTATCAAAATTTTCATAATAATAACAGTTAAATCTCAAAGTCCACTGCATAGCTATATAAAGCCTACAAAACGTATACCACACGTGCAATTATTAATAAAATCAAATCTACTCAAATATAATCCAAATTAACTCCTAAATTTTGACCAAATCTACTAAATCTAAATTCAAATAAAATTCTAAATCATACTAAATCTGGACCATTCGATTCCTCATCATTCTCCCCGACTTGAAAACATTCATCCCCGATGAATGTCGTGGTAGGTAGAAGGTAAGTAGATCCGGGTTGAACCACATCACGGATTCTCAATCAGGCTAAGGTGGTGGTTGGGAAATCAACACTCACACGTCACGGCTGAACCAAGATGGTGGAGGTGAAACTGGCTTCCGTGACCAACCAGTTGCAGATGGTACCTCAAACAACACACATGCAACATGCCAAGGCAAATATTCTTTGCTTAAGACTGGATCGATTGTACCCTATACCATAAGAAATCTGAACTCCAGTGAACATGTCGCCTCTAGAAGGATCTGCAAAAGATCGTATACATCATGCGACCTTAGTGAAAAGAAAGCCCTCACAGCTGCTGGCGAAGAAGACACTAGCTTCATGGCAAACTCCGATGAGAGGTCTGCTGAAGTCTCTACGAGAGGCTCTTCTATCTCTAGCTCGGGCTCATCGACAACTGCTGGGTCTAGGTCTGGGTCTGGGTCTGGCACAGCTGCAACTTCTGGTTTTGGCTCTGTGTCAAACTTAGCTGCCATGTATTCTTCTATACCCTTACAGATGCCCTCTAGAGTCTCCTGAAACTCAGTGAAGAGAAGGTGACAAGCATATCGAGTACGAAGTAGGTCTTGCAAGACAAACCAACATCGACAGGAACTATAATTGTCTTTCCATTTCAAAATTTGGTTTTTGAAAAATACGATTTTTGTTTAAGGCCAAATATTTTATATCACAAAAATAGTTCAAATAGTTTGTAATATGTGTTGATTTTTGGTCACACATATTTATTATTCAAATATCTAACAAGAACCTATTTTGTGAAATTTATAGGATTTTATGGGATTTTATTAGAGTTAAAATGTCTAAGTTTTAAGTTCCAAAATATTAGCCAGATCCCACTGTCGGTCGATAGGTCGGTCGACAAATGTGCACGAAAACGTGCACAACGACCAACCAAGTAGGCCGGTCGACCGACTGAAAGTACCCCACTCTCGGGTACTGCCGGTCGACCGGGCGGTCGACTGACAGGCTGTGCCCGGTCAACCGGGCGGTCGACCAGAGGCACAATGATCAGAAATATGACCGACCAGCCGGTCGACCGGAAGGTCATATGTGACCTTTCAGACTGCTAACGGCTATATTTTGAGAGGCTATAAATAAGCCATCTCTTGGGGCTGTTTTTGATAAGAATTTTAGAGAGCTTATTTTCCCATCTATAACAAGAGTTTAGCAGCAAGTTTATGAAGAGTTTTTGGGCCAAAAAGATTTATTTTTTATTTGTTTTCAAGGGTTGAAAAAATCAAGGAAAAATAGAGTATTTAGGAAATTGGTTTTGTTCTTCATTTCTATTTCATTCTACTATTTTTCCTAAGTATTTTTCTTTGTGATTTGTTTTCCAAACAACTTATTTCTCACACTTGAGCTTCTATCCTATCTATAAGATCTTATTTTTGTGGAAAATATTGTTTGTGGTCTATTGTGATCACCAAGTATTGTTTGTGGCTTATTGTGATCACCAAGTTTGTAATCTCTTCTTTGTTTTAGCCTTGTGCCTTGTTCCTCTTGTGTAGAGGTGATTGTGGTGGAGTTTGACTTTGTGCCTTTATCCCTCTTATGTAGAGGTGATTATTGTTTTGCCTTTGTGCTTTGCCTCTTGTATAGAGATGGTTATGTTAGAGAGAGGAGTTGTGTACTCCTAACTTTGTAATTGCAAATTCCTCAGTGGAGGTTCTCTTTGTGAAAGGTCCTGTGTGGACGTAGTGAAAATCCTTCTGTGTGAAGGCGGGGACGTAGAGCAGTGGCTCGAGCCTCGAAACATATCTTGGTGTTTATGGTTGATCCACTATCTCTAACTCTATCTCTCTCATATCTTGCATTGCTTTATATTATTCATATCTTATACATGCTTGGTATTGTTTGTGTACCCATACTTGTGCTGAACCAAGAGAGCTTCATATAGCACCTCAACTCTTATTTAGAGGAATCTAGAGGAAATAGTCCAGAGCCCTTCACAGGGAATTCGGCTACACTCTTTGGTTACACATAGTGTGTTGCAATTAGTTTTAATTCAGCATCATTTGTCATTAGATTAGCTTATACATCTATTCACCCCCCTCTAGGTGTATTTTCACTTCGTTGTCACAATTCAAGCCATTCTTCTTGCTTCTTCTCTTTCCTTATCAATCGAAGACGATCTCTGCAAAGAGACTAAAACATACCAAAGTAACATTATTTATAAACAAATAATAGATAATTAGGAGCATTAAAATGATGTAAGATCGTGTTGATCAGTAAAAGAACTTGGATCTCGTCGGATCTGAGTGGTGAGGATGGGATCTCGTCGGATCTAGATGGCGAAGGCAGAGGCGGGCGTTGCAGTGGCGGTGGAGAGCCTCGTGGATGACAGCAAAGGCGAGGAAGGTGGTGGTGCTAATGCGTTAGGGCTTTGGGGTGATGTTGTGGGGTGAGGGGGGAGATGGATGAACAGTGTAATTTCCTTTTTTCTGTTCTTTTTGTTTTTCTCTTTTCTTTTTTTTGAAGTGGGATTTTGTGAAAAAAATAAAAATCACGAAATTTGGCTCTGATACCAAAATAATGTGGGACGGAGGGAATTTTAGGGTTTGTGGTGGGATTTTGTGGAATTGGGGAAGAAAAATGAAATTGAAGATTGTATATGATCACAATCGCAAAGCGGATCTTGGCTTCACCGCCTATGATTCAAACCATGGGGATCCGAACTAATGTCAAAGCAAATAGCTTATTAAAATTTTCATAATAATAATAGTTAAATCTCAAAGTCCACAACATGGCTATATATAGCCTATAAAACGTGTACCACACGTGCAATTATTGATAGGATCAAATCTAATCCAAATTAACTCCTAAATCTTGACCAGATTTACTAAATTTAAATTCAAAAAAAATTCTAAATCATACTAAATCTGGACCATTCGATTCCCCATCAGTAATGGCTAAGGTACTCCATATTTCTATTGTATTTTAGCCATGATTAAGGACCTGGGGCCCTCTTGAAAATAAGAACCATGTTTTACACAACATACTCAGACCAGGCAAGACCATATAATTGATTGTGGGCCCAATGAACATGAGAAAGGAGCATGGTGCTTTCTTATTTTGCCAGGATAGTAGGTCGTTAAACTTTGCTTGCACCCAAGACTCCTACAAGGGTTTCCCCTTTTGGGTCACATGCATGGTTTCAAATATTGGCGGATTCCGATAAATATATTGGCAGATTCTCTCTGACACGCACACACATAAGCAATATCATATTAAGTTTTGACGTACCTGATAAGATATTGATCCTATAATATCATCCGATATCATGACCAATATTGCCAATATGACCGATTTTGACAAATATTGACACTAATATGCCAATATGACCGATATTGCCGATATTGATGGTCAATATTGATGATATTGATACTAAAAGCCATTGACGGATACATATACCGATATCGAGATTCTAAACCATGCTCATGTGGGTTTAAAGCCTTCTAGCCAAATATTCATAAAAGGTTTATGAGCCTTTACCTCTACAAATGGTATCATATACCATACTGAAGAACTTTTGGCTAGTTCAAGCATGGGAGTGGGCGTTATAATGCACACAATTTAGCAGATCCACATAATGGTTGTCTCTTCCATCATGGGTCTTACGATGGTTGAGGTTAACAGATATATCTTGGTGGATGTTGCACTTTATTGAATCTCAACCATTGCAATTGATGATGATTAATGTGACAAGGTATCACGTCCTCCTCCCTTCCAAGGGATTTGCAAATTAAGAAACACAGTTCAAGATGTAGTTGTGCAGTTACGCGAGTTGATTCCCAAAGTTAAAACATAATGGTGCATTTCCACTTAACAAACATGAACAAGGTGGAGAAACACTATAGTTGTGCAGCTCAAGGAAACAAGGATTTGTGTCACATGGGAAAAATGGACGACTAGATTAGGTGGAAATATATGTCTAGATCTGGGACTCCAAGAGGGCCAAGTATCCATTAAAAAAACAAAATTTAATGCCTTTGTCACTACAAAAGAAGGGTGATTTGTGGGCTCCACCAAAACTCTTCCTTTCCCTCCACGTATTCGTATCAACTAATTCTTGTACATCAAATTCCAAGTTGAAGTACATTGGGAGGAGAAACTCGCCTCACTAAGTTCCGGATAAGTAATTTACACAATCCCAAGGATTTTGAAAAAAAACTAATGAACACAAACTTCAACGTGCACTAAATAGCATGAGATTTGGGCAAAGATTCAACTCACCATCCCCATATCATGATTCATCTCACTATCCACTTCATTGCATTTACGGCATGCAACATTCAACTGTGGTTATGTTAAGGGAAACCCCATTTAATACTAGTTAAAGAGAAATTCATCTGAAATACTTCACAACATTGTCAATGATTGAAGATGAATGGAGCATATACTAAATGGCAAAGGAATAATAAACAAAACACACCAATTGCCTTTATCTATCTACTAAATGAAACTTGAAGAATATTCACAAACCGAGCATGATTCCTTGAGCGTTTCTGTAATAGGAACTAGTCAGTGTCCTAAATCTCTCTTGTCCAGCTGCAAAACATACAAAAGTACTTGTGTCACCAACAAAAGCCTAACTGATATTATGCAATTATAAGCCAACACATATTAGTGCTTATAATTAAGGAGATAACTGACAGACAAACGGATCTCGTTAGCAAGAAATTCTTATAGGTTTTATCCAGGTACTTTATTCAAGGGACTTTTGTATACAGAATCATAAAGCCCAATAATTGTGTGAGAGTACAGATACCAAGTTTCATACTGAATGTGTCGCATGCAACATAATTATTGACACTCGACAAAATTTTCAAGTGTTTTCATTTATCATTTAAGGACCTAAATCATTTTAAAATAATTACAGGACTTAAGCTTGTCCATATACAGTCTCTTCAACCTAATGTTCAGATTATCCAGCTGAGAATAATTCAGTAAGCACAGCATGAAACTGATTAATCCTGTGCTATGGCTCACCAGTGTCCCATATTGTAAGTTTCAATTTCTTCCAGCAACGGTAAGATGCTTGATTTTAAAATCCACACCTGTGCACTCACAAATATAAATCAAACATTAATAATCCTCTGAAGCGACCAAGAAATACAAAGTATTGGGTAAGCAATTTTTTGAAAAAATATTGCAAAGCATGCAATCACTAATTAATCTGAATTTAGACTTTGTACAGTGGCATTCCCTTCTACTATATTAACAAATTATCACTATTTCCCCAATAATCCAAGAGCTAAACAGCCATCAAAATCGAGATTTTGGAGGAAATGGGTCGCTCTAAATGCCAAAGGAAAGCCGGGCCCATTACCCCTCTCCTCTTTCAGAAACTCTCTCTTCTCTTCTCTCTGCTCATGCTATTCATTTTTTCACCATTTCCCCTTTCTAAACAAAGTAGCATAGCCGACAGAGCTAAAAGGAGCCAAGATTCAGAATTTTGGTCTCAATCCGATCATTGATGCGATCTTGAGAGAAACACAAGGGAGAGAGAACGTACCAATAGTGGGAGCGAGATCATCGAGCTGGGAGGAGATGAAGCTGACGAGGATGCTGCTCTTGCCGACTCCAGAGTCGCCGACGAGCAGAATTTTGAAGGAGTAATCGTAGCTATTTGAAGACCCAGGCCCAGATGATGATCCCATCAAATAGAAATAGAGATAGAAACTGATAGAAGAAAAGATAAAATAAAATCTCAAGCTAAAAGTGGGCGCAAAAGAAGCTCTGTCTGTCCTCCGACCTCGATCTTGATGGCGGTGGGGTTGGCAACTGGTGGGAGGAGACAGAGAGAGGGGATAAATATATACACACAAAATCAGTGCAAAAATAAAAAATAAAGAGAGTGATTATAAAGAAATGAAGAAATAAAAAGACAGAATGAGAGAGAGAAGAGGGGAGGAAAAGGGAAAGCATTTGCCTCTCGCGTAACATCAAGAAGAGAATCGGCCGTCAGTGGACTTGAAAGCAGCAGCACGGCAAAAGAGAGGAGCGGGGGACACATGTAGGTGCTTTTCGAGCGGAAGTCCTCCTACGTCTCCCACACTTCTCTCTGACCGCTTTCATCCTAGTTTGTCTTGTATAAATTTGCCAGAATTTAAGCTTTTGCATAATGGAAAAAATAAAAATAAATTTGTAAGAATTCTGACAATTTTTAGGGGGGAAAATCTTATTTTATAAAATAATTTTAAAAATCGACACGGGTCAAAAATAATTTCAAAAATAATTTTAAAAACTGACCTATGACGTTGGCGTTGGCGCAGGGCGTCTTTGGTTCGATTGGGATTGATAATCCCAGTTGAACGATATATTTTTTTGATTTTTTTTACTCGGACGGGTTGCTAACCTTGCAAAGCCAAATTCACAAATCATGTATGACAAGTGAATAACTAACTCATTGTAATTTTTTTTTTTTTTTTTCGAGTTTGGGCTTGGCCGGCAACCCCGGCCAAGCATTGCATGGCAACCCAAAAAAAAAAAACCAATGCACGTTAGCGTCCTTTTGTTGAAGGCTTGTTGCATAGCTTGGCCAGGTTACCAACTCAGGCCAAGACAAAACTCTATATATAATATATATTATATATATATATATATATATATATATATATATATATATATATATATATATATATATATAAAGTTCACACGGGGTTATCAATCTCAGCGAACCAAAACGCCCTCTGCCAGCGCTAGCGCCACGCGCTGACGTGATATTGTCAGAGATCGGTTTTTGAAATTATTTTTGACTCGGGTAGATTTTTAAAATTATTTATAAATTACGATTTTTTAAAAATTGGCCTTTCGTTTTGTAGCAAAATTTTGCAAGAAATTGTTTTGTAAATAATTTATTTTCTAATAGCTCACCATATGCAAAGTACCATTGTAACATAATGATAAAGCTTATTTGGCGCAGACAAGAGATCTGTTATTTAAATACAGCTTGCATTAGACTACTACGGGTTATATTTCAAAAAAAAAAAATTAAACCCCCATATAAGAATAATGATACCTAAACTTCTGATCTGCAGACCAGCACTTAGCCTGCCTCAAAACTGACCGAGTAAAATAAGAGGGAGAGAAAAAAAAGAATCTTACTTTTTATTTTCGCTTAGCCACCTCCGAGTCTATTGCTTCAGCTCCAACGAGCATTACTCATCTTATAAAATCATTATTATATGTTAGTCCCTCGTAATTTTGGGCTTATCATGAAATAATCCTATCAAATTTAAGCAATTCTTTTTAGAAATGAAATTTTCATAAATCTAAATATATCCCAAAAAAATTGTATCAAGAACAGTAACAGAGGTATTCATATCAATAGTATGTGGAGTATTAAGCAGTCTTTAATAAAGACAAAAAGACAATACTAGAAAAAAAAAAAAAGTACAAATAACAAGAAAAAGGTCAATCATTTTCCATACTCTTGGAACAGCGTAATCTTTCTTCAAGGGAACAGCGACATTTATTGTCATAATTGTAATTATATGGGCGGGATGTTGCCATGTTGGTTTGATATTCTTGTCTCGTTGCACATTGAGGTTGGAATTTTAAAGGAGACGTGGCAACCTGAGACTAAGGCCATCTCCAACCCACGCTAAAAATAGCGTGGGTTGGCTGGCAAATAATTGGCGCGGGGTCCAACCCGCGCCAATTCGTACCCGGCATTTTGCCGGGTCTACAGTGCTGCGCCAATTCTGGCGCAGCACTGTAGCACCCGGCAAAATGCCGGGTGCCTTTTTTTAATTTTTTTTATTTTTTATTTTAGTTTAGTTTTAGATTTAGATTTTTTGTTAGTTTTATTTTAGTTTTAGTTTTAAATTTAGATTTTAGTTTTAGTTTAGTTTTAAATTTAGATTTTTTGTTTTAAATTTAGATTTTTTTATTTTAGTTTAGTTTTAAATTTAAATTTAAATTTAGTTTACTGTAGCACCCAGCACTGAAAGTTAATTTAAATTTTAGTTTTTATATTTTTGTATTTTATTTAGTTTTTATATTTTAATTTTTAATTATTTGTTTTTAAATTTATAATTTTACTTTGTTTAATTCAATATATTTTATTAAGTTTTTTATTTTAAGTTTACATTTTATATTTTTTATTTAATTAAATGAAAAATAAATCTATTGTGCATTAGCAAAATCGTAGTGTAAAATAAATTCCTTTTGTATTTGTGATTCACCTCGCTCGTACAATTATCTAGTGTTTATATTGTTTTATATAAATTAAATGAAAAATAAATCTATTATTTAAAAATTGAATATATTATTAAAAATTTCATATTTCTTATAATTGAATATAGTAGAATTAAAAAATAATTTCTTAATTTCATTAATAAAAATATTAATTAATTATTAAAGTTAAATATTAAATATTATATAAAATTATTAAAAAGTTAAATACATTTTAAAATATTTTAATAGTATTACGCAATTTACTTAAATTATCACATAATATGTTGATAATTAAAATTTGATACAATAAAATAATAATAATAATAAAATATGTAGAGAATATTCCATTTGGAGTGAAAAATGGAGTGATGGTTGGAGAGGTTTTTGTTGAACCCTCCATTTTGGAGTGAAAGTACACTCCAAAATGGAGGGTATGGTTGGAGATGCCCTAAGACCGCAGGGGATGTCGCTGTCGAACCGGGGAAAAAAACCGACCGGTCCAAACAATTTTATTCCTCGTCTCCTTCCCTCTTTTTGTCACTAGTAATATTACTAGCGTGTTTGTTATCTTAAATTTCCTTATATGAGAGATATTGGCAAGGAGACAAATTAGGAAGTTAGAGGTTGATGTCACATGCTTCCACGTGGGAGTCCACACGAGAGCCCGGTCCAACCGGCGGTTCACAGGAAATTGGACGCGTGTGAGGTTTGAGGTGAGGTAGATGGATAAGGAAATTTCAGATGTTGAAATTTGAAAAATAATATGTTTTTAGAAAAAATGATGTCTGACAGTCACCATGGTTAATACTAACTTGTTAGAAAGGCTTCCGCGTTTAAAACAAATTGTGTACTGTGACAAATATGTTATTATTATTATTATTATTATTATTATTATTATTATTATTATTATTATTATTATTATTATT
The DNA here is from genome assembly GCA_038442645.1 of Agave tequilana. NCBI lineage: Eukaryota > Viridiplantae > Streptophyta > Magnoliopsida > Asparagales > Asparagaceae > Agave > Agave tequilana. The sequence continues at coordinate 391,228 of JAVJIF010001931.1, read as the reverse complement.
ATTATTATTATCGTCATTATTATTATATTATTATTATTATTGATATGTGATGTGTCGTAACTTAGAATAGAATTTCAATATTTTAACACACGGGTGATCTATTTAAAATTAGATTAGGACTTGCATGTGTGGGTTTTTTTTTCCCTCTCTAATTTTAGATCCAAAAAAAGTATTTTTTTTTTGTTTGATAATTTTTATATTATTATCATTATTGTTTTATTGTTAATGAATGTTGCTATTCTTTTACGCGGTGACAATATTTCTTTTTTTAATGCAGATTTTAGATGCAGAGACTTTTTTATGCAATGATATTCTTTAAAAATTGGACCTATATTGAGGTCTCTACGCTATATTTAAATTGTGAAGGTGTAACGAGAGTTGAGAGTGTTGTTGTAAGTTATCTTAACTATGCACAGATAATCCAACCTACTCATTACAAATGGTGCTCCAACAACTTTCAAGTATGTCATCCAAAGTTGCAATTAGCGAGCAAATTATAAGCATTGCTTTTCATGGCTAATGTTGTTTGGATATTCTTAAGATCTATTTAGTTGTTGCAAGTGGGATGTAACTGGTCGCAAGTTGTAAGTGATAATTGCAAAAATTTTGTACAGTTGCAAGTGGGTTTTGTGTAAGTAAGTTTTCAAGTGTTTTGATTGGCAATGTGAAAGTGCAAGTGGGAAAGTATATTGTCACTTACAGTATTTAGTTAGTAATATGAAAGTGTAAGTGAAAAAATATATTATCGCTTACGGTGTTTGGTTGAAAGCTTACAAAGTGTGATTTAACAACAACAACTAAGCCATTTGTCCCAATTATTTGGGGCAGACTACATGAACCAAAAGAGAATTACGCTAGATCGGGCATATGGATCAGCTTTCTCCACTCATTCCTATCGAGCAATATGCCTTCACTAAGACCTTTAGTCTCCATATCTTGTCGTATTACCTTCATCCATGTTTTCTTCGGTCTCCTCTGCGCTCTTTTAACTTGCCCTAAATTGATACGCTCTACTCATCGGACTGATACATCTGTAGGTCTACGTTGCACATGACCAAACCATCGTAGGTGATTTTCTCTCATCTTTTCTTCTATAGAGGCTATATCTATCTTAGTACGAATATCCTCATTTCTCATCTTATCTCTCCGCGTGTTACCACACATCCAACGAAGCATGCGCATCTCTGTTACACTCATCTTCTAAGTATGATGTCTCTTTATAACCCAACATTCTGTGCCATATAACAAAGCTGGCCTAATAGCAGTCCGATAAAACTTTCCCTTCAGCCATAACGGAATGTTACGATCACATAAAACTCCCGTTACCCTTCTCCATTTCAACCAGCCGGCTTGGATCTTATGGTTGACATCATTATTGATCTCTCCATTCTTTTGGATAATAGAACGCAAGTACTTAAAATGATTGCTCGTCGGTATTTCTTATCCATCTAGTCTCATAATACTATAATATCGGATTCCCTGTTTACTAAATTTACACTCCATATACTCTGTTTTGGCCCTACTTAATTTAAAACCTCGAGATTCTAGAGTTTGCCTCCATAACTCCAATTTAACATTTACCTCAGCTCTCGTCTCATCGATTAGGACAATATCATCAACAAATAACATACACCAGGGTATCTCATCTTGAATAGCTCTAGTAAGCTCATCCATTACTATGGCAAATAAGAATGGACTTAGTGCAGATCCTTGATGCAATCTAATTGTGATAGAAAAATCACTTGTTATGCCTCCACACGTTCTGACATTTGTCACTACTCCATCGTACATATCCTTCATTATGTCAATATACTTTATGGGGACTCCTTTTTTCATCAATGTCTACCATAATATCTCTCTTGGCACCTTATCATAAGCTTTTTCTAAATCAATAAAGACCATATGCAAATTTCTCTTCCTCTCTTGAAATCGCTCTATAAGTTGACGAAGTAAATGAATAGCCTCTGTCGTCGATCGCCTCGGCATAAACCCAGACTAGTTCTCTGATATTGTAACATTCTGTCTTCACCTGTGTTCAATTACCCTTTCCCAAAGTTTCATGGTGTGACACATGAGTTTTATTCCACGATAGTTTAAACAACTCTGAATATCACCCTTGTTCTTATAGAAGGGTACTAAGGTACTTTTCCTTCACTCATTTGGTTTCTTTTTAGTTAGCCAGATCTTGTTAAAAAGGTTTGTCAGCCATCTTACGCCTACCTCTCCTAAGCATCTCCATACCTCAATAGGAATTTCATCCGGGCCAACAGCTTTCCTTGACTTCATCCTCTTCAAAGTGTGATTTGCACGGCATAAATATATATTTCAAGTAATAAAATTTAATAAAAAATATTTGATCTAATAATAAAAAATTTTAATTTGATAACTAAAAAAATATTAATGTAATAATAAAAAACTTTAATCTAATAATTTAAAAATATTAATTCAAAAAATTAAAAATATTAATCTAATATTAAAGAATATTAAATATTATTAAATTAATATTTATCTAATATTAAATATTATTCAATATATTAAATATATTAATATAGTATTAAACAAAAAAATTTAAATATTGCAATCTAATATTAAATATTATAAAATTTAATAATAAAAATATGTAATAATTAAAAAATTAATCAACTAATAAACAATATTAATCTAATAATGAAAAGATTAAATAATACTTAAGAATAATTTAAAATAATAAAAACATTAATTTAATAATAAAAAAGATTAATATCATAGTAGAAAAATATTAATTGATTAATAAAAAATAATCTAAAAAATATTAATCTAATAAAAATTTTAATGTAATAATAAAAAATTAATCTAATAATAAAAAAATTAATCTAATTTAAAATATTAATCTAATAATTAAAAATATTAATCTATTAATAAAAATATTTGTGAATGGGTCAGTGGGTCTGCAAGTGGGCCAATTAACTGTTTGGCCTGTAAGTTCAAGGAGGTTTGCAAGTGGGCTACAAAATTAATTATTTGAGCTGTAAGTTAATTTTGTACTTGCAGCCCGCAACTAAACATAAGAAAGTAATGCTTTTTCAAGTGGACAACCCACTTGCAACAAGTAAACTATAACACCCAATTTTAATTAATCTTGATTATCAGAATTTTAGATTTTATATTTTTCTGTTAAATTTTTATCTTGGATAAAAGCCCCGCGTGAAGCTCAGGATTGTCTCGGCGAGAAGAAGGAAAACTTATTTGTTAAAGACTTGAACAATCTTTCTGAAATGTTTTTCTTTTATATATTTTATATATATAATTCTTGAAACTCTATATGTAGTAATCATATGCTAGTGCATGTTATAAACTCTGAGTATGGACTTGATATGTATGTGTGCGCGCGCGCGTGTGCGTGTTTGTGTATGTGTGTGTGTGTGTGTGTGTGTGTGTGTGTGTAGGGCTTACTGTACTCAGCTTGCAGGCTGAGAGAGTTTCTCAGCCTGCGGGACGTGGCTGAATATAGGCCACACATCAGTCGCAGAGTGTGGGCGCAAAAAAAAATCAAAAAAACCGCCTAAACAATCGTGAATCAAAATGACAAAAATACCCCTTTTAAATGACGACTGCGACTTCTAGCATTGAAAAGTAAAAAAACATTCCATGGTCGCAGACTTAATACAGAATAAAGAATACCAGACAAAAAAATGCTATCGTATAGCAATGCGACCTCCTTCGGTACTGCGACCAAATTCGCAATCTTCTCTCTCATGCCTTATGTAAAAGAAGTAATTAATATTATATCTACCGTGATACAACAACAGTCTAGAAAAAAGAGACGCACTAATGTTAATCTCCGAGAAAGGAAAGATGTGCACCATACGTAATCTAAAGATATAGGCAAACAATTCTATAAAAAGTTAATTTGTACTTCGGATTCTCCAGCAATAAATCTTCAATTAAATATTTAATTTTTTTTTACCACTTCCTACCATACTCAACCCTCACCTGTAACAATTATTATTACTATTCATGTTCTTCCACAATATTGACCTTTATATAATGCTTGTAACTAATATATTATCTCATACCTAAAAAACTATAATTTTGCTCTTCCTTTTCAATTTGATTTCAAAAACTTCCAAAAAAAATTCATTCTTGAATCATGTCTTCCCCATCTTCTTCCTCTGAACACTTAGATTTCAACTTCAATCGTTCCCCCACCGGTCCTTTGTCTTCAGGATATTCTAGTGAATCTGATACCAGTCTGGACTTCACTCCTTTTGACTATCTCACTACATCAAATAATGTATTAACTGATCCTCCTATTCATGATGATAATGAAGTTTTCATGTGGGTTAGTGAAGAAGACATTATTCCTCTGCCACTTGACGGAGACATGCTTGATGAAAGCATGTCCTCTGATGCTGTAGGCTCGCTTCCTAGCAACGGGTCAGACGAAGAGTTTGATAGAGACGATCCATTCTGGGAGTTCATCGGTGAAACAAAAAAACCTCAAAAACAGCAAGATGATGAGGAAATAAGTGATGAAGAGGAAGAGCAGAAGAATGAAGACGATGAATCTGCTTATGATGGTGATAATGACGAGGATTAGGATTTCCTGATCTTCTGATATTCAATTATATTTTGTCTTCTTTTAAAAGCTTTTAATTCTATTTTTTTTGTAAGGTCTATTTCTCACTATATTAACTTATAAGCTCTTTTAATTACATATCCAAACTGCGACTGATGGTCTTAAACACTGCGACCATAGTCGCAATCCTACTACGGATGCAATTTATGGTCGCAGTTAATCATTTCTCAGTTCCCAATGCGACTTTGGTCGCAATAATGTACTGTTTTGGAGTTCAAAGTAATTTAAAGTTATAGTGTATTAACTTTTAAACTGTTTTGGATAACTGAACAGTCACCTAGGAAGTATACAATTTTTGGGAAAAGATAGAAAATATATTTGAGAGATATTCACGTGGTCCGAGAGCTTAAACCTTTTGGAATTCCGGGATTAAAAATATATAAAGGGTAATGAGCAAAGGATTAAAACATACTAAGTTATTTTTGCTCAAACTCGTTACTTTCACTGTTCGGAAAATACATTCAAAAATTGTCTTCACCATCACCACCGTCTTCACCGGAAAGAAGCCAATACATTCAAATAATGTCTTCACCATCACCACCGTCTTCACCGGAAAGAAGCCAATCATCAAATGATGATTTTATGTTTAGTTCTGAAACAATGTCTCGCTACGGGTCAGAATCTGAGCTTGATATAGACGACCCTTTCTGGGAGTTCATTGATGAACCAAAACGCAAACATGAAGAGGAAGAAAGCGACGATGAGACTGTACCTGAAGAGGAGGAAGAGACAGAAGATGAAAGCATGACTCTTGACGACGAATCTGATTACGATGGTGATGACGACGATTAGAAGTTAAAAAATTGTATTTTGTTTTTCTTTTTAAATATATATAAATCTGTTTTCTAAAGTTAATTGTGTGAATTACATTTTTTACTACTATGTATTGGCTGAAATACTGCGACCATGGACGCCTCCTTAATAAATACACTGCGACCTTGGTCGCAGTTGCTGGACTTTAGTCTTAATCAACAACAACACTGCTTCCTTGGTCGCAATTTCTGACCGTAGTCTTAATAAAATAAACTGCGACCTTGATCGCAGTTGTTGGTGTTTAGTCTTAATAAAATACACAGCGACCTTGGTCGCAGTTGCTGGTCTTTACTCTTAATCAACAACATCACTGCAACCTTGGTCGCAGTTGGTGGTCTTTATAAATAATCAACAACACTGCGACCTTGGTCGCAGTTGATGGCCGCAGTCTTAAAAAAATAATCTGCAATCTGGTCGCAGTTGCTGGTCTTTAGTCTTAATCAACAACAACACTGCGACAAGGTGACACGTCACCGCAGCAGTTGCTTAGTCACAGTTTTTTGGTCGCAGTGTCGACCCTGGTCGCAGTTGTTTCTGTTTGCACTGTAGTCTTATGCGACCTTGGTCGCAGTGTCGTCTTTGGTCCAAGTTGTTTTGTTTGCATTGCATGACTGCGACCAAAGGTCGTAGTTTATTAAAAAACAAATATGCTTTTTATTTATGTCCACGCATTTATCTCCAGGCATGTGAAAATGATACAAAACGATCTCTTATACAATAAAATTGAGTGTTACAATATAGCAGTACAAAGAAAACTAAACATAAAAAAAAGAGCCATTGTTGACTAAGAGCAGTGGTGTTATTGAGGTCTTTTTATTTATGTCCAGGCATTTATCTCCAGGCATGTGAAAATGATACAAAAACGCTCTCTTATACAATAAGATTGAGTATTACAATATAACAGTACAAAGAAGATTAAACATCAAAAGAGCCCTTGTTGAATAAGAGCAGTGGTGTTATTGAGGTCCCCGTGTATTAAAAAACTGTGGACGTCGAGGACCATGACTTCTTTCCTTGTGGACGAACATCGATCAAGTTCACCGGCCAAAAATATTCTCCCAGAGGCCCAGCGAACCTGAAAAAGGACAATCAAGCTCTGGGTCATCTTCGTGCATAGGGTCATCTTCATCCATGGAGGCAGGCCCTTGTTAGAGACTTTGAAGAAGGCGGAAATTCTCAGAGCAATTGCTCTCAAATGAAAACAGTCTAATTATGGGCTGTTAAAGGGAGAGTGTGAGCCCTATTTATAGCCAGCCCATAATAACCATAATTAATGGTTCATTAATCAGAACCGTCGGCCTTAATGGTCTCCAACCGCCAGCTCCGGTTTAGCATTAAAAGACATTAACGCCTAAACCCAATGAAGAGCCGACGCGTGGACAACAGCTTCGGGAAACAACGAATGGTGCGGGTTCGTCAACGTAGACTTGACGTTAAAAAGATCTCATAAAATCTTTATGACAGGTCGCGTCTCACGGAGTGACTCCAAGTCGCATCAAACACTTAATAAAACAACAACACGGCGACCTTGGTCGCAGTTGCTGGCGGCAGTCTTTAACCAAAACAGCAGTGTCGACCTTGGTCGCTATGCATGTTAATCTAAAGGAAAACACTTACTTAACGTACTGCGACCAAAGTCGCAGTCCATGTAATGCAACCTTAGATTGCAGTTGCTGGCCATCTTTATCAATAACAACACTGCGACCTTGGTCGCATTTAACCATGTACACTGCGATCAAAGTCTTTGACTAAGGTCGCAGTTTAAATGTACAATGCGACCAAAGACTCTGACTACATTATATATAAAAAAAATAAACTATAAAGTAGAATTTTATCGCAGGCTGAAAACATTGATCTGAAAAGATTTTATATTTTCAAAAAAAAATTTATCCCAGGCTGAAAAGGAGAAACTAGATCTTTCAAAAAAGAGGTAAAGAAATAAGGCGAAAAGTAATTTATATCCTATAAAGAGCGGCAAAATAAAAGGGGGGAAAAATAATAATAAACAATAAGGAAAAGTTATCATAAGGGGTATTTGGTAATTTAACTTCTCCCTAAAAGCGGGCCGCAAGTCAGTGAGGTGACAAATCGAGACACGTCACCGCAGGCTGAGAGAGTACTCTCAGCCCGCGGGCTGATATACATTTTTCTCATATATATATATATATATATATATATATTATATATATATAATATATGAGAGAGAAATGTAAATCAGCTGACACAGGAGGTAACTCTCTCTCCTATGTCGCACTCAAAAATCGTATTTTTCGAGTGAATTTCAAGATCCGACCGCACATTATCATCTTCATATTCTAAGATATACATATATAAAAAATCAAGTGATTTGAAGTTCGTTTACTTATTGATCTAATCGTTCCATTTTATTCTATTGTTTAAAAAAACCGTTAATGTTTGAACCCAAAGAAAATAGAGTAAACAAACTTCAAATCACTTGATTTTTTATATGTATATATCTTAGAATATGAAGATGATAATGTGCGGTCGGATCTTGAAAATTCACTCGGGAAATTGATTTTTGAGTGCAACATAGGAGGGAGTTGCCTCCTGTGTCAGCTGATTTACATTTCTATATATATATATATATATATATATATATATGTATATATATATATATATATATATATATATATATATGTATGAATGTATATATATATATATATATGTTGAGAAATACTTGATTTTGACCTTGGTTCTGGAGGTAGGTGATATTATATATATTTATTGAAAAAAGTGTTCTCGTAGAACTATGTTTAGCATATGAATAGATTGTTGAGATCAATGTTTAGAGTCGATAAGTAAGATAATATTAGCCGAAATTATTATTTATGGATTAGGATAGACTCTCAGTTTTAGTGGAGATTCTGTCAAAATTTTTGTGAATTATGAAGATGATCATGAAGATTTTTGGTTTGATTAAGATAATTTAGTGATTAAAATCTGAGACCGTTACACAAATACCCCCTTAATCAAATAACATTTATATCGCTGACAACTCAGTGATAACTTTACCCTACAACAACATTGTTCATGGATATGAAGCCTACCCTATAGTTGCCAAAACGGAAAACAAAAGCGGGATCAGAGCGTGAAACGAAAACATGATATGTAGCTACAAAAAAAAAAGGAGAAACGTGACACTGTGACACTATAAGTGAAATTTTAAAGAAAACAATATGATTCGTTTGTAAAAAATTAATTAAACTTACAAGAAATTGTAGCATGAGATGATGATGCTTTTATGAAAAAGCTGAATGAAACCAGCAGAATACATATTGGATTTGTTGAAAGAATTTTCCGAGGAAACTTGTATTAAACTTTTTAACATTCATCAAAGTCCATCTCCATGCATCTTAGCAAATGCATCCTTCTTCTCCAGCCTTTTCTTCTTCTTTTGAACTCACGGCATAGGTTTAGCTTGATTTTCATAAGCTCTACACCATACTCTATAATTCTTAACTCCAAAAGAATATAGAACTGCAAAAATTGAAAATGTGCCTATAAGTTCTACATAAACCATGATGATAGTATATAAGAAATCCTTACAATAAATATAAAATATATGCAGGGCTAATATGATTGGTATGTTATTTTTTTAATTATAAAATATTAAACAGGGAGCTATATATTTTATTAAATATTTTCATCGTAAGGTACAAATAGAGCTATAATATTTGTAATAGATAGTAAAATAATAGATTTTTGTGTGTGACACAATCTAAGTATACATAAGTATATCAAAATAATATCACATGGATAATAAGTTTTCAATATGTTTAAACTTTAAAGTTTTAAACCCTCTAAAAATAAGGTTTCCTAGTGTTGGTTATTATTTGCATGAAAAATATGTAAAATATAGTTTTCATTGCGAGTTTAGTCTTAAAGAATTCTAATAAAATTTTAGTTTCTCATAGATGTTTCTGTTTTTTCAAACATACATAGACTGTAGCAGGGATTTGAACCTAGGATTTTCCACAACCAACTTCCACCCTTCACCAATAAGCCATGCCTAATTATTAAACTCTAATTTAAAATTTTAATATTCGATTAATGTGTATATAAAAAATAATGAGAGGTGACAAATTCATTACTTTCATGTTAATGAACAATTAATTATGTTTAAGTTCTAAACATATTTTTATATGTATGTAAAGTGAGAGAGGATAAATACAAAAGTATTATGAATAAATACAAGTATGTATGTATATATATTATATGTAAATACAAGTACAATGAGGGGGGGTGGGGGGGGGGGGGTGGAGGGGGGGGGGATCTAGAAAATTCTCTTCAATGGAGAATTGATCCCCAAAATCATCTCATATATTTATCTCCTCTTTGATTACTATTCAATCATGAATCAAAAATCCCCAATCCTCTCTCTTTTATGCAAATTGAGAAAAAACCTAGCAACCTTCTCCTTCTCCAAAATTCTACTTCAATATAATTTATTTTATCTTCTTTCTTTTTCTTTTCTCCTCCTTTTTCTCTTCTTCTCCTTTTTCTCTTCTTTTCTCCTCCGATTAGAACTTGCTAGGACTAAAGCTACTACTTGCTATTACCTCTATTTCATATTTATATGCCTTGTTGCATACCCATTTGGTGGTTGGAGGCATGGATGGAGGTTGGTATGGTTATTCATGGTTTTCATATTTCATATCTATACCTATATGCATATGATGACTTGTTTTAAAATTGTCATATTCTTTAGTCATAAATAATTGTACTTGATAGATAAGCATAATTTTAGGGGGAGCTTTCCAAGCTTTCTATATTTATCTATTCTCAATAACTCATGTGTTTTGTCATCATAAAAAAAGAATGATTATTGGCCCAAGGGTACATTCTCTGATTTTATTTTGATGATTACAAACCACATGACGTTATTCGGTACTAATCAAGTTTATGTGTTTATAAGTATTTCAGGTTCTAAGAATATTGTTGGTGTATTTTTCCTCAAAAGAAAGGTAATCTAGTCACAAGATCACTCAAGAGAAGGGTTCGAGTTTGGATGATCAAGACTCATATTTTGTAGAAGCCCTCTTGAAGATTGCTTAAAGACATAGAGTATAATTGTAAGATAATAGAAAATTTAAAGTATAGTGTATAGAATTGATACTCAAAAGGTCACACACACAAAATACAAGTTTTAATATCTAGTTTTCTCATTTTGGTATGTTACAAGGTTTGGTGTTTGATACATGTCCTATGTTTTTTCAAATTTATATTTCCTATTTTTTATCATGTATCCCAAAGCCTATGTATTGTCAAAATATTTTTCTAACTATTATAAAATATTTAAAAATAAGTTTAAATTCAAATTTTACCCAAAACTATGTTTTTAGGCTTGGCCAGTTGACCGGGCAGTCAACTGCTTCGGGGCCATTTATGGCCTTAGCCTGTGCATGTCGTGCATGTTTGTCAGGCGACCGACCGGCCAACCGGCAAACCTAGCGGTTAACCGGGCGGTCGACCGACTGTCACTAGTTTGATCTTGGTTGAGATCTGTCAACCAGGCGATCGACCGATGTTAACAGATAGTTCAAACTATTTGAACTGCCGGTTGACCAGCCGATCGACCGAAGTTCTGTCAAAGCTACAATAACGGCTAGTTTTTAAAATTTTATTTTTTTAACTTTTTCCCAACGGGTATATTTGCTTTTTTGGTTCTAATCTCTCTCCTAATGACCTAATAGGATCTTCTAACAGTTTTTTATCATTTGCCTATATATAGGGTTCATTTGTAGAGGATTACTAACAATTATTTTTGGAAAATATTTGAAAATCAAGTTTAGTCAAAATAAAAGATTTTATGTTTTCTTGCTTCAAGTGCTCTCATTCCAAAACCCATTTCTGTAAGTTTTCTTGTCTTCAATTGATTCATTTCAACTGATTTTCTCTTTCACAAACTTCTTGAGCTTCATCTCACATCAAATACTATAGGAAGTTGTAAAAGAGATTGTTTGTAATCTTTGTAGCCACCAAGGGCTTGTAAACCTCATTGGCTTTGTGCTACCTGTTGTGTAAAGGATTGATAATTGGAGTTGTGTACTCTGATCTTGTGCGGACCATTGTAGTTTTTTTATAGAGGCTTCTTTGTGGAAAGATCCTTAGTGGATAGTGAAATTCTTTACGCAGTGAAAGCAGGGCCGTAAAGCTTGGTGCTCGAACCTCGAAACAAATTATTTATATTTGCGATTGCTTTTCTCTCTTGCTCTACTTTACTTGTATTGCTTACACTTGTATTTTACATTCATTTCCACCTGCTATTCATTTCTAACATCATATTTACTTGTCGTTTTCACTCTTTAAATCAAGAAGACAATTGAGCACCTCAACTCATTGTCTAGAGGAATATAGAGGAGAAGTTTTAGAGCTATTCTTAGGGAATCCGGCTTCGCTTCTAGATTTGAGTTGACCGTTTGCATCATTCATTTTATTAATTATTATATTTTTACTGTTAATCTCATGTGAAGGTGGCCCACTTAACCTTGGTTATTTGCATTGGATTCCTATTAAAGTTAACTGATATTAAAGATGCCCATATTAAAGTCACATTTATATAGTTTATTTGGTCACTTGAAATATAAAGGGGCCATGATGGAAAGGCTTTATTTCAAGGGGTCTAATTGCAAATGTGCGACCCACTTTTCTCCTCCTGTAAAGAAATCAAAACTTACGCTCATATTATCGTGAGAATATCCATCAGAAAAGAAAGAGAGTTTTGAGGAAGGAAAAGGAGCAGAGAAAAGAGGATCCATTGCAATTAGGGTTTGCAGATTCAAGAGTAAGGAATCAAGGGTCTTCTCCAACCTTCATCCAATCTTCACCAATGGCTTCAGGTATGGTGATTTACAGTATTACATAATTAGGGTTTTTATCTCTTTCTTGAGATGCTTTATTGATTCTTGATCCATGGTTTCAATTTAATCCGCATTATAGATGTTTAATTTCCAACATTTGGTATCAGAGCCATGATTAAAGAATCAATACATCTTGGATTTAGGAATTATGAAAAGTTAGGGTTTTTTGATTAACGATTCAATTTTTGATCATTTTAATTGTGCAATTTGTAGAGGATTTAATAGCCCTAATATCATGTTCATATTCCTCTAATTATGCAATTAATAGGGATCAAAATTTAGGATTTTAGAAACCCTAATTTTTCCTAATTTTCCCGATTTTTCCCTAAAATTTTGGAATCGGGTGATAATCTGGAACTGCTCTTCGGTAACTGTTTCGTGGAGTATTAGTCGACTATAGTTATGGATTAGTCGACTAATAGTCCATCCAGAAAGTTACCCGACTCTCTGTTGGATTCAGGAGTCGACTTATAACTATTGATTAGTCGACTAGTAAAGTGTATAGTCGACTAACCATTTTTGTCAAGTCGACTAATTTTCAACCGAAAGTTTGTCTTCCCACAGGAGTCGACTAATTAAATGTCAAGTCGACTTATAAAGTTTATAGTCGACTAATAATTTGGGTATAGTCGACTAATTTCCTTTTGTTGTAGTCGACTAGACCTATTCTGTAGTCGACTTGTCTTGACCCAAGTCGACTAGTCCTTTCATGTAGTCGACTAATACTTGTTTAATTCAATCATTAATGTTTGTTAACACATTTAAGTTATTGTGTTAATATTGATTGATGTTTGGTCAAGCAATGTATTGTAGTATTATGGCATTACACAAATAAAAGGATTAGAGAATATTATTGGTTAGTTTTGTATTCATAAGACTTATTGATTTAGTAGTTGCCAAAGTGACCTAGGTTAGTAAATCTTATGAATATATAACTACATAAAAGACTTGTCAATGTAAGTGACATTAAAGACAATAATATTCTCGATGGCGGTTCTAATTAGGAGATTGGGACTGGCCCAAAGGAAAGTCTCTTTCAACTAATTATGAACCGGATAGGGTAGTATAATTTATGTAACTTAGTGGTGTAGAATTGGATACCCAAAGGTAACAAGACTTACTAGCTGAGTAACATAAATTATATTAGACCTACATAGGTGATAAAAGTTCTCACCTAAAGAGTGAACACTAGATATGCTTAGGTTTCGCCCAAAGGAGAAATCAAAGTGATATCAATAGTTCATCTTAATTAAATTTAAAACTTGTATTGATTCGAGGCATTAATGTGAGCTTGTCCTATTATGTTTCAGTGAACGTCCCTACTTCCCTCCACACTCATGCCACTAGCATTCCAGCCTTGGACGGTACAAACTTCTCAGAATGGTTTGAACATGTACAGTTTACACTGGGTGTCCTAGACCTAGACATGGCCTTAATAGTTGACAAACCTGATGAAGTAACTGCTGAGAGTACAGCAGAACAGGTCAGCCATGCAAAAGCTTGGAAAGGTCTAATAGGCTCAGTCTAATGTTCATAAAGATGACCATAGCTAATAACATCAAGACTTCACTCCCTCCTACAACTAAAGCATCTGAACTGTTAACTGCTGTCAAAGACCGATTTAAGTCAGCAGATAAGTCATTAGCTGGTACCTTAATGGCTGAACTTACCACCATGAAATATGATGGTAATAGAGGAGTTCAGCAACACATTCTTAACATGTCTGATAAGGCTGCTAAGCTAGGATCACTGGGTATGAAGGTTGATGAGTCCTTCTTGGTTCAATTTATCCTCAACTCACTTCCTTCACAGTTTGGGCCATTCAAGATCCACTACAATACTCATAAGGATAAGTGGAACTTAAATGAGCTAACTGGTATGTGTGTTCAAGAGGAGGTGAGACTGAGGCAAGAAGGACAGCACTCAGTGTTGGCAGTAACTTCAAGGGGTATCCATAAGAAAAGTAAATATGGAAGAGGTAAGAGATTTCCATCAAATAAAGAAAATGACCATGGGGAAAGTAGCCAAGGTCATAGAAAAGCTTTCACTGTCAAATGCTACTTCTGTGGCAGAAAAGGACATGTGAAGAAGGACTGCAACAAGAGGAAAGCTTGGTTCGAAAAGAAAGGTACATATCTTTCTTTTGTATGTTATGAATCAAATCTTGCTGAAGTTCCTTCTAATACTTGGTGGATAGACTCTGGAGCCACAACTCATATAACTAACTCAATGCAGGGATTCCTTACAACCAGGAAACCGAAGGAAAGTGAGAGATTCGTCTTTATGGGGAACCGTCTCAAAGTGGAGGTCGAATATGTTGGTGTTTATCGACTACTCTTGGAGACGGGACATCAGATGGATCTTGAGGATACTTTTTATGTACCTTCAATTTCAAGAAACTTAATGTCTTTATCCAAATTAGATGTTTTGGATATTCTGTTTTGTTTTGTTGTGGAAAACTCTCTTTAGTGTATAATTCAATTCCGGTTGGACATGGAATTTTATGTGATGGTTTATATAAAATTTCATTGAATGATGAGTTTGCACAATCTTTATTATCTCTGCATTCGAATGTTGGTATAAAACGTGGCTTAATAAATGAAAAATCCTCAATCTTGTGGCATAGAAGACTGGGGCATATCTCCAGGGATAGAATAATAAGATTAGTGAAGACTGGGATTTTGGATAACCTAGACTTCACTGATTTTGATGTGTGTGTGGATTGTATTAAAGGAAAACAAACCAAACACACTAAGAAAGGTGCCACAAGAAGTAAAGAACTCCTTGAAATAATTCATACAGATATATGCGGACCACTCTCCATTCCATGTTTTACTGGAGAGAGGTATTTCATTACCTTTATAGATGATCTATCACGTTATGGTTATGTTTATCTAATTAATGAAAAGTCTCAGGCTGTTGACATCCTAGAGGTGTTCATTACAGAAGTCGAGAGACAATTAGATAGAAAGGTTAAAATCATTAGATCAGATAGAGGTGGTGAATTTTATGGTAGATATGATGAGTCAGGACAACATCCTGGTCCATTTGCCAAATTTCTAGAAAAGCGTGGCATTTGTGCTCAATACACAATGCCAGGTACGCCTCAGCAGAACGGTGTTGCTGAAAGGCGGAATAGAACTCTTATGGATATGGTTAGGAGCATGTTGAGCTTCTCAAATGTACCCAATTCATTGTGGAATGAAGCCTTAAAGACTGCTATGTATATCTTGAACAGGGTTCCTAGTAAGGCTGTCCCAACAACTCCTTTCGAGTTGTGGACTGGTAGGAAACCCAGTTTAAGACACTTACATGTTTGGGGTTGTCCAGCAGAGGCTAGAATTTATAATCCACAAGAAAAGAAATTAGACTTAAAAACCATATCTGGGTATTTCATTGGTTATCCAGATAAGTCTAAGGGATACAAATTTTATTGTCCTAACCATAGTACAAGAATAGTTGAAACTGGTAATGTCAGATTCCTGGAAAATGGTGAAATTAGTGGGAGTGCTGAAACAAGAAAGGTAGATCTTGAAGTGGTAAGGGTAAATATCCCAATACCTTTTCCTTCAAGAGAGATTGTTGTACCTCATCTTGATCATCAAGTTGAGATTCCAGAACAACAAGTTAATGTTGGTTCACCACTCCATGAGGATATTCCCATTGAAAATATAGTAGAACCACCACAACCGGCAGCTTTGAGAAGATCTCAAAGGAAAAGAAGATCTGCCATTTCAGATGACTATGTGGTGTATCTATAGGAATCTGACTATGATATTGGGATTAATAAAGATCCAGTTTCATTTTCACAAGCCATAGAATGCAATGATTCTAGTAAATGGGTTGATGCTATGAAAGATGAGTTGAAATCTATGGACCAAAATCAAGTCTGGGATCTCGTTGAATTGCCTTATAACTGTAAGAAAGTCGGGTGTAAATGGGTCTTTAAGACCAAGCGCGACTCTAAAGGCAATATCGAACGATATAAGGCTAGACTTGTGGCCAAAGGTTTCACTCAGAAAGAAGGCATTGACTATACAGAGACCTTCTCTCCAGTATCAAAGAAGGATTCTCTTAGAATCATTATGGCACTTGTAGCTCATTATGATTTGGAGTTACATCAAATGGATGTGAAAACTGCTTTTCTTAATGGAGATTTGGATGAGGATATCTACATGGAGCAACCTGAAGGGTTCGCAATTAAAGAACAAGAACACTTGGCTTGTAAATTAAAGAAATCTATATATGGACTTAAACAAGCTTCCAGGCAATGGTATATAAAGTTTAATGATACCATTACCTCTTTTGGATTTACAGAAAACACTGTTGATCAGTGTATATATCTAAAGATCAGTGGGAGCAAGTTTATTTTCTTGGTTCTGTATGTAGATGACATCTTATTAGCCAGTAGTGATCTTGGTTTGCTGTATGAAACTAAAAGTTATCTAACCAAGAACTTTCAGATGGTTGATATGGGTGAGGCAAATTATGTTATTGGCATAGAGATCTTCAGGGATAGATCTCGAGGATTGCTAGGATTGTCTCAGAAAGGATATATCAATCGAGTCTTGGAAAGATTCCATATGGAAATGTGTTCAGTAAGTCCTGCACCCATTCAGAAGGGTGACAGATTAAGTGGTAACCAGTGTCCCAGAAATGACTTAGAAAAGGGTCAAATGCAGAAAGTTCCGTATGCATCAGCTGTTGGGAGCTTGATGTATGCAAGCACTTGTACCAGGCCGGATATCAGCTTTGCTGTTGGGATGTTGGGAAGATACCAGAGCAATCCAGGAATGGAGCACTGGAAGTTAGCTAAGAAGGTTATGCGGTATCTTCAAGGGACGAAGGACCATATGCTCACATATAGGAGATCTGATCAGTTGGAGGTGATCGGCTATTCAGACTCAGATTTTGGTGGTTGCCCAGATAGCAGGAAGTCTACTTCAGGCTTCATTTTCTTGCTAGAAGGTGGGGCAATCTCGTGGAAGAGTGTGAAGCAGTCCATTATTGCTTCATCCACGATGGAGGCTGAGTTTATAGCATGTTTTGAAGCCTCGAATCATGCATTATGGTTAAGGAATTTCATCTCAGCACTTGGTGTAGTTGACTCTATTGCCAGGCCGCTGACGATATATTGTGACAATACAGCAGCCGTGTTTTCTCTAAGAATGGTAAGTACTCTAATGGTTCTAGACACATAGAACTTAAGTACTTGGTGGTTAGAGAAAGAGTTGAGAAACAAAAGGTGTCAATTGTAAGTATAAGTACCACTTTAATGGTTGCTGATCCAATGACAAAGGGATTGCCTCCAAAGACATTCAAGGAACATGTTGTAAGAATGGGTCTTTTGGGCAATCTGTAAATGTGTATTTGGTACTTATGTAATTGACATTATTGTACAAATAAAAGTTTGTTTCTGTGTTTCCTGTTATCCAATTATGTGTGCACATATTATGTTTGGATGTATGTTAAACAGGAAATGTCTTTACAAGACAATTACAGGGGTCATTTTGGTTATGGACTCAATTAGTAAGGGTTATCAATGTTGTGGTACATAGAAGGGAGTATGACGTGGATGTTGTATAACCGCTATGACTCGCATTGGTAGTCCAAACTAATTGCAGTATTACGGTATCATATTTGGGCTTATCAGTTATAGTTTGTTTTTAAAATTCGTGCACGTGTCAAAGGTTTTTCAGTATGGAATCCAATGGAGTCAAAATGATTTTGAAAATGAGTCTTTTCTTTTATTTTGTTTTCTAAAGTATTAACCTAATCGGTTAGTGGCCCAAGTGGGAGAATGTTAATCTCATGTGAAGGTGGCCCACTTAACCTTGGTTATTTGCATTGGATTCCTATTAAAGTTAACTGATATTAAAGATGCCCATATTAAAGTCACATTTATATAGTTTATTTGGTCACTTGAAATATAAAGGGGCCATGATGGAAAGGCTTTATTTCAAGGGGTCTAATTGCAAATGTGCGACCCACTTTTCTCCTCCTGTAAAGAAATCAAAACTTACGCTCATATTATCGTGAGAATATCCATCAGAAAAGAAAGAGAGTTTTGAGGAAGGAAAAGGAGCAGAGAAAAGAGGATCCATTGCAATTAGGGTTTACAGATTCAAGAGCAAGGAATCAAGGGTCTTCTCCAACCTTCATCCAATCTTCACCAATGGCTTCAGGTATGGTGATTTACAGTATTACATAATTAGGATTTTTATCTCTTTCTTGAGATGCTTTATTGATTCTTGATCCATGGTTTCAATTTAATCCGCATTATAGATGTTTAATTTCCAACATTTACATTATTGACCATTAGATTCAGATTACACCTATTCACCCCCCTCTAGGGCGTGTTTGGTAAGGGCCTGTTTGTTTCGTTGCAAAACGTCGCAAGTCGTAAGTCGTAAAATGAGAATGGAAAAAGTGAACTGTAGCAGAGAAAATATATTGTATTTTACGGTGTTTGGTTGATAAAGTGAAAGTGTAAATGGTAAAGTATATTGTGTTTTACGGTGTTTGGTTGGTAATGTAAAAGTGTAAGTAGAAAAGTTGACCACAAAATTAACTGTAGCAGTGATTTAAATATTATAAATACTATTAAATTAAATCTACTACTGCAAATTAAATTGTATTAATAAATCTGAGATAAAAAATTAATAATCTTAATATTTTATTTATAACAATAATATTAATAAAATATTAGTATAAATAGTAAAATATTACTAAAATATTAACTAAATAAATAATATAAAATTTAAAAAAATCTAAAGAACATTAATAAAATTTTAAGAATACTAATAAAATATAAATATTAAAAAATGTTACAACAATAATAAAATATAGTTATAATATTATAATATTAAAAATACTTGAAAATTATTATAATATAAATTTTATTATAATATTATAGAAATATAAAATTAATAAAGTAAAATATAATTATAATTTAATAATAAATTATCATTATAGTATTATTATACTGAATTATTATTACAATATTAACATAATAAAATATTAATATAATAATAAAATATATTATGATATTAATAAAGTAATTTTTTATATAAAAAAATAATTAAATATATAGTAATTTTATATTAAAGTATAATACTGTTATATTAATAAAATATTAGCTCTAAATAAAATAATAAAAAATGGAATAAGTATTAATAAAATAATAAAATATTAAAATTAAAATATTAAATATTAAAACAATAAAAAAGTTAAAGATTAAAAATATAAAATAATTAAATAATTAAATAAAAATTGAACACTATTAAAATATTAAATATTTAATAATATTTAATAATATTTAATTATATATTGATTATCAAGTAACTGTTTTGAACTGTAAGTATACTACAAGTGACAGTTACATGATCACAAAATTAACTGTAGCAACTGTAAGTGGGAAAATATGAGTGTAAAAGTGAGATTTATATGACCACAAATTTAACTGTAGCAACTGCAAGTGGGAAAAGAAGAGTTGCAAAAGTGTTTTGCATTTTGCATTTTGCAAACGAAACCAAACAACTTTAAATGTAAAGTTGCAAAACTTTTTACATTTTGCAAACGTTTTGCAACTTACCAAACACGCCCTAACTTGCAAAATGTTTGCAAAATGCAAAAAACTTTTGCAACTTTACATTTTACACTTGTTTGGTTTCGTTTGCAAAATGCAAAATGCAAAAAACTTTTGCAACTCTTCTTTTCCCACTTGCAGTTGCTACAGTTAAATTTGTGGTCATGTAAATCTCACTTTTACACTAATATTTTTCCACTTGCAGTTGCTACAGTTAATTTTGTGGTCATGTAACTCTCACTTGTAGTACACTTACAGTTCAAAACAGTTACTGGATAATCAATATATAATTTAATATTATTAAATACTTAATATTTTAAATAGTGTTCAATTTCTTATTTAATTATTTAATTATTTTATATTTTTAATCTTTAATTTTTTATTGTTTTTAATATTGTTTTAATATTTAATATTTACTATTTTAATTTAATATTTTATTTAATACTTTATTATTTTATTAATACTTATTCCATTTTTTATCATTTTATTTAGAGTTAATATTTTATTAATATAATAATATTATACTTTACTATATATTTAATTATTTATTTTTTAATATATAATTAAATATTATTAAATATTTAATATTTAAATAGTGTTCAATTTCTTATTTAATTATTTAATTATTTTATATTTTAATCTTTAACTTTTTTATTGTTTTAATATTTAATATTTTACTATTTTAATTTAATATTTAATTTAATATTTTATTATTTTATTAATACTTATTTCATTTTTATTATTTTATTTAGAGTTAATATTTTATTAATATAACATTATTATAGTTTAATATAAAATTACTATATATTTAATTATTTATTTTCTAATATAAAAAATTACTTTATTAATATCAGAAATATTTTATTATTATATTAATATTTTATTATGTTAATATTGTAATAATAATTCAGTATAATAATACTATAACGATAATTTATTATTAAATTATAATTATATTTTACTTTATTAATTTTATATTTCTATAATATTACAATAATATTATAATAAATTTTATATTATAATAATTTTCAAGTATTTTTAATATTATAATATTATAACTATATTTTATTATTGTTGTAACATTTCTTAATATATATTTTATTAGTATTCTTAAAATTTTATTAACGTTCTTTATATTTTCTTAAAAATTTATATTATTTATTTAGTTAATATTTTAGTAATATTTTACTATTTATGCTAATATTTTATTAATATTATTATTATAAATAAAATATTAAGATTATTAATTTTTATCTCAAATTTATTAATACAATTTAATTTGCAATAGTAGATTTAATTTAATAATAATATTTAAATCACTGCTACAGTTAATTTTGTGGTCAACTTTTCCACTTACACTTTACATTACCAACCAAACACCGTAAAACACAATATACTTTACCATTTACACTTTCACTTTATCAACCAAACACCGTAAAACACAATATACTTTTCCATTTACACTTCACTTTATCAACCAAACACCGTAAAACACAATATATTTTCTCTGCTACAGTTCATTTTTTCCATTCTCATTTTACGACTTACGACTTGCGACGTTTTGCAACGAAACAAACAGGCCCCTAGGTGTATTTCCAATTGATATCAGAGCTTTGTACTCTAGTTTTTATTTAACTACCTTAGAGTGATCTACTAGCTAATCACTTATTTGCTTGTTCACTACACTAGTTTACATGGCCAAAGGAATTAAGATTCCACTCAAGTTTGATGGCCTTGACTTTCCCATGACCGTTTTCTTGCAATCCTTAGGAAGTCGGGTTGCAAAGGCAGTGACTAAACTATTTAGTGTACTCGATGGTGATGAGGACATATGGTTCGAAATTGCCACCGAGAAATTTGATGCCCATACAAAAGCTCACTATGTATTGTTTCAAGCCTTGAATGATGATAATATTGTTAGGGTAATTCATTGCAAATTCGCCCATGAGATTTGGTCACACTTGGTTGTCATACACGAGGGGACATCACAAGTCAAGAGAGTTAAGATTGATCTCTTGTGTTCCCAATATGAAAATTTTTCTATGAATGAAGATGAATCAATTGATGACATGGTTACAAAGTTTACTAAAATTACCAATGGTCTTGCTTCTTTAGGTGATGGAATTTACAATGACCAAAAGGTGAGATAAGTCATCCGAGCTCTTCCACCATCATGAGAAGTGAAAGCCACAGCTTTGAAGAAGCTCAATGAAAAAGAACAGATGAAGCTCATTGGTCTTATTAGCAATCTCAAGACCCATGAGATGGAGAGAAGAGCAAGAGAAGAGAAGGCACCACAAAAGAAGAAGATGCTAGCCTTCAAGTCCACTCCTATAATTTTTGACGATGATGAAGTAGAAGAAGAAGATGATGAAGATCTTTCCTCCTAATTAAGAATGTAAGGAGGATGTACAACAAGGCCAAATTCAACAATAGGAGAAGATGACAAGAAAAGGAGGACAAGAAGATTGTTTACTATAATTGTCGAAACCCGGACATGTCATTGCGATTGCCCGGAGAACATAGCAAAGCCCACAACCTTCAAGAAGCCATATACGAAGAAAACTTTAAAGGCAACATGGGATTCGGAGAGCGAATCCGAAGAGGAGGTTGACACGGCCCATGTGTGTTTCATGGCAAATGAAAATACACTTAAGGTAACATCGAATCTTATCTTAATGAATGTGAATTTTTTATGGATAAATTGGGTGAAACTTTTGAAGAGTTATTTAATAACTATGATTTTCTCAAAAAGAAATATTTGAAAATAAAAAAATGAACTTCTTCAAAATTAAATAGTTGTACTTTCCAAAGAAAAAGAGGTTTTATCTTCCACACTCCAAAACACACAAAAGAATTTTGATGCACACCTAATTTCTTGTAAGGTTAAATTTTCTATTATTGATGAAAATGAGATTTCTACTTTGAAAATCAAAATTAGCACTTTGAGCAATGTTTTAAAAAATTGTGAATTTGATAAGGCTAGATTAGAGACTATGTTTCCTAAAAGGTAAACTCAAAGAAAACCTCATATTTCATATGCTTCACATGCTCACACAATCTCATTCACATCATGCCACACACACTAAACATGCTCATGTCTTACATGCTCGTCATGCACATACACATCATGCATTTCTTTATGGTATGGTGTACACATGCACCTATTGAGGCCAAAAAGGTTACTTGGCCAAGTTTTGTTATGATCGCATAAATGCTTCAAATGTTCATATTTAGGTTCGGAAAACTAACATTTTGGGACTCGAGGAAATTTGGGTACCAAAATCAACAAACTTATTGCTTAATGTAGGTACGACCAAAGCTCCAAGACATAAGGAAAGGTGTTACCTTGATAGTGGTTGCTCAAGACACATGACTTGGGATATCAACAATTTTGCAATGCTATTAAGGTATTATGAAGGTGGCACCGTCACCTTTGGGGATGATTTAAAATGTAAATCATTGGTATATGTAATATCAAGATTGGCTCATCTCTTTTAATTGAGAATGTTGTTTTGATTGAAGGTCTTAAGCATAAT
The DNA here is from genome assembly GCA_038442645.1 of Agave tequilana. Taxonomy (NCBI): domain Eukaryota; kingdom Viridiplantae; phylum Streptophyta; class Magnoliopsida; order Asparagales; family Asparagaceae; genus Agave; species Agave tequilana. Next base: position 367,789 of record JAVJIF010001931.1, on the reverse strand, counting down.
CTTTTGAGTATTAACTAACTTTGTGATAAAGATTTTAAAATTATTTTTAATGATTTCTCTTGTGCTATTTTAGATAAGAAAATAAAAATACTTGTGTTCTTTTCGGTTTTCATGAAAACAACGTTTATATGATTGACATGCTTAATTTAGATTGCAATGCCATTTATTTGAATGTTTTTAATGAAGATTCTTTGGCTATGGCATAGGAGACTGAAAAACACCTAGAGGGGGGGTGAATAGGTGTTAATGCTAATCTAATGATCTTTTTAAACAAGTATGTATGTATGATGCAACCGGTCACTCAAAACAAGAAATTGAAGCCGAATTCCCCGTGAAGGGCTCTAGAACTTCTCCTCTTTGATTCTTCTAGATTATGAGTTGAGGAGCGTAATTGCTTTCTTATTGAGATGAGTAAAGACCGAAAAATGCAAGTGAATGAATTGGGAGCAATAATGAAATGCAAACAAGAGGTATCACAAAAAATGTAAAGCAATGTAAAGCAATAAGGAAATCGATCGCAAACACAAGTAATTTGTTTCGAGGTTCGAGCCATCGCTCTACGTCCCCGCCTCCACCACCGTGAAGGATTTCCACTAAATCCACAAAGGGAATTACAAGAGGTCTACACAAGACCGGAGTACCGAACTCCCACCAATCCAACCTCTACACAAGAGGGATCTCAACACAAAGAAATACAAGTAACTAGGTGATCAAAAGACAAACTTCTCTCTTACAACACCTTATAGAATGGGAATAATTTTGGCTCAAGAAGTGAAGTGAGAAAAATTCAGTTGTAAAGAAATAAAGAAAGCTTGAAAACCACTGAAAAACTTTAACCAAGAATGCATTTAGGAAGTGAGAGCTTTGAAAACTTTTCTTTTCTTTAGAAACTCAAAACAATAGGGATTTTTCTTAAATTTAACAAGAGACCAATGCCATCTATTTATAGGGATTACAAGAGATCTAATCATCATATAAACTAGGTTAATAGGTCAGGTAATAGGCTCAGGAAATTCAGAAATAGCTGAAAGATAAATCAACATCAAATCCAGAAAACAGTTTTCAATAAACTAGCCGTTGGGGGCTGCTGGCGGCTGTCGGTCGACCGGCAGTCTATCTGGCAAACTAGCCGTTGGACTCGGTCGACCGGAGGCTAAACAAAAATCAAATATTTGTTCTGTCGGTCGACTGGCTCGGACGACAGACAAAACCCGAGAGCAAGGGTCAGTCAGTCGGTCGACCGGTCCGGTCGACCGACAGACGTGCACAAACGTGCACGCCAATGCCACAAGGCTCGGTCGACCGGTGCGGTCGACCGATCAGGCCTGAAATAGATCCGGTCGACCGCCCGGTCGACCGTTGGGCCTGAAACAGTATTTTTATGGGAAAAATTTTGAACTTTGAAGAATTTGTAAAATATTTTTAAATGGCTAGATGATTAAGTAGCATGCTATAAGGGTGGTATACATGATATAAACTAGATGTAAAAATATAAAATATTTAAAAACATGTATATCAACCAAGACATGCACCTAATCCAACTATCCAAAAAAAAAATCGTATTTTGAAAAATGAAAGTGTGTGTGTGTTTTCTTGATCCAACTTATCATAACCTCATTCTTTAACAAAGTAGTTTTTACAAAGATTCAAGGTGACTACAAAATCTTCAAATTAGGGCTTCTCCATATGCAAGCTTGAATCCTTGATCCCGAATTGAGTCAACTTGAGTCAAAATACCTTCCTTTAGGGAAGTAGAAATCTTGAATCCTTAGAACCCTGAAACACACTTAAACACTAAAATATGATTAGTATAAATAACTATATATATTTTGTAATCATCTAAACTCAACAACCGGGTGATTTGGGCCAACAATCTCCCCCTTTTTGATGATGACAAAACATATGAGTTATTTAAAAAAATGGGAAAGGAGCTTGGAAGCTCCCCCTCAAAACATGCTATATATATGAATGACTATTTACATGAATGAATAGTAAAAACAAGAACTTGGCATAATTCAAAACAATAACTCAAACATAAAACATTTAACTCAAAACTCATACCTCAAAAGTCAAAACATAAAACACATAACTCAAAACTCAAAAACTCAAAACTCATACCTCAAAACTCAAAACAATAAACTAACTTTTTCTCCCCCTTTTTGTCATACATCAAAAAGGGTAAACATTATTAAAAAATTTTCATGATTCCATAACACAAACGTTCAATTCTCCACAAATAAAAGAAAATCCAGTATAGTCTAGTGGTTTTGTAAAAATATCGGCAAGTTGAAAATCGGTAGAAACATAATCAATGTCAATATCACCTTTGAAAGTACACCTAGAGGGGGGTGAATAGGTGTACGGCTAATCTAATGAACTAAATGAGGAAATTTAAAATTAATTGCAACTACACTTAGTGCAACCAACGAGTGTAGCTGAATTCCCAGTGAAGGGCTCTGAACTAACTCCTCTTGATTCCTCTGAATAAGAGTTGAGGCGCTATATGAAGCTCTCGTGGTTAAGCACAAGTGAGGCACACAAACACACAAGCATGTAAATGATATGGTAATATGAATCAATACACAACACAAATAAAGAGAGAGAGAGTTTAGAGTCAATGGATCAAATGCAAACAACAAGATGTGTTTCGAGGTTCGAGCACCGAGCTCTACGTCCCCGCCTTCACCGAGAAGGATTTCCAATCCACTAACTTGTCCACCTAGGACTCCCACACAGGGAACCTCCACCGAGGATTTGGGGCAAATACAACCAAGAGTACCGAACTCCTCTCTCAACCAATACAACCTCCACCGAGGCAACACAAACACCACCTCACACAAGAGGGGTAGGCACCTAGCCAAACAACCACAATCCACCTCACCAAGAGGGATACAAATCCAAACTCCACCTCTCACTAGAGGGAGCAAACCACAATCTCAACCTCTACCAAAGAGGGAGCTAACCACCACTCCAAATCAACCTCTACCAAAGAGGGATCTCACAAATGAAAGGGTTTACAACTTGGTGGTATATCTCAACCACAAACACTTTCTTCTCCACAAATACAAGGATCCTATAGAAAGGATAGAATGATAGCTCAAGTGTGGAAATCCAAGAGTTTAGAAACAAAAACACAAAGAAAATGCTTGGGAAAACAACTAGAATAAGTTTGAAATGAAGATCAAAAGCAATATCCAAATAGCCAATTTTCTTTGATTTTTCCAACCCTTTAAAACAATATAAAGATAGATCTTTTGAAGCTCTAAAACACTTTTGAAATCTTGTATAAACACTTAAGAAAGTAGGAAATTTTCTATTTTAAAAACCCTAGCCAAAACCCTAAAGAGATGGGGTATATAAAGCCCAATCAAAAACTAGCCGTTGGGCTGAATTGTCAGCCTTGGCGGCTGGCGGTCGATCGCCCGGTCGACCGCCAACGGTCAAATTTTTTGACCGTTGGAGGCTAGCGGTCGACCGCCCGGTCGACCGTCCCAGTCCAGAGAGCAAATGCTCTCTGGCCGGTTGACCGCTCGGTCGATCGCCCACGCCTTACGGTCGACCGCCCCCACCCGAGAGTGGGGTACTTGCAGTCGGTCGACTGCTCGGTCGACCGGCCCAAGTGGCTGGCCAGCGTGCACGTTTTGTGCACGTCGGTCGACCGGTCCGGTCGACCGACTCTGGGTCCGGTCGACCGCCAGAGCCTGGCAGGCTGCTATTTGGGACAGAAAACTTAGGTTTAAAATATTATAAAAAATCTCATAAAACTTCTAAAATTTCACAAAAATAGTTTTATCATAGTACATTGAAATACAAACTTGTGTGAAAAATTCCAACACAAATTTCAAACTTTTTGAACCATTTTGTGGCTTATAAATTTTGCCGAAAAACAAACCCGTATTTTCCAAAACTTAGATTTTTGATATAAAAATACGTTTTGTCCAAAACTCATCCAAATACAAAAACATGATACTAAAACAACTTGAAGCATGTTGCATATGGATATAAGTCCAATATACAAGGAAGATATATAAATATATATCATGTTTTTGACTTTAAATACGAAAATATGTTTTGTTAAAATACCAAAACACCAAATACATGAATAGGCATATCAAACTAAGTTTGTCTAAGATATGAAGCATACTTGTATATAGAACATATCTAATATACATAAAACCATGTAAACTTGTATTGATACTATCTATTCATGAAAACCAATATCGGTTAAACTAAAAAACCGAAAACCAATATCCAAAACATGAAACGTGTGTGTGTTGTGAACTTGAGCATATCATACTATCTAATCTTTACACATGGATCTAAAACAAAAACTAAACTAGGTACCGAGATCTTATTGATGAACTACGTCTTCAAGTCGACTCGATCCAAGCCGTGATCCACCGAGCTTGACTCCAATGAGTGCTATATATGATCTTGATGCTCGGGCTCTTGAATCACCAAGTGAGAAGCTCCATAAACACCTTTGTTGAAGCTAATCACCTACTAATATCTTGATTAGAGATCTGAAACTAAACATCACAAGATTATTAGTAAACATAACTACATGAGTTAATCATCATCAATACTAGAGTGGAAGGCCTCTGGGCCAACAATCTCCCCCTTTTTGATGATGACAAAACTCATGGAGTTATATATGCGTGGATTAAAGTTAAGCTTCAAAGAAGCTCCCCCTTAACTCATGCATCACAATAAACAAAGAAATATGCAATGAAAGCTCATAAACATGTATGCAATACATGGAGATAAAACATGCATAATCAAGCATGAAACACATTAAATTCTTTTTATTGCTATGCATGAAAATAAATCCTTTTTCCAAACATGCATATATACTGAAATACTTCTCTCCCTTTTTGTCAATCATCAACGAAGGGGTCCAAATAAACGATAAAACATATTCTTCTAACATGATACCAATTAAAAAATATATCAATATAAGTGAACCATGATACCAATTGAAAGATAATCAATATATGCGATATACATTCATAAAGAGGAAGACGCTAAGTTAACTTTCCTACATATATGCATTACATGAAGAAGGGATGACAAGCCCTAACTTACATAACTCATAATATGCAATGCATAAGAGGAGATGTGAAGCTCTCCCTACACACGTGTATCGCATAAAGAAGAGTTGTCAAGCTCCTCAATATAAGATACACTCAACATGAATCTATATGTAGAAGAGATGTTAGGCTCCCCTTGCATATAGGCAATACACATCAAAACATTTTTTTTTTTTAACATTTTGAATAAAACAAATTTTAAGATACCAAAATAAATTTTCATGGATACCAATTGAAAGAAATAGATCAATAGATACCAATTGAAAGTAAACAAAATCTTGATACCAATTGTAAGTATTTTTTATTTTGAACATATGATACCAAATTAAAATTAATAATTAAATTTTCAATCATTTTCATCATAAAGTGTGGGAGTAGAAATCAATGGTAAACAAAATACCAATTGAAAGATAAAATACGAATTTCTCCCCCTTTATGAAATATCAAAAGAAATGATGCATAAGCTTGTATTAGTATACCAATTGAAAACTAATCAATTGAAACATAATAGTCATTAAAGAAAATCAAGCTTATCATAATCAAAAATTTGTGCTTAAAGATATAGGGATATAGTAAGCACAAATAAGACATATATGTATGAAAAATTAGATACCAATCGAAATTGATACTATTTGAAATGTAAGCATACATACATAAAAAATATATGAGTATACAAAAAAAAATGTCAATATTGATACCAATTGAAAAAGTTCAATGATACCAATTGAAATAACAATAATATCAAGTGTATATCTCATAATACCTTTCCACCCATTTCATGCACATGTTTTAAAATGATTTTCAATAAGGTACATACAAGGCATGGTCTCCAACCAACCGCCCTTAAAAGGAAGGGGTTTTCAAAAATAGATTTGAAATAGAATATGTTTGAAAACCCTTCCGTGTGAAGAATACCGCAACTAGTTATATGAAAAATTTGTAAACTAGTACGAAATCCTTCAAGCAAGGAATAAAACAAAACTATATTTCATGAAAAACATGTAAATCACATGATAGCCAACACTCAAAGTCAATGAAGCATGAATATGACTCATGAAAACAAAATATGAGTAAACAAGAAGGTGAGTGTACAAATAAATGTGAAGAACATAATCATGAAAGGTAGGCAATAAGCTCAACTGAAATTCCTTTAAACATGGAAACATGAAAATCGTCAAAACTAAATTTTCATTAAAACAATTTATACTTCAAGGCATATGTATGTTTTGACAAAACAAGAAGTATACATACATATCCCTAAACACAATTGAGTCTATAATAAAGATTTGCATGAAAAGCAAATGACTCAAGGGTATACATGTATATCTTAAGGTTTGGCAAAATAGACATATACATGAAGTGAAAACACATAATCATAAAACATGTCCACGATGGGGAATACAAGTTAAAAATGCATGAATCATCAAAACTAGGCTATACTAGTACATTTAACAAGCACAAATAAGCATGTAAGCACAAACATATAAAAGTCTATTTGTGGCTCACTAGATGTACAAGTATATATCCAAGTTTTAATGAAAACTAACATCCAAACATGTAATCAAATCATGAAGCATAAAACGAGACATAAACCAACATGATAAACATAAATACGATCATTATGTAAATTCACATGCTATTAAAGCTATGATAAATATGATAGCTAAACATATGCGAGAACACAAAAATGATGGTCCATATAAACATGGGTGATCTCAAATGCTATACATGCATGTCAATGGTCTAATAATCATGGCATTTAACATACTAATCAAAACATGCTAAAACTCAATAATGTGGAAAGCATGTAAATATAAACGGGAGTTAGAGATCGATACCAAAACCGATGAAGGCACCTCTCTAGTTCTCCAAACCAAGGTGGTCCTCCCACCAAGACTCCCCTTGAAAGTGATGCATCCAAATAGTCCTCATAAAGCTCGGAACGCATCTACCTCAAGGCACCAACGCTCTCACGTCATGCGAGAGCCCACACCTACAACAAATATAATAGGGGTGGTCTTTGGTACCCATATTCTTTTGGGTCCATGGGGTTAGTTCCTTTCTTAACCCAAACAAATTTATTTGCTAAATTAGAATCATTTATACGATCATAACAAAATTTAGCAAGGAGGCCCTTACGTCCACAATGTGTACAAGTGTACACATGAGCATACAATTGTTATGGGTGTGACCGTGAGAAGCATGTGTATGCGTGTATGGTGTGCATGCAAAGATGGAACTTGTTTCTTTCGAAACATAGATTCCAGACGTGTATGGTTCTTGGCACATTGGCTCAAAGTGGAGCCAAACAATCCATATTCTTCTTCAACAAATTTATATTATTTTCAATTAAAGAAGAAGAGGGGCATGCAATAGATAAGCTAGGTGAAGTTACACTAGCATGGCAAACATGTGAATCTATATCAATTTTCTAAGATTCATTTTTCTTTAAACACACTTCTAAATCCTTTGAAATAGAAGCAATTTTTATTTCCAAAGAATCATTTTCTTTTAAAGCAAAATCAACTTTTGAAGACAAGTTTTCATTTTTCTTCAAAATTATTTCACAATTATTTTTAGATTTTAAAAATTCATTTTCCTTTAGGGTAATGTCTAGTTGAGATTTAAGTGAGTCACGTTCAATAAAAATCTCTTCCTTCTCTTGCAAAATCAAATCAAGTCTTGAACATAAATCCTTATTTTCTTTATTAAGTTCAAAACTCTTCTTTTTCAAAAGATTATATTTTTCTAATAATTTTTCACAGACAATGGATAATTCTTCATTTAAAGCATTAGGATCCACATAATCATCACAAGAAGAACTAGCATCATTATCATCTAATTGAGATTCCGAATATACCTCAAGGGAGTCATTTCCTTGGACCATATAGCATTGTTGTTCGGATTCTCCACTAGATTCATGCTCCATTTGGATTGGCAATTGAAGCTTGGAGGTGGTCAACGTGTTCCACACTGCAAAGGCGGAATCACAGTTAGAAACAATAGAAAGATATTCTTTATTTAGCGTGCTTCTAAGTGCCTCAAGGGCTTGTGCATTGGCCTCTATATGCTTGCTTTCACCAAGATAGGATCTCTTGGTAGCGGCAAGGAAAACATGCAAGCCTAGGGTTTTTAGGTACATGGACATTCTAAATTTTCACATGTCAATGTTGGTGACATCAAACATGGGAGGTGACAGGCAATCCATGAGTGTGTGTAAACAAATAATGTGCAAATGCAAATGATAGATTAGCTAACCAAGATCATACTCCTAGGTGGTTAAACCAAATATTAGGAGCGTAGGCTCTGATACCAATTGAAAGTACACCTAGAGGGGGGTGAATAGGCGTACGGCTAATCTAATGAACTAAATGCAGAAATTTAAAACTAATTGCAACTACACTTAGTGCAACCAACGAGTGTAGCCGAATTCCGGTGAAGGGCTCTGGACTAACTCCTCTTGATTCCTCTGAATAAGAGTTGAGGCGCTATATGAAGCTCTCGTGGTTAAGCACAAGTGAGGCACACAAACACACAAGCATGTAAATGATATGGCAATATGAATCAATGCACAACACAAATAGAGAGAGAGTTTAGAGTCAATGGATCAAACGCAAACAACAAGATGTGTTTCAAGGTTCGAGCACCGAGCTCTACGTCCCCGCCTTCACCGAGAAGGATTTCCAATCCACTAACTTGTCCACCTAGGACTCCCACACAGGGAACCTCCACCGAGGATTTGGGGCAAATACAACTGGGAGTACCGAACTCCTCTCTCAACAATACAACCTCCACCGAGGCAACACAAACACCACCTCACACAAGAGGGGTAGGCACCTAGCAAACAACCACAATCCACCTCACCAAGAGGGATACAAATCCAAACTCCACCTCTCACTAGAGGGAGCAAACCACAGTCTCAACCTCTACCAAAGAGGGGGCTAACCACCACTCCAAATCAACCTCTACCAAAGAGGAATATCACAAATGAAAGGGTTTACAACTTGGTGGTATACTCAACCACAAACACTTTCTTCTCCAGAAAAACAAGGATCCTATAGAAAGGATAGAATGATAGCTCAAGTGTGGAAAACCAAGAGTTTGGAAACAAAAACACAAAGAAAATGCTTTGGAAAACAATTAGAATAAGTTTGAAATGAAGATCAAAAGCAATATCCCAAATAGCCAATTTTATTTGATTTTTCCAACCCTTTAAAACAATATAAAGATAGATCTTTTGAAGCTCTAAAACACTTTTGAAATCTTGTATAAACACTTAAGAAAGTAGGAAATTTTCTCTTTTAAAAACCCTAGCCAAAACCCTAAAGAGATGGGGTATATAAAGCCCCAATCAAAACTAGCCGTTGGGCTGAATTGTCAGCCTTGGCGGCTAGCGGTCGACCGTCCCAATCCAGAGAGCAAATGTTCTCTGGCCGGTCGACCGCTCGGTCGACCGCCCACGCCTTACAGTCGACCAGTCGGTCGACCGCCCCCACCCGAGAGTGAGGTACTTGCAGTCGGTCGACCGCTCGGTCGACCGGCCCAAGTGGCTGGCCAGCGTGCACGTTTTGTGCACGTCGGTCGACCGGTCCGGTCGACCGACTCTGGGTCCGGTTGACCGGTCCGGTCGACCACCAGAGCCTGGCAGGCTGCTGTTTGGGACAGAAAACTTAGGTTTAAAATATTCTAAAAAATCCCATAAAACTTCTAAAATTTCACAAAAATAGTTTTATCATAGTACATTGAAATACAAACTTGTGTGAAAAATTCCAACACAAATTTCAAACTTTTTGAACCATTTTTGTGACTTATAAATTTTGCCGAAAAACAAAACCCGTATTTTCTAAAACTTGGATTTTTGATATGAAAATACGTTTTGTCCAAAACTCATCCAAATACAAAAATATGATACTAAAACAACTTGAAGCATGTTGCATATGGATATAAGTCCAATATACAAGGAAGATATATATATCATTATTTTTGACTTTTAGTACGAAAATATGTTTTGTTAAAATACCAAAACACCAAATACATGAATAGGCATATCAAACTAAGTTTGTCTAAGATATGAAGCATACTTGTATATAGAACATATCTAATATACATAAAACCATGTAAACTTGTATTGATACTATCTATTCATGAAAACCAATATCGGTTAAACCAAAAACCGAAAACCAATATCCAAAACATGAAACGTGTGTGTGTGTGAACTTGAGCATATCATACTATCTAATCTTTACACATGGATCTAAAACAAAAACTAAACTAGGTACCGAGATCTTCTTGACGAACTACGTCTTCAAGTCGACTCGATCCAAGCCGTGATCCACCGAGCTTGACTCCAACGAGTGCTATATATGATCTTGATGCTCGGGCTCTTGAATCACCAAGTGAGAAGCTCCATAAATATCTTTGTTGAAGCTAATCACCTACTAATATCTTGATTAGAGATCTGAAACTAAACATCACAAGATTATTAGTAAACATAACTACATGAGTTAATCATCATCAAAACTAGAGTAGAAGGCCTCTGGGCCAACACCTTTCTCATAATGATCTCTAAGAAAGTGATACCGAATGTCAATGTGCTTAGTCTTACTATGTTGATTTGCAATTTTAGTCATATGAATAGTACTAGTATTATCACAAAATATCTTAATATGGTCAAAATGCAAATCATAGTCAAGGAGAGTATGTTTCATCCAAAGGACTTGTGCACAACAAGCCCCCGCCGCAACATACTCCGCCTCGGCGGTTGAGAGGGCTACAGAATTTTGCTTCTTGGAAGACCGTGAAACAAGATAATTACCGAGAAATTGACATGTTCCACTTGTACTCTTCCTATCCACTCTACAACCCGCATAGTCGGCATTCGAAAAACTCGTCATGGAAAATTGTCCGGTCTTCGGATACCACAAACCTATTTCAATTGTGCCCTTAAGGTATCTAATAATACGTTTTACCGCAATCAAATGGGACTCTTTAGGACACGATTGAAATCGAGCACAAAGACATACACAGAACATAATGTCCGGCCTACTAGCTGTTAAATACAACAAACTACCAATCATGCTACGATAAAGTTTAACGTCTACACTTGTACCTTGTTCATCCTTGTCAAGCTTTGTGGTGGTAGCTATGGGAGTTTTGCTTGTCCTAGCCCCTTCAAGCCCAAATCTCTTGATAAGTTCCTTCATGTACTTGGCTTGATTGATGAAAATCCCATCCTTCCTTTGCTTGATTAGGAGACCAAGGAAGTAGTTAAGCTCGCCCATCATAGACATCTCAAATTCCTCTTTCATGCATGATTCAAAAGCTTTGCAAAGATTTTCATTAGTAGAACCAAATATGATATCATCAACATATATTTGAACTGTAAGTATATCATTTTCAACATGTATTTTTCCTTTATTAAAATCATTAGAAATAAAAAATGAAGAAATTCTTTCATACCAAGCCCTAGGGGCATGTTTTAAACCATAAAGAGCTTTGTCAAGTTTGAAAACAAAATCCGGATGTGTAGGATCAACAAACCCGGGGGGTTGTTCAACATACACCTCCTCTTCAATAAATCCATTTAAGAAAGCACTTTTTACATCCATTTGAAAAAGTTTAAAATCTTTATATGAAGCAAATGCAAGTGTCATCCGTATGGCTTCAAGCCGTGCTACGGGTGCAAAAGTTTCCTCAAAATCGATACCTTCGACTTGAGTGTAACCTTGGGCCACTAACCTAGCTTTATTCCTAACAACATTTCCCGACTCATCCAACTTGTTCTTAAAGATCCACTTAGTTCCAATTGTTGGTCTATCATGGGGCCTAGGAACAAGATGCCAAACTTAGTTGCGCTCGAATTGATTGAGCTTCTCTTGCATGGCAAGCAACCAATATGAGTCGCCCTCGGCTTCGAGGATGTTCTTTGGGTCAAAGTGAGAAATAAATGCATAGTGCCCACAAAGATCATGAAGTTTAGAACGAGTAGTTATCCCTTTTGATACTTCACCTATAATAAGATCCTTGGGATGATGTGGATTGAATATCCAATCTTTTGGAAGTGGTTGAGTTGTCTCCACTTCAACTTCTTGAGCTTCATTTTCTTCATCATCCTTTGGCATGTATTCAAGAGTAGGTGAGTCCTTCAAGGAAATTTTCTCCATGTCTTCATTTAGGGGATCTATTTCTACAGCATTCTCAACAAACACATTAGATTCCTCAAACTTTATATGTATAGATTCTTCAATAGTCAAGGATGACTTATTGAAAACTCTATAAGCTTTACTAGTGTTAGAGTAACCAACAAAAATTGCTTCATATGATTTTGCATCAAATTTACCTAAATTATCTTTAGTATTCAAAACAAAACATTTACAACCAAAAACTTTAAAGTAAGAAACATTTGGCTTTCTAGAATAATAAATCTCAAAAGATGTTTTAGAAGTGTTTTTGCATAAGAAAACCCTATTTGATATGTAGCAAGATGTGTTAACGGCCTCGGCCCATAGATAATGAGGGAGACCGTACTCATTTATCATTGTCCTAACCATCTCTTATAATGTACGATTTTCCTCTCAACAACTCCATTTTGTTGTGGATTTCTAGGATAAGATAGTTCATGCTTAATTCCATGTTCTTCACAAAAAGTGGTAAAGGGTTGGTTATTGAATTCACCACCTCTATCACTTCTTATTCTTAAAATAGAAGAATCTTTTTCCTTTTCAGCTCTTTTCTTAAAGGCTTGAAAATATGAAAAGGCTTGATTTTTGTGTTCTAAAAGAAAACCCAAGTAAAACGAGAGAAATCATCAACTAAAAGGAAAGCAAATCGATTCCCACTTAGACTTTTGGTTTGTGTACGACCAAACAAATCCATATGGATTAACTCCAAAGGTCGTGATGTCATGATATCCTTGATTGATTTGAAAGAGGACTTGGTTTGTTTTCCAAGTTGGCACGCATCGCAAATGCGGTCCTTTTCAAATTTCAAATAAGGAATACCTTTCACCATTTCCTTGTTGTTTAATCTAGATAGATGGTCAAAAGAAATGTGGCCTAATCTCCTATGCCACAACCAAGAGTCATCATCGAGGGCTTTCAAACAAGTAGCATTGCCTAGCATATTAGACATGTCAATCTTACTTTGTTTTCACGAAATTCGAAAAATATACATGCATTGGATTGTCTATCAATAACACTACATGCTAGGTCATCAAAATAACATTAAAACCTTTAACACAAAGTTGACTAACACTCAAGAGATTATGCTTGAGGCCATCAACCAAAACAACATTTTCTATTAAATGAGATGTAACAAGTTTAACATTACCAATACCAATGATTTTTCCTTTGGCGTCATCTCCGAAGGTGACGGTGCCACCTTCATGGTATCTTGATAGGGTTACGAAGTTGTTGATATCCCAAGTCATGTGCCTTGAGTAACCACTATCAAGATACCACAACTCCTTACGTCGTTGGGCTTTGGAATGTACCTACATCATTTAACAAATTTGTTGACTTTGGTACCCAAACTTTCTTGGGCCCTTGAAAGTTAGTATTCTGAACCCAAACATGATTATGCGATGCATTAATCCTATCATAGCAAAATTTAACCAAACGACCTTTACGGCCACAATATGTGCAAGAAAAAACTTTACCATACATGAATGCATGATGAGTGTGTGGAGTGTGGGCATGTTTAGGGTGCTTAGCATGATTTAAAGGTTGTGATTTATTAACATGAGCATGAATAGCATGTGAATGTTTCTTTGGGACATGTTTCATAGGAAACGTAGCCGCTAGTCTAGTTTTATCAAATTCACATTTCTTCAAAACTACTCCTAATGAATCAATTTTCTTCTTTAGCAAAGAAATCTCGTTTTCATCAATTTGTGAAAATTTACCTTTGCAAGAAATCTTATAGTCATCAAAATCCTTTTGAGTAGAAGAGAGAGTTGAAAACAATTCATCTTTTTCTTTTGTGAGAATGAAAACTTTGTGGTTGAGTGATTCATTTTCCTTTTTCATTTTCAAGTATTTCTTTTTGAGAAAATCATAGTTATGAGATAGTTCTTCAAAAGCTTTTCCTAGTTCATCTATAGATAGTTCACAATCAATTGATGTATCGGGAGTTACCTTACTTGTGCTTTCATTTGTCATGAAGCATATGTTGGCGGTGTCGACTTCCTCATCGGATTCACTCTCCGAATCCCAAGTAGCCTGTAAAGCTTTCCTTTTGTATGGCTTTTTGGAGGTGGAGGGTTTGCCTTTGTTTTTCGGACATTCCGCCACAATGTGACCCGGCTTCCGGCAATTAAAGCAAATGATTTTCTTCTCTTCTTTACCTTGCCATCTCCTTCTATTTTGAAACTTTGCCTTGTTGTACATTCTCCGAACGTTCTTTACAAGAAGAGAAAGATCTTCATCATCCTCTTCTTCATCATCCTCGTCGGAGTAGGTGGAAGAACTCTTGAAGGCAATAACTTTCTTCTTGGGAGGAACCATCTCTTCTCTTGCTTTTCTTTCCATCTCATGGGTCTTGAGATTCCCAATGAGATCGATAAGCTCCATTTCTTCCTTGTCATTGAGCTCCTTCAAAGTTGTGGCTTTGACTTCCCAAGATGGAGGGAGTGCACGGATGATCTTCCTCACTCTTTGGTCGTTGTCAATGCCGTTACCTAAAGAAGGAAGTCCATTAGTAATCTTTGTAAACTTAGTAACCATATCATCTATAGTTTCATTCTCATGCATAGAAAAGTTTTCATATTGGGAACGAAGAAGGTCGATTTTGCTCTCTTTACTTGTGATGTTCCCTCATGAGTGACAAGTAGGTGAGTCCAAATCTCATGAGCGGATTTACAATGAATGACTCTAGAAATATCATCGTCATTAAGAGCTTGAAGCAAGGCATAGTGTGCCCTAGCATTAGCGTCAAACTCTTTCGTGGCAATATCGGACCAAGTGTCCTCATCACCAAGGGGTGCACTAAAAGGTTTGGTCACCGCCTTTGCAACCCGGCTTCCTAGGGATTGCAAAAACACGGTTATCTTAACCTTCCATATGGGAAAGTTAAGGCCATCAAACTTGGGTGAGGTCTTAATTCCTTCGGCCATTTTTACTAAGTGTATGAGGATGAAAAATGAATAGTATGATTAGCAATATAGGATGATCTCTCTAAGGTTGTTAAGCCAAGAGCCTAGAGACCAAAGCTCTGATATCAATTGAAAAACACCTAGAGGGGGGTGAATAGGTGTTAATGCTAATCTAATGATCTTTTTAAACAAGTATGTATGTATGATGCAACCGGTCATCAAAATAAGAAATTGAAGCCGAATTCCCCGTGAAGGGCTCTAAAACTTCTCCTCTTTGATTCCTCTAGATTATGAGTTGAGACGCGTAATTGCTTTCTTGTTGAGATGAGTAAAGACCAGAAAATGCAAGTGAATGAATTGGGAGCAATAATGAAATGCAAACAAGAGGTATCACAAAAAAAATGTAAAGCGATGTAAAGCAATAAGGAAACCAATCGCAAACACAAGTAATTTGTTTCAAGGTTCGAGCCACCGCTCTACGTCCCCGCCTCCACCACCGTTAAAGATTTCCACTAAATCCACAAAGGGAATTACAAGAGGTCTACACAAGACCGGAGTACCGAACTCCCACCAATCCAACCTCTACACAAGAGGGATCTCAACACAAAGAAATACAAGTAACTAGGTGATCAAAATACCTCAAACTTCTCTCTTACAACACCTTATAGAATGGTAATAAATTTTGGCTCAAGAAGTGAAGTGAGAAAAATTCAGTTGTAAAGAAATAAAGAAAGCTTGAAAACCACTGAAAAACTTTAACCAAAAATGCACTTAGGAAGTGAGAGCTTTGAAAACTTTCTTTTCTTTAGAAACTCAAAATAATAGGGATTTTTCTTAAATTTAACAGGGGACCAATGCCATCTATTTATAGGGATTAGAAGAGATCTAATCATCATATAAACTAGGTTAATAGGTCAGGTAATAGCCTCAGGAAATTCAGAAATAGCTGAAAGATATATCAACATCAAATCCAGAAAACAGTTTTCAATAAACTAGCCGTTGGGGGCTGCTGGCGGCTGTCGGTCGACCGGCCCGGTCGACCGGCAGTCTATCTGGCAAACTAGCCGTTGGACTCGGTCACCAGTTGGTCGACCGGAGGCTAAACAAAAATCAAATATTTGTTCTGTAGGTCGACTGGCCCGGTCGACCGACAAAAGTCGAGAGCAAGGGTCAGTCAGTCGGTCGACCGGTCCAGTCGACCGGCAGACGTGCACAAACGTGCACTCCAATGCCACAAGGCCCGGTCGACTAGTGCGGTCGACCGATCAGGCCTGAAATAGATCCGGTCGACCGCCCGGTCGACCGTTGGGCCTAAAACAGTATTTTTATGGGAAAAATTTTGAACTTTGAAGAATTTGTAAAATATTTTTAAGTGGCTAGATGATTAAGTAGCATGCTATGAGGGTTGGTATACATGATATAAACTAGATGTAAAAATATAAAATATTTAAAGACATGTATATCAACCAAGACATGCACCTAATCCAACTATCCAAAACAAAAACCGTATTTTGAAAAATGAAAGTGTGTGTGTGTTTTCTTGAGCCAACTTATCATAATCTCATTCTTTAACAAAGTAGTTCTTACAAAGATTCTAGGTGACTGCAAGATCTTCAAATTAGGGCTTCTCTATATGCAAGCTTGAATCCTTGATTCCGAATTGAGTCAACTTGAGTCAAAAATACCTTCCTTTAGGGAAGAAGAAATCTTGAATCCTTAGAACCCTGAAACACACTTAAACACTAAAATATGATTAGTACAAATAACTATATATATTTTGTAATCATCAAAACTCAACAACCGGGTGATTGTAACCTTGGGCCAATAGAGACTAGGCCACATTTCATTTGATCACTTATCCTGAATTAATTCTAAAGATTTGATGAAAAGTATTCCTTACTTGAAGTTTGAAAAGGACCGCATTTCTGATGCGTGCCAATTAGGGAAACAAACCAAGTTCTCTTTCAAAACAATAAAGGATATCATGACAATTAGACCTTTATAGTTAATCCACATAGATTTGTTTGGCCTAACTAAAACAAAAAGTCTTAGTGGTAATCGTTTTATTTTTATTTTAGTTGATAATTTCTCTAAATTTACATGGGTTTTTTATAACATAAAGATGAAGCTTTTTCGTATTTTCATGTTTTTAGAAAAAGAGTTGAAAAAGTAAAATATTTTCTGATTTATGCATAAGGAGTGATAGAGGTGGTGAATTCATTAATTATTCTTTTATTACCTATTGTGAAGAAAATGGAATTAAATATGAACTATCTTGTCCTAGAATTCCACAACAAAATAGAGTAAAAAAAGAATCGTACTCTTCAAGAAATAGCTAGGACAATAATTAGTGAATACGGACTCTTTCAATATTTATGGGCCGAGACCATAAACACTTCATGTTACATTGGAAATCAATTTTTTTTTTGTAAAAATTTAAATAAAACTCCCTTTGAGATTTACTATTTGAAAAAAAAATCAAATGTTTCTTATTTTAAAGTCTTTGGTTGCAAATGTTTTGTTTTGAATATCAAAGGTAATTTAAGTAAGTTTGATCCAAAATCTTTTGAGGTTATTTTTGTTAGATACTCAAATACTAATTAATCTTATAGAGTTTTCAATAGGCCAACTTGACTATTGAAGAGTCTATGCATGTTAAACTTGAGGAATCTAACTCTCTTGTGAAGAAAATTGTAGAGATTGATTTTTTAGGTGAAGATGTTGAAAAGATTTCTATGAAAAATTCATCAGAACAAAATGAAGAAAAAGCCTAAGGATGATACAAATGGAGAAGCCCCAGATATTGAAGTGGAGCCAACACAACCACTTTCAAAAGATTGAAAATATGCTACAAGCCATCTCAATGACTTCATTATTGGTGATGTATCCAAAGGGGTAACTACTCGCTCCAAACTTCATGATATTTGTGGCTATTTTGCATTCATATCCCATATTGAGCCCAAAAATATTCTTGAAGCCGAGGGCAACTTATATTTATTGCTTATCATGAAAGAAAAGCTTAATTAATTTGAGCGCAATCAAGTTTGGCATCTTGTTCTTAGACCCTATGATAGATCAACTATTGGTACTAAATGAATCTTTAGAAATAAGTTGGATGAGTTGGAAAATGTTATTAAGAATAAAGCTAGGTTAGTGGCCCAAGGTTACACCCAAATCGAAGGAATTGATTTTGAGGAAACTGTTGCACCCGTAGCATGACTTGAAGCCATACAGATGACCCTTGCTTTTGCTTTTTTTTTTTAAAAGATTTTAAGATTTTTCTAATGGATATTAAAAGTGCATTTTTGAATGGTTTTATTGAAGAGGAAATATATGTTGAACAACCTCCGGGGTTGTTGATCCTACACATCCGGATTTTGTTTTTAAACTTGAAAAGACTTTGTATGATTTAAAACAAGCTCCAAAAGCTTAGTATGAATGGCTTAATAGTTTTCTTGTTGAAAATAGTTTTATTAAGGCAAAGTTGATACTACCTTATTTACAATACATGTAGATAATGATATCTTAATTGTGCAAATATATGTTGATGATATCATTTTTGGATCTACTAATACAAAGTTTTGTAAGGATTTTGAATCATGCATGAAGAAAGAGCTCGAAATGAGTATGATGGGAGAGCTCAACTACTTCCTTGGACTCCAAATCAAGCAACAAAATGATGTGATCTTCATAAATCAAGTCAAGAATACAAGAGAGCTTATCAAAAAATTTAGACTTGAAGATGTAAAGATTAGCAAGACTCCCATGACTACCACAACGAAACTTGATAAGTATGAACAAGGTAAAAATGTTGACATTAAATTTTATCGTAATATGATTGGTAGTTTGCTCTACTTGATGGCTAGTTGACCAGATATTATATTTAGTGTATGTTTGTGTGCTACATTTCAATCTTATCCTAAAGAGTCTCACTTAATTGCAGTAAAACGCATTATTAGATATCTTAAAGGCACTATTAGAATGAGCTTGTAATATCTGAAAATCGGACAATTCTCAATGACGAGTTTTTTCGGATGCTGACTATACCGATTGTAGAGTGGATAGGAAGAGCACTAGTGGAACTTGTCAATTTCTAAGAAATTATCTTGTTTCATGGTCTCCAAGAAATAAATTTTCATAACCTTCTTAACTGCCGAGGCGAAAAATGTTGGTGCCGGAGCTTATTGTACACGGGATAAAACATACTCTCTTTAATTATAATTTGCATTATGATCATATTAAAATTTTTTGTGATAATACTAGTACCATTCATATGACCAGGAATGCAAATCAACATAGTATATCAAGCATATAGAGATTCGATATCAGTTTCTTAGAGATCATTATGAGAAAAGAGATATTAAAATTGATTATGTTTCTACCGATTTTCAATTAGCAGACATTTTTACTAAACCACTTGATTTTAATAGATTTTTTTTATTCGTGGTGAACTGAATGTTTGCATTGTGGAACCATAAATTTTTCAATTTTTTTTGTATTTATGTTTGATTTGTTTATTACTTTAAATTGGTGTGATTTAGCTCATTTTCAAATAAAATTTATATCAATAATGGCAGACTTTCTATGTTCATTTTATTGATATCTACTAGTTTTAGTTGGTTTACGAGTCTCTTTTTGATTTATGACAAAAAGGGAGAGATGATTTATGAGTTATTTCATTTGGTATTTTATGGTATTTGGAATTTATTGATTAAATGGTAATTGAAGAGATTTATGAGTTAGAGATTTATGATTTAGCTAGTACTTGCTGTTACCTCTATTTCATGTTTGTATGCCTTGTTGCATACCCATTTGGTGGTTGGAGGTATAGATGAAGGTTGTTATGCTTATGCATGATTTTTCATATTTTATCTATACCTATATGCATATGATGTCTTGTTTTTAAATTTTCACATTCTTTAGTCATAAATGATTGAACTTGATAGATAAGCATAATTTTAGGAGAGCTTTCCAAGCTCTCTATATTTATCTACTCTCAATAACTCATATGTTTTTGTCATCATAAAAAGGGGAGATTATTGATCCAAGGGTACACTCTCCGATTTTATTTGATGATTACAAACCATATGACGTTATTCTGTACTAATAAAGTTTGTGTGTTTATAAGTATTTCAGGTTCTAAGAACATTGTTGGTGTATTCTTCTGTAAAAGAAGGTAATCTAGTCTCAAGATCATTCAAGGGAAGGGTTCGAGTTTGGACAATCAAGACTCACATTTTGTAGAAGCCCTCTTGAAGATTGCTTGAAGACATAGAGTACAACAGTAAGAGAATAGAATATTTAAAGTATAGAGTTTAGAATTAATGTTCAAGAGGTCACACACACAAAATACAATTTTTCAAAATACATGTTTTAATATCTAGTTTTTTCACTTTGGTATGTTACAAGGTTTGGTGTTTGATACATGTCATATGTTTTTCCAAATTTATATATCCTATTTCTATCATGTATCCCAAAGCCTATGTATTGCCGAAACATTTTTCTAACTATTACAAAATATTTAAAAATAAGTTTAAATTCAAAATTTACCCAAAACTATGTTTTTAGGCTAGGTCGGTCGACCGGACCTCGGGGCCATTTATGGCCTTAGCCTGTGCATGTAGTGCATGTTTGTCGGGCAACCGATTGGTTGATCATTAAATCTAGCGGTCAACCGGGCGGTCGACCGACTAGCCTGTGCATGTCATGCATGTTTGTCGGGCAACCGACTGGTTGACAGCAAATCTAGAGGTCAACCGAGCGGTCGACCAACTATCACTAGTTTGGTCTTGATTTAGATCGGTCGACTGGGTGTCGATCGACATCAACGGATAGTTCAAACTATTTGAACTAACAGTCGATCGGCTGGTCGACTGATGTTCTATCAAAGTTACAATAACGGCTAGTTTTTAAAAAATCTGTTTTTTAAATTTTTTTCCCTAATAGGTATATTTGCTCTTTTTGGGTTTATTCTCTCTCCTAATTACCTGATAGGCTCCTCTAACAGTGTTTTATCATTTACATATATATAGGGTTCATTTGTAGAGATTACTAACAATATTTTTTAAAAAATATTTGAAAATCAAGTTTATTCAAAAGAACAGATTTCAAGTTTTCTTACTTCAAGCCCTCTCATTTCAAAACTAATTTCTGCAAGTTTTCAGCTCTTAAGTTGTTTCATTTCAACTGATTTTTTCTCTCACAAATTCTTGAGCTTCATCTCACATCAAATACTATAGGAAGTTGTAAAAAAGATTGTTTGTGATTTTTGTGGTCACCAAGAGATTGTAAATCTTTTTGGCTTTATGCTACCTCTTATGTAGAGGATTGAGCATTGGAGTTGTACTCCAATCTTGTGTAGACCATTATAGTTCCTTTGTGGAGGCTTTTTTGTGAAAAGGCCCTTAGTGGATAGTGAAATCTTTCACGCGGTGAAGGTGAAGACGTAGAGGTTGGTGCCCGAACCTCGAAACTAACCATTTGTGTTTGCGATTGCTTCTCTCTCTTGCTCTACTCTACTTGCATTGCTTGCACTTGTATTTTACATTCATCTTCACTTGCTATTCATTTCTAACATCATATTTACTTATCAGTTTTCACTCTCTAAATCAAGACGGCAATTGAGCACCTCAACTCATTGTTGTTGACACTCCAAAAAGACATTCTTCAGTAGCACTTCAACTGGTTTGAATGACATCTAACTTGTTAACATTTACAAAACACAAGACGCGGATGACGACCAGGTTCTATCCATCCTCAGAAACCAAGCGATGACTTGAAATTTACTGATTCAGTGAAGCAGACAGTAGGTCAAGCATCAACTGTAAAGAGGCTTAAGCATGGCCTAAGAGGATAGCTTCATTTGAAGCTCTATAGCCTTGTTGAAAGGCTAAAATATTAGCTTTGCTAAAAGTTTTTCTTGTGAGCTTCACTTGAAGCTCTTCATAGCTCTAAAAAGAGCTAATCTTTAGCTTCGCCTGAAACTAGCTTCGCTTGAAGCTAATTACAGCCTCGCCTGTGACTAATTATAGCTTCGTCTGAAGCTTTCTTGTGACTTAGCCTCAGGAGCTGTGCTAGCTTTGCGCGAAACTAATCCTAATTTTGCTTGAAGCTTCCTGCATCCCTATAAGAGGGTTTGCCAAGTCAATGTTTTTCCTAGTCCTTAGTGGGCTAACCCCACTACGTTAGTGGGTTAATGTCACTTTAAGTGGGCGATTACACCAGCCCACTTCGTCCCACATTAAGTGGAGACAGCCTGGTCAAATGACCGTTTTAGGCTTGTGCGAGCCTGTCAACCTCGCATAAGGCTTACACCTAGCTTCACATGAGGCTTTATAGCCTTGTGTGAAGCTCAAAATAGCCTCCGACGCAAGCCTAAGTGATTTTATTAGTCTTTTCTGAATTCTAGGAGTAGTTACACCCCTCAAGAGCCTCGAGGCGGGACAGGATTTGGTTGATTAGCAAGTTAAAGATCAAGAGATCAAGAGGCAGAAAGAGAGAGAAAAGGGCTAACTTTCTCTTACTTCCAAGAAACTCAGGGAGTCACTTCTCTAAATTCAGGGTATCAATATCCTACGATCTTCCTCTCTCAAGAATCTCCAGAACCAAGCGAGAAAGAATTCTTAAGACTCAATCGATCGCATCATCAATGGAACAAAGTGATCGTGCGCTGATCAGATTTTTACCGGCACACTTTCCTAGAATCTCAGAAGAGATACTTGTAATTTTTATTTTTTTACTTGTAATTTCTCTTCACCTTTTTGTAAGTTTTCCCCTTTAATTGATTTTCAATTGAAAAAAAAGATGACGACTCCGCTAGGGAATTGCTTCTCCATTGTTGAGAACCAAGTGTCGTAATGTGACATTAGGTCTACTGCAGACCATGGTCATGACTTGACCAATAGAAGTTTAAAAAACTTCTATTCGGGGTAGCAAAGTCCCCTAGTGTGCGTAAGCACATGAAGGTCAGTGTAGTCAGAACACCTCTAGCTACCTCTAGGGAGCAAGTCTCTATTGAGACTACTGAGGTTCTCTGTGAACCTAACAAAACCTCACACGAGACTAAAAAGGCTCTACGCGAGCCTAGCACAGTCTCAACTGAGACTAAGTTAGCCTGCGCCAACATGTTAATGTTGTGCGCGAGGCTATAAAGGTTCCTTGTGAACCTAAAACAGCCTCTTCAAAGACTATATGGATTGCAAAGTTCACAGTTTCTTCTTTTGATTCAGCTTCATGCAAAGCTAAGATGTCTGGACAAAAGATGACCTCAGCTCCTCGCATAGTTATGTTGGTCCCGAGATGATGCCAATTGTGGATCTAAAATACAATGTCAACACATATACTAAACAAAGAATGATTAGAGTTAAATAAATAAAGCACTTGCAATAAAAGGAAATTAAATCTCAGAAAAGTTAAGCAAACACAAACACGAGAGATTTATCCTGGTTCGGTCCTCGTGACCTACATCCAGTCCCCAGCCTCCCGATTGAGATTTTCCTTTATCCTTGACTTTGTACACCCAAAATCAACACCTTGCACACCACTTGACAAATCCCCTTTGCCAAATGTGTACAACTCTTCTTACAACCAAGAAGACACAACACCTTGTACAACTTCTCTTCTACACCAAGAAGACGCTCTTGTACAATGATTCCTTTGAGTGATTACAACCTTTCCTATAAGCCTTGATTCAGTATGTGATCGTGGACAAGGGCTATTATAGGTGAACTTTCAGAGATCTTCACAAAAGAGTAGGAATTGGTGAAGAACTGGAAGTGGGAATAGTTTTCAGATAACCAGAATATTTTTTAGAGTTTTGGTCAGAAAACTATATATTTTTAATTGTATTTTAGCCTAAGATAACAACCTTATTTATAGCTAAACTCTAGGGTTAGTTATGGTAGTTATTAGGACCATTTTGAATGTTTAAACTTGGATAACGTTGAAGAAAATACCAGAAAACAGAAAACTGTCCAACAGTCAGAAACTGCCATTAGTCGACTTGAGATATGGGTTAGTCGACTAGGGTAGGCAAATTTCTCAAGGTTAGTCGACTATAGAAAAGACCAAGTCGACTAGGTCAAGTTTGAATTCAACGACAAGTTTCTGGAAACTGAACCAAGTCGACCAGAACTATATTATAAGTCGACTAGGCCATATATTAGTCGACTAGGTATTCTGTTAAGTCGACTAGTAGGGACAAATAGAGAGTTGGGATCTTTCAGGACAAAAGGCTAGTCGACTAGGGAAATGATAAGTCGACTATACTCTTTATAAGTCGACTATAATAGGCTATAAGTCGACTAAGATACTATGATATGTGTGAATGAGTCAAGGCTTTTAACATGCTATCAACAATTATAATACATATCATTATCAACTCTCTTTAGGAAGTCTTGATCATGAAGAACTCTTGAATAGGCTTGTGATAGAGCTCCAAATGATATGGCTTCACAAATGTCTCATCAAAAGCAAGTTCCTACATTCTCCCCCTTTTTGATGATGACACTTTGTGTGCAAAAATGCTCCCCCTGCAGAAAATAAGTTATATGTTCTCCCCCTACAGAAAATGGGTTATAACAGATATAGAAACACTTGTGTTCTCTCCCTGCAACAAATATATCATAACATGTATATATATGATAAATATTTGAAGTAATGTCTTTATCAAACTTCTTATATGGTACCTGAAAGATAAACATTAGATGGTACCAATCATAAGAGCAAAACATTAACCTTTAGGAGACCAAACCCAATTTGAATTTGGTTTCCATCTGTTAGTATACACATAAATGCATGAATTACATATATCATGTATGTATGATGCAATATAAGTATTTTTGTTAAAAATGCTTAAGTTTTTAAGAATCCATATAAACTTATTCTTAATTCTTTTTGAAACAATATCAGACTTTCTTTTCACAAAAGAATTATATGGATTACTAACATATGAAGATTTTTCAAAAAATCCAATACCATAATGATTATGTGACATCTTTTGATATGATATCAAATCATTCAATTTTTCTTTTCCTTGATTAAACTTAGTCACATTTTTCAAAATCTCTTCATATTTCATCTGACATGTTTTTATTTAACATAGAAATTCTTTCATTTAAAGACATAGTTTCCTTTTTAAGCAAAATATTTTCTTTTATAAAATTCTTATTATCCTTTTTCAATGATGATATCACTTTTTCAAAATCATCTTTTTGAGAATTTATAGAAGAAACTTGAGAGACATAACATGAATTTTCTTTGAAAAGTTTATCATTTTCTTTTAATAAAACTTTATTCTTCATTTTTTCATTCTTTAGATCATTGAATAATTCATGGAATACATCTAAAAGTTCAGTATATTGTACCTCATCTTCTTCTAGCGCTATGTAACAGATGTTGGCATGTTCAGTGGTTTCTTCTTCGTCAGAGGAAGAGGAATCACTGTTTTCCCATGATGCTTGGTAGTCTTTCTTCTTTCTGAACTTTTTGCTCTTGAATTTACCTTTGTTTTTGAGCAATGGGCAATCCTTCTTCATATGACCTGTTTTATTGCAATTGAAACATTTAAATTTACCTTACTTTAAGAATCTTCTGAATTTTCTTGAAAGCATTGCCATCTCCTCTTCATCGTCATCTGAATTGTCCGTGTCTGAGGATGCATGGAAGGCAAGTTCTTTCTTCTTTGAGAGAGATTGTTGTTCATCCTTCTTTCTTTCTTCGAGTTGCACTTCATATGCCATTAGATTACCAATTAGGTTTTCTAATGTCATTGTTGAGAGATCATTCACTTCTTCTATTGCGGTTGTCTTCTTCTCCCAATCTGATGTAAGTGTATGAAGGATCTTGCGAACTTTTTCTACTTGGGTGTATTCCTTTCCAAGGGATGCTAAGGAATTGGTAATGTCGGTGAATCTTGTAACCATTTCTGAGATGGTTTCATTCTCCTTCATTTTGAATAGTTCAAACCTGTGGACAAGAACAGAAATTTTAGATTCTTTAACCTTATTTGTGCCTTCATGTGTTACCTGAAGAGTGTGCCATATTTGATTTGCAGAAGTGGCTATTGACACACGGTTGAATTCTTCTTTGGTTAAGGCATAGAATAAAGCATTCATCGCTTTGGCGTCAAGGTTCGCATTCTTCTTTTGATCATCACTCCAAGCGTTGTAATTGGTTGTCGGTTTGGTGTACGGTGCTTCTACAATGTTCCAAAGTTCGTAGTTGAGTGATTGCAAGTAGATCTTCATTCTACACTTTCAATAGTTGTAGTTGGATCCGTCAAATAGCGGTGGACGTTGTGTAGAATGTCCTTCTTTGAATTGTGACGAAGGAAATTCCGTTGCCATCCTTGTATGGTTATTGACTAGGTATGCAGGGCTCTGATACCAAATGTTGGTCCCGAGATGATGCCAATTGTGGATCTAAGATACAATGTCAACACATATACTAAACAAAGAATGATTAGAGTTAAATAAATAAAGCACTTGCAATAAAAGGAAATTAAATCTCAGAAAAGTTAAGCAAACGCAAACACGAGAGATTTATCCTGGTTCGGTCCTCTGACCTACATCCAGTCCCCAAGTCTCCCGCTTGAGATTTTCCTTTATCCTTGACTTTGTACACCCAAAATCAACACCTTGCACACCACTTGACAAATCCCCTTTGCCAAATGTGTACAACTCTTCTTACAACCAAGAAGACACAACACCTTGTACAACTTCTCTTCTACACCAAGAAGACGCTCTTGTACAATGATTCTTTTGAGTGATTACAACCTTTCCTATAAGCCTTGATTCAGTATGTGATCGTGGACAAGGGCTATTATAGGTGAACTTTCAGAGATCTTCACAAAAGAGTAGGAATTGGTGAAGAACTAGAAGTGGGAATAGTTTTCAGATAACCAGAATATTTTTTAGAGTTTTGGTCAGAAAACTATATATTTTTAATTGGTATTTTAGCCTAAGATAACAACCTTATTTATAGCTGAACTCTAGGGTTAGTTAGGGTAGTTATTAGGACCATTTTGAATGTTTAAACATTGGATAACGTTGAAGAAAATACCAGAAAACAGAAACTGTCCAACAGTCAGAAACTGCCATTAGTCGACTTGAGATATGGGTTAGTCGACTAGGGTAGGCAAATTTCTCAAGGTTAGTCGACTATAGAAAAGACCAAGTCGACTAGGTCAAGTTTGAATTCAAACGACAAGTTTCTAGAAACTGAACCAAGTCGACTAGAACTATATTATAAGTCGACTAGGCCATATATTAGTCGACTAGGTATTTTGTTAAGTCGACTAGTAGGGACAAACAGAGAGTTGGGATCTTTCAGGACAAAAGGCTAGTCGACTAGGAAAATTGATAAGTCAACTATACTCTTTATAAGTCGACTATAATAGGCTATAAGTCGACTAAGATACTATGATATGTGTGTGTGAGTCAAGGCTTTTAACATGCTATCAACAATTATAATACATATCATTATCAACTCTCTTTGGGAAGTCTTGATCATGAAGAACTCTTGAATAGGCTTGTGATAGAGCTTCAAATGATATGGCTTCATAAATGTATCATCAAAAGCAAGTTCCAACAAGTTAAGCCTCTCCTGTCCCGCGAGATTAAGGTTAAAGCACTTTGTGCTAACAGCGAGGTTACTACAGTCCCACTTATATCATCAGTACTGTTGGGTAGTATTAGGAAAACCGCTTGTGGAAGTACTAAAGCACTAAGTGCTCAGATAGCTTCATCATACGAAGCTAATTCAATTCTTTACAGAGTTCAACCTCACCTATCACGCGAGGCTAAAGCCAAAGCACTCTATGTTAACATCGAGGCTACAGTAGGGCTAACAATGAGGCTACTGCAGCCTCGCTTGCATCAATAACACTGCTGGGCAGTACTAAGTCCGCCGCACGCGAGGCTAACACCAAAGCACCTTTGCGTGCTAATAGCGTTGCTGCTTCATCGTCGCTCCCACTGATAGCACCAAGTGCTAAAAATCTCTGTCACGAGGTTAGAAATAAAGCACCATTGGGTGCTAACAGCGAGGTACCTTGCTGGAGGGGAAAGCTCTGCACAGCAAAACTAAGTTCGCCTCTAAGGGCCGAAATAAGGCAGCAGCTTTGCTTTATAGTGCTACTCGTTCAAGTGAAGCTATCTTAGCTTCGCCTATAACAAAAAAGAAAGCCTTTAAGGCTAGGCCTAAGTCTTCTCAGCCCAAGGGGGCTAACTTCCAATCTCCTCGAGTCTCTGTGATGATTCGATTGGGTCCGATTAACACATACTTGAGAGACTATTTGAGCAACAAGCAAAATCTTTGCTCTGACGAACCTGTTCACATCTCGCCATCCCAGTGTGGACAAGCAGGGTATCAACTTGTGACAGCGCACTCCGTCAATTGCTATTTGAGAACCATCCCCACAACTTCCCTTCTAAGCCAGCAATCGGTATTCAACCAGTTGTTAGCCCGAACTTCTGAGAGACCCGGGTCCTGGATGAAGAAGGCAACAAAGGTGGTCCATCTTGCAACCACTTCTATCAACATGATAAGCAGAGGTAGGGAGATCTATTCCAGTCCCAACGACGAAGACGAGGAACCTTTACTCCTCCAGCTAGTTTCTCGGACTCTGATTATAGCCTCGATTTGAGTCAGGTTCTCGTGGAAAAAGAGGGTGCCTTCTAAGGTACTCACTCCAGAGTAGCAATAACCTACAATTATGGGAAACCTTCTTCATCAACAAGAGCTTTGTCACCTGCACTATTGAGAAACCTTTTCCAATGGTCCCGATGATGATGAGGAGCCCAGTGGATATACCTCTTTAGCTACCATCAGCTCGGTACGAACGGGGCTTATGTCTGCTAACATGGCCGACAATAATGATGATGATCTTTGTTGGCGAATGGATGCACAAGAGTAGACTTGCAGGGCTCAACAAGAAGCTTTAGATAACATCTAGCAGATGCTAGCTCAGCTCTTGGTCAACCAGAATACTAATGACACTAGTAGCAATCATAATAAAGAGGAGCATAACGACAATGAACGTTCTAAGAATGAGAAGTCAAAGGAAAACTCCTCAATCGATGCCGAGGTCAATAAGGGCATCCAAGCTCAAATTGCATCCCAAACCCAGAGGGATGAGTGATCGACAAAAAGCAAGCACAAGAATAAGTAAAAAGAGTGTGGGTTGATGTTACTGCTTTTGCGATTCTTCCGTAGTAGCGAAGTGGCTATACGGGTCGTATCCACAAGGAGGGAGAGCGATGAAAGCTTGATGCGGCTTCTTTGTTCAAGAAAAGAGAAAGTTCTTTGTTTCAAATAAAGAATTGGAAAATGAAAACAAGTTGGTTTCAAGAATTGTTTGAGAATGATTTGGTGATTTGTAAAGTTAGATTTTCTTAATGGTAAAAACGCATTGCTATCTACTAAGTGCTCTCACTAATCCCTAACTTCTTGAAGATGTAGCCTCACGATGGATCATAGGCAAGCATACCCCTTATGCATAGGAACTATTCACGTGAAAATTGAGTAAAAGTTCTTCCTATAACTTAGCTTAACATGACAAAAACTTGGACATTCCCTTATCAAGATCTAATTGAAGGCGAGAATAGGGGAAGACACAAGTGCACTAATGGTATCGACAAAGTTAAAAGAAAAATCTCTAACTTACAAAAATAAGTAAAGCATGCAATCTATAGTTCATTAAAAACCCGTTAAGCATGAAATATAAGAAAGTGAATGCTTGAATGAAAATTAGAGTTAGAACCCTCGTCTTAAGATATCACAGCTCTTCTTTGCACAAGGCTTATTTGACACTATTGACTCATTTGGGTTTATCAATCAAGTTGTTAGAGATTAGTGGGTTAGTAGTTAGTTAGCCATACAATGGAAGAGTTAGTTAGACATGATAGTAAAAGAAACAACAAAAGAAAAGAAGTAGAGAGGAAGGGAGTTACACCACAACAAGAAAGTAAAAGAAAGAAGTAAAGAGAAAAGGAGTTACACAACAACAAGGAAGTAAAAGCAAATAGAAAACACAAGTAAATGGAAAGAAGAGAGAAATAATTACTTGTATTAGCTTGTCACCTTCCAATACAACTCTTACACACTCTCTCTCTTTCACTCTAATGGCTAAACTAAAAGTAGAAGAAGAAGGAAACTAAAACAACTACAATCCTAAAAACAAGATTACAACAATGCTCTAAACTCTGGATCTGCCTACCTGAAGAACCCCTGGGAGGTATTTATAGGCACCAGGGGAACGGAGGCCAAGGGAACAACCCCTGGCCCGAAGCTAGGCGCGCGCCGCGCCTGTACGGCCGGCCGCGTTTCTTCAGCCCTGCCAGGGCGGCGCGCGCGGCTTTGGGCAGCGCGTCGTCCCTTCTGTCTCCTGTCAGGTGGATCCTCTGGTTCGTTGATTTGATGTCCTGGGCTGACAAAATCTCCTCCCTAAGGTCAATGGCTACTTGGTAGGCCTTTAATCACCATTAGATGGTAGTTAGGATCTTCTTCTTCATTTGCACACCATGGACCTAGGATCAAGCAAGCAAAGCTTTATTAGCAGAATTTTATACCAAATAAATATGCGCATGTGATAAAATTATGCAAAATTAGAGACTAATCACACATCCACACTTATCTTTTTGCTCGTCCCGAGTAAAACAAAAATAAGAAAATTATTATACCACTTTCGCAGGTGACGCGATTGCACTGAGCATGTGCAACAAGCCTTTAAACCTCTAGGTTTCCCCTAGAGGAGGAGTGTTGTCTCCTGAGGATTTTTAGCGGATTGCACCCACAAATCCAGTAAGTGAAAAAATATCTAGTTGTTAGCAAATCTCTTTCAAGAAAAAGAACTTTCAATCATCTAAGTAAAAATGACCGAATGATGTATGAATTAGGTTCAACCTTCATAAGTCCTCCTATACTTTAGTCTTCATAAAAGAAGAAATTATAGTTTTTTTTAAATTTAGAAAAGATCTTGTACTTCTAACTCATTCTGTTATTTTGCTTTAGATAGATATGCATAATGTGGAAGTGTGATGTGCTTCGAATTTTCAACTCAACTTTGAATATTATTTAATTTTACTTATCTATTATTCTTGGTTTCATTAGGCTTTCTACTTTACTCATGTAATACATATCAAACCGATGACTCTCAAAGCAGATAGTTTAGGGCACCAGGTGGAAAAACACCCCTCAGGTCAAATATGCAAGTAAAGTAGGCCACGAAATCAAGATTTACTTATATATTATATATTGATTCTTATTATTTTTTTTGCGTGAGTAATCATGCTTCTTGAGGCGCAATTATCCAGTTTTTTTTTTTTGCAGAGTTGTGTCTCTAAATTCCAAGCATGTGTGTGTGGTTTACGCATATTCTACTAAGGCTAAATAAAATGTATGAGTTATTTTCCTTATCCCTCCCAACTCTTAATCAAACTAATCTTTCTTATTTATTTAGGTAAAATAAATATTCATTAATAAGGTTTCCTTAATTCCTACAACCTTTTGGTATTTTTATAAAGAGTATGAAATTTCTTTTCAATCTGGAGATTTTTTTTTGGTAAAAAGAAAAAGAAAAAGTGTTAGCACCCCTCACACCTATCTAATGCATTGTCCTCAATGAATGTTTATGTAAATGCAAATGCAATAAATAGGGTGAAGAAATGATGTCACTGTCTTCGTTGACTCGGGCCGGCCGTGAACGCCTGAGGGTTTCCTCAATACGGGCCAGCCTAGAATCTTGAGCGTCCAATTGCCTCCTAAGCCTGATCTGACCCCTAAAAATCTTCTTCATGCCCTTCCAGATGGAGGACATGAAAGCAGTGGGCTCGATAGGGGGTGGTTGTTGCCAAAATTGCGAGTCATCTTCCTCATCCATGTGTTCCTCTGATGATGATTCAGTGGGAACATCTTCGAGCTGGACGGTCGTGTCCAGATCGAATGCAGGCAGCTATTGTATGCACTGGTGAGTAATCTGAAGTGCAGGTCTGTAGAAGGAAGTGGTGTGATCGATACCCAAAATATTGCGTTGGATCCAACGTCCAACGCAGTGAATGTTACGAAACGTGGTATTTGCTCGAACACCATGATTGAGCTCAGTGCAGCGCACCCCCATCAAAGTCAGGTATTCAATCAAGGGCAGGAGGCAACATGCTGAGGGAGGGATGGGATTTGGATACCTCTTCAATGGTGCCCTGGGTGACTTCAAAGTCCCCGTGACCCAAATGGACAACAAAACGGTCATGGTCAATAGTCGCAATATCAATACCCAAATAAAATTGTTTCACTAAGTCTGGGCAATAGTAGGCTTCAAGAGTGGTATGATCATAAACCAAGCCATAGCAGTGCCGCACCCTAATTCGATCTAAAATACGGTACCATATCCTTGAACATCATAAAATATACAGGAAAAATCTTTTTCAGGGAATACGGTAGGAGCAATGATCTAGATCTGAAAAAAAAAGAGATGGAGTAGAGAATTTGCAAACCGCCCCCAGAAACCTTGGGGCGAAAACAACCCACGGATGGCCTGGCGAAACCCAGGCAGCAACACAGCAAATGGGGAGGGGATCTGTACAGTGCTCTGAAAAGCAACTGGAGGGGAGGAAAGACGCGCGGCTGTCTCTCCTAGACAGCCGCGGATCCGCGGGTATATAAGGCCTGGCGCGACCCTCTGACAGAGACAGGGGCAAAGTTTTGGAGGGTGAGGGCAGGGGCCCTGGCGCCACGCGGCTGACCTCTGGAAAGCCGCGAAAACCCGGCCCACAAGGGCTGGGCGCGACCTATTGGTGTGGAGAGAAGAGGGGGTTTAGGTGGTTTGTGTGTGTGAGTTTCCTCTTCCAGATCTGGAAACAAAGGATGGTGTAGGTTAGTGGAGAGGGGGAGAGAAGTATAAATAGGAGTAAGAAAAACATGAGTTTCCAATTCTAACCTTAGGGTGAAATGGTATTTACAAGTATGGAAGGGGTGGTTATATCAAATAGACAATTACAAGGAACCCCGATCTGCATGTTATTTACACTTCTATTTTTATGTATTTATTATTATTATTATTTTGTTATTATTATTTTTATTTATTATTATTATTATTTTTTGTTGTGGTGCGGATGGCTGTGGTCAGGTGTATGACGGAGCGAAAAGACTCAGCATAATGTCAGCTCAGTGGTTAAAAATAGCTTCAGTCTTTGCCCGTTTACTTTGAATTCTGCATTGTTCTTAGGATCGACAATAATCACAGCACCGTGTGGGGAAACAGTGCGCACAATGAACGGTCCAGACCAACGAGTCTTCAGCTTCCCCGCGAAAATATGAAGCCTCGAGTTGTACAGCAGAATCTTATCTCCTGGGGCAAAGTTTTTTTCGGGTTATGATCTGGTCATGGAAAAGTTTAGTCCTGCATTTGGTGATTCGAGCATTCTCATAGGCTTCATTCCGTATCTCCTCTAATTCTGAGATCTGCAGTCTTCCTAGCTCACCGGCCTTACTCAGATCAAAATTGAGTTGCTTAATGGCCCATAGGGCACGGTGTTCTAACTCGACTGATAGATGACAAGATTTTTTAATACGATTCTATAAGGAGACATCCCCAGAACTGTCTTAAAAGTAGTGCGGTAAGCCTACAATACATCGTTGAGTTTGACCGACCAATCCTTTCGGTTTTGTCCAAAAGTCATTTCTAAAATGAGCTTGATCTGTCGATTGTGACATCGACCTGCCCATTCGTCTGGAGGTGATTTGGAGTAGATAACTTGTGATTGATAGAATATTTTCGCATCAGAGCTTCAAAAACTCTATTATAGAAATGCAATCCATTATCATTAATTATCGGTCTGGGGGTGCCAAATCGGGAGAAGATGTTTTCTTTAAGAAATTTGACAACCACTTTGTTGTCATTGGTCTTTGTTGGCACAGCTTCTACCCACTTAGAGACGTAATCGACAACAACCAAAATGAACTGGTTGCCGAAGGAATTAGGGAATGGTCCCATGAAGTCGATACCCCAAACATCAAAAATTTCAACTTTCAGGATCGAGTTCAGGGGCATCATGTCTCTTCTTGCAATTTTCCCAATCTTCTGACAATTTGCACATGACTTGCAAAAATGGTATGAGTCTTTGAACAAAGTGGGCTAGTAAAATCCATTTTGTAGAACCTTCTCTGCAGTCTTAAGGGACCGAAGTGTTCTCCGCATGCAAGTTCATGGAAAAAGCTTAGCACACTCCTCTGTTCCTCCTCTGGTATGCATTGTCGAATAATCTGGTCGGGACAATACTTAAAAAGATACGACTCTTTCCAGAAGAAGTACCGTACTTGGGCAAAGAAACAACACTGGTCTTGCTTTGTCCAGTCAGCGGGTAATTGTCCAGTGGCCAGGTAATTGACTATGTTCGCATACCAGGGTTCCTTAAAATTGGCCAGGATGTGCTCGTCTGGGAAATCCTCATTGATCGGAGCTTGTATGATAGGTGCATTCGAAATTCGTGACAAATGATCAGCAACCACATTTTCTGTACCTCGTTTATCCCAAATTTCCAGGTCAAATTCTTGAAGCAAAAGGATCCACCGAATCAATCGGGCTTTTGCTTCCTTCTTGGTCATGAGGTATTTCAGTGCCGAGTGATCCGTAAAATCCACCGTCTTCGAGCCTAACAAGTAGGGCCGGAACTTCTCCAATGCAAAGACAACAGCTAAGATTCCTTCTCAGTCATTGTATAATTCTATTAGGCGTCTTTCAAGGTCCTACTCGAGTAGTAAATCACGTGCTGCCTATTGTTGATGCGCTGTCCTAGAACAGCGTCAATAGCAAAATCAGAGGCATCGCACATGATTTCAAACGGTTGGGCCAATTAGGAGCAGAAATAATAGGCGCAGAAATAAGTTCTTACTTAAGCTTCCCCCATGACTTGAAACATTCATCGTTAAAATTAAAAGGCACGTTCTTAGCGAGCAGGTTGATTAAGGGCCTAACGATTTTGCTAAAATCCTTAATGAATCGTCGGTAGAACCCAGCATGCCCTAGAAAGGATCTAATATCCTTGATGCTTTTGGGTGGTGGAAGCTTAGCAATCACTTCTAGTTTAGCCTTGTCCACTTCAATGCCTCTCCTAGAAATCTCATAGCCTAAGACAATTCCCTGTCTCACCATGAAGTGACTTTCTCCCAGTTCAGAGTTAGGTTCTTCTCCTTACATCTTTGCAGAACTAACTCTAGGTAATGAAGACATTGAGCAAATGAATCTCCGTAGATGAAGAAGTCATCCATAAAAATCTCAAGAAAACGTTCTACCATGTCGGAGAAAAGACTAAGCATGCACCGTTGGAATGTTACGGGAGCATTGCACAATCTAAAGGGCATGCGTCGGTAAGAGAAGGTGCCGAACAGGCAGGTGAACGTGATCTTTTCCTGGTCTTCTGCAGCAATGGGGATTTGATTGTATCCTGAGTACCCATCTAAGAAGCAATAGTACTCATGTCCAGCTAGGCGTTCAAGCAGGTCGATGAAGGGTAGCGGGAAGTGGTCTTTACGGGTGGCTGCATTCAACTTTCTATAGTCGATACAAACACGAACCTTGGTAGGCAGTCTTGTTTGTACCAACTCTTTTGCTCATTTTCAACCACCGTAAAGCTAGCTTTCTTGGGACCGCATGAACAGGGTTAACCCATTGGCTATCAGAAATGTAATAATGATCCCATTATCTAATAGTTTCAAAATTTTTGCTTTCTACTTACTGCCTCTTGCATGAGTGGGTTAAGCCTGCGTTATGGGTCCCTCCTGGGGGTTGCTTCATCGATTAAATGGATTCTATGTTGAACTATGGCTGGACTTATCCCCTTGATATCCTTCATTGTCCATCCAATGGCTTCCCTATGTCTTTTCAGAATAGACATTAGGTTGTCCTCTTGTTGCTCAGTCAGGTGGGATGCTATGGTGACTGTCAGGGTTTCTCTTCCGCCCAGATAGGCGTATTTGAGGTGTTCGGGTAAGGCTCTTAGTTCTAGGGAAGGTGTTGCTTCATTGGAGGTAATATCCGGACTTTCAATCCTATGATGAGGTACACTTGGGCTTGACGCCCAATCCACTGCCGAATTTACGATTTAGACTAGATTAAAATCCTCAAACTCCAGATCAAACTCTGCCTCTGTTTCTATCTCCAGGCTTTCCTCATGCTCACTGGTTAGATTTTCAATAAAATTGACCTCAAACGTCTGATCATTGATATCCCTGGGTTATCTTTCAAGATTGAAGACATTGACTTCCTTTGTTATGTCTCCAAAGGTCAATCGCATGGACCCGTTCCTACAGTTGATTATGGTATTGGCTGTAGTAAGGAATGGGCGTTCTAAGATAACCGGAGTTTGAGACCACGAATTTGACACAGGTTGGGTCTCAAGCACAATGAAGTCAACGGGGTAGATGAAATCCCCGACCCGGATAAGGACATCTGTGATTTTTCCCTTCGAGATTTTCACAGATCGGTCAGCTAACTGAATGGTGACTCGATTTGGCTTAGCTCGCCCAACCCAAATTGCTGGTATATTGAGGGAGGTAGAAAGTTGATACTTGCTCCCAGGTCAAGGAGTTCTCTGCTAATTTCTGTTTGTCTATAGTGTAAGAAATTGTGGGACATCCGGAATCCTTGTATTTCACCAGAATGGGACCAGACAAAATTTCGCTTATATTGGTTGCCAAGAACACTTTCTTAGGCACATTTATCTTTCTCTTCCTCGTACACATATCCTTAAGAAATTTTGCATAAGCTGGGACTTGTTAGATAGCGTCAAGAAGAGGCACATTCAGTTTGACCTGGTTAAACATCTCAAGTATCTTTTCATGTGCATATTCTTATTGTTGTTCCTAAGCCTATTAGGAAAGGGTGCTATAGGCTTACCGGTGCCAAAGCTTAAAGATCATACCTTTGCACTTGGAGAATCACGGAGTTTTGGAGCAAGTCTACTTGAAGATGAAGATCGTCAAGAAGACTTAGGTATCCTAGTTAGATTATGAGTTTTAGATCCATTTGTAAAGCTTAGTATAGTTGATATGCTCAAGTGCACAAAACACACACGTTTCATGATTGGTTTTTTTTTGTTTTCATGAATAATAGATCAAAACAAGTTTACCTTATACCTATGTATATTAGATATGTTCTAGATATACATACTTGCTTTAAACTTGCTGGACAAACTTATTTTGACTATCCTATTCATGTTTTGGAAAATTCTAGTTTGATAAAATACAAGTTTTGTTTTTGATAAAATTGGCAAGACACAAAAATGAATTGATATGATATATTGTCTTGAAATTTTTATCACATGTTTATGTTTTAAAATAAAATGATAAAACAAGTTTTAGAAAAAACATATTTTTAGAAAACAATTTTTATTGTGATTAAAACTATTTTTTAGATTTACTGTGATTTTATGGGATTTTTATTGAGTGAAAAGACCTATTTTCAAATCCCGTATCTGTGCAGTTCTGCACTGTGCTGATTAAGACTAAGTAGGTGTACTTATTATGTGTATAGAAATGTATTTGATGTACCCTTTCTTGTCTCCGTTATAGCATAGGGCTATACCGAGTCGATTCTCAGGGAGAGCTCGCGATGGAAGCTTTACGTGTGGTAGTGAAGTGAACAAACGAGTATTCTTCTCTTGCTTATAAACTTAGTAAATCAAGTGAAAAAGAAACTAAAAGAAAAGATGGCTATGTTCATGGTGGAAATTGTCGGAAAAGAAATCAAGATTGGGATTGGTTTATTCACAAGAAAAGGAAAGAAAACTTAAAGAAAGCTTGAATGAAAAAGATCCATGACTAGCTTACCTTGCTAGCTTGCCAAGACTTCCTAGACTTCTTGATAGCGAATGCTTGCCTAATGTTGTCACTCCATTAGTGTAGGATTCGTCTAGCGTGTTGACCTAATTGCTTTCTCACTTGGAAGACGGTGGTTTAACCATCGGAGAAGAGAAGATCATACACTTGCAAGATGAAATTAAGCAAACACACATGAGTTAGTGAAGTGGCAAGACTAGTGGTTAGCTAATACATGGAGAAGAATTAGCTACAACAAGCCATAAGAAAAATATAAGAAAGCATGAAGTAAATTGCAAGAATTAAAGAAAGCAATAAAGAAAGCATGTAAAGAAAACTAGAACCAAGCTTCAAGTAGAGGAAGGAGGATGGATCAATCCTTGTTGCTTCAAGTGTCACCCTTGATTACACAAGCTCTCTCCCTCACAATCACTCTCTTTTACATTGAATTCTAGGGAAGAGAAGATCATAGAGAGAACTAAAAATCCTAAAGAAAAACTAACAAATTACAAGCTTTACACTAATCTCTCTCTCTTCTCTGATCAGTTTTTTCTCGCAGGTGAAGGTGGAGTATTTATAGCACCCAGGTGAAGCTTCGAGAGCCTAGGTAGTTGCCACGAAATCCGGGATCATAACGACCCAAGATTGCCGCGGATTGCCGCGGGATCGCCGCCAGATCTGGGCCGTTGAGCCGGATCTTTCTGGTGAGATCTGGTAGTTGGGTTGTTAGCCACGTGGACTACTTGGATTCTCCAATTGGCGCGCGGATCTCTCTAGATCTGGATTTGAATTTGGCTTTATCTTAATCATGGATTAATCACTTAATTAGTGTTAATTAAGTGATTATTTGGATATCTCTCCATTAAGTGTGTACCTGCAAAAAAATCACATATTTATTTGTAATATGCATGGGAATTATGATGTAAAATATGCAATATGGATACCAATCACACCCCCACACTTATTCTTTTGCTCGTCCCGAGCAAAAAACAAAGAAAAAGAAAAGAAAATCTATACTACCAGTTTTATTACACCACTTTCGCAGGTGACGCGATTGCACTGAGCGTGTGCAACAAGCCGTTAAACCTCTAGGTTACCCTAGAGGAGGAGTGTTGTCTCCTGAGGGTTTTCAGCGGATTACACCCACAAAATCCAATAAGAAAGAAGACAAATGTTAGTATTTTTGAAAACGCATTTTTGAATAAAAGACATGTTTACGAACTATTTTTGCAAAAATATAAGTGATCCTAGGTCATAAGTCCACCTATAATTATTCTTCCTTAAACTTAGTATCCATGCAAAATCTTGTTTTTAATTAAGGTAAGAATTCAAAATTGGATTGAATACTTTATCTTTCATAAAACCTAGATAGTATGCACAGTGTAAGTGAAAATTTCCTGGGATTTCAACTCCAACCATAAAGCCATTATTTATTTATATATACTTTTTTATGCTTTTTTTCTTCCCTTAGTTTAGGCTTTCTAGTCTACCCTTGTAGCGAGCCTTTAACCGATGACTCCCAAACCAGACGGTCTTAGGGCATCAGATGAGAAAACATCCCTCGGGTTTAAGGTCTCGAGTAGAAAAGGCCACATAACTAAAGGGGATTATTTTTTATCACCGTTAGGCGTGAATGATCATGCTTCTTGAGGCACAATTATCCAGCTTAATAAGTGAGATCACCGTTAGGCGTGAGTAATCATGCTCTTGAGGCACAATTATCCAGCTTAATAGGTGATGTTTTATTATATATATTTTTTTTTTTTTTTTTTTCTTTTATTTTTATATATATGGCATTTTTGGTCTTTGTTTCCATCCCAAGAAATGTGTAAGTGTGAAGTGCATATTATCTAAGGCAAAAAATGTAAGATAAAAATATCTCCTCAATTTTACTTACTTAGCCTATAATTTTCAAACAAGATCTATTACTTCAACTAGGCTTAAGATGTCATAATTAAGGCTTTCTTAATCTCTAAGATACATCTTAATTTTCTTAAAAATAGAACAAAACTTTGTCTCTTATTTCAAAAAGTTTTTATTTTTTTTTTATTATTTCTAAAGAAATGTAAAAGAAAGAAAGGAATGTAAAAGAAAGAAAGTCTAAAAACTCTATGTTAGTAAACCCTCCCCCACACTTATTTCATGCATTGTCCTCAATGCATTATGATATATGTATGCATGAAACAAAATGGAAGGGGAAGGAATATTTACAAGGAATATACAAGTGTAACTCTCACCTGGGCTTTTGGTCGCTTCCCTCTGGCCCGTTTCCCATCGTTCCAATGTGTTCTCTTTCTTGAGCTCCATTGGGAAACGGTCTGAATTATTCTAACCCTAGGTGTTTCCAGTTTCAATTGGTTGTTATTTTCATTCATACTCATTCCACCACATCGTTCACAAACAAAGTCCTTATCACCACTCTCACTCAGAATCTCATCACTTCCAATTTAAGAAATTTTAACTCTTCTCCATATAATTCTTCAAAGCTCAAGTCAACATCCGGAAGTGGACAATAAGCTAACTTACCCCGAGTTGACTCATCTAAACACATGATCTCATCAGCAAACAAGTCTTCAAAGGATATATCAATTGGAGGTTCAAATACACTCTCAGTTGGCTTATTGAAAGTGAAAATATCAAATCAACTTTCCCCGTTTGAAAGGGTACTCGGATAAGAGAATCACAAGATTGTGACTCATCTTTTGGATCTTCACTTTCCTCCTCACAATTGTTATTAATGAAGCTAACCTCAAATGTTTGATCTTTTTGTTTTATGAGGCTGTGTGTGGAAGACATTGTGTTCATGTGTCATGTTACCAAAAGTCAACCTCATTGATCCATTCCGGCAATTAATGATTGCATTTGCAGTAGCCAGGAATGGTCGACCCAGAATGACAGGAATTTGTGCCCTTTGATTGGAATTTGACACTGGTTTTGTTTCAAGGACAACAAAGTCAACAGGATAAAAGAATTCTCCAACTTTGACCAGGACATCTTGAATTACCCCCTTGGGTTTAGTAACAGAGCGATCAGCCAATTGGATGATCATTTGGGTCGGGAGGAGATCACCTAACCCTAATTGTTGGTACACAGAGAAAGGCAGGAGATTGATACTGGCCCCCAAATCAAGAAGTGCCCTATTTATTGTAGTCTGTCCTATGATGCATGAAATGGTGGGGCTCCCTGGGTCTTTGTATTTTACAGGAATTGGACCAGTGAGCAACTCAGTGATGGATGATGCTAGGAAGACTTTCTTAGGGACTTGGGTCTTCCTCTTCTTGGTGCACATTTCCTTCAAAAATTTGGCATATGAAGGCACTTGTTGAATGGCATCTAGAAGAGGGACATTGATCTGGACCTTATTGAACATTTCTTTTAACTTCTCCATGTGAGCATTTGACTTGTTATTTAGAAGCCTATTTGGATATGGTACTCTAGGCTTATAAGGTTGCTCATCTACCTTTTCTTTACCCTTGGCTTGAGATGTGGATGGCTCTGCACTAGAAGATGGTTTGTCAAAAGTTGGTGGTATTGGGACATGAGGTGTTGGCTTTGGTACTGGATGAGATTGTGAACTAGAAACCTTATTGTCAACTTGTTTACCAGATCTCAGGGTATGAATGGCATGACAGTGACTGGGTCCTGAATCTTCAACTTTGGGATTTAGCAATGGCTGATTTGGGAACAAATTTCTTTGATTCTCAGCCAATTGCCCAATTTGGACCTTCATTTCATTCAACTCCTGCTGCTGGTTTTTTGTTAAGGTTTCTATCATTTGTTTCAACTCAGATATTTCGGAATTATTTTGGGGTGGATGTTGAGGGTATGGAGATTGGAATTGTGATTGGTAGAATGGTAGAAGATTCTGATAAGACTGATATGACTGTGGTGGACTTTGAGATGGATGAACATACAGTGAATTCTGATCGAAACTGGATGGATGAAACTGAGCATTGTATGGATATGGAAGTGGTAGCATATGATGCTCAGGACCAGACTGACTCCATGGAAAATTTGGATGGTTCTGCCATCCTGAATTGTAAGTGTTGGAGTATGGATGATTATTGGGTCTGGTAAACGCTGCATTCATTTTCTCCTGAAATGATTGTGGCTGATATAATGGACACTCCTCAACAACATGGCTAAGGTCATGACAGTTGGTGCAACCTGGTCTAATCAAAGGCAATGGGTTGACCTGGTTGACCACAGAATTTCCTTTTGACTCAAGCAACTCTATCCTCTTCATTAATTGTGTGATCTTGGTTTCTGCAGCTAGAGAGGATTCTATGGATTGTGTACCAGTTCTGGAAGTGGTGGGAGTCGGTCTATCAGGGCATGACTCCCACTGAATGGTTTTCTCAGCTAGGGTTTCAAAGAGATCCCACCCCTGATGTTCATCTTTTTTCAAGAATTCCCCTTGGCACATGGATTCTAAAAGTGTTTTCGTTTGGTAATCTAATCCATCATAGATAATCTGGCATAGACGCCATTTCTCTATGCCGTGATGGGGACACAGGGCAAGAAGGTCTTTGAAATGCTCAAGATACTTCCAAAAGGTTCATTTGGTTCCTGCTTGAATTGCATTATGTTCTTTCTCATGAGGGCTGTTTTGTGGATAGGATAAAATTTCTTAAGAAAGACTTTAACAAAATCCTCCCATAAAGATATGGAACTGACTGGAAGATTATAAAGCCATTTCTTAGCTAAATCCTTAAGTGCAAACGGTATGAACCGTAACCTAACAGCATCCTCAGACAGTTGGAAAATTCTCATCATTTGGCATACCTCTTCAAACTCACGAATAAAGAGGTACGCATCCTCAGACTCTAAACCATGGAAGTGGGGAAGTGTACTAATGAATTGTGGTTTCAGCTCGAAGTGATTTCCATTAGGCTCGGGGAGAAGAATGCATGAAGGAATGGAGGTGCGAATCGGATAAAATCGATCCTGAAGTGAGACGTTGTTGGTCATGATGTGAAGTGGATGTGTAAGTGCAAGTGTAGAATTAGGATCACAAAACCACTATCGTATATACAATCACAAACAACGTGCACCGATCACACCAGCGAAAAAGAAAAATAACAAACAACAAAAGAAAAAATCAATCCAAGCTTGTCTAGAGTTTCTGGTCCTAGATGACTCCTAAATAGACTGTCCACAGGAGGTTTGGTGTAGACTCTGACTATAAGCAAATCAGCCAGGGAAGGGTAAGGTTGGTGGGAGGTTTTCCGTCCGAAGACGTTCCTTAATTAAGTAACCAGCAACCTTCGGGCTTTCGGCCCTCAACCCCTTTCCTAAACACTGATTTTACAGAAGTCAATTTCCAACACTTTTCCCCTTAGGAAAATCTCCTAAGTGAGTCCGGATGTCCCTAGGGCCAACGTCTATTCAAATTTTATTTACAAGCTTGGGATTGTGAGTGCGTGGGAAAATGATTTTCGGGCTAAGGAAAGGGTACTGAACTCCCCACCTTATCTTATTTACGGGTATGCCCTTAAATTTGAATTGTGCAAGTGTACAAGAAATAACAAGGATTCACTCTAGGCAAGAAAATCAAGCAAGAGTTTGTCCTAGTCTAATATGCAATGCGACACGTACCTTGCCTCCAGCACTCTTCAACAGTAAATTTAAAGTAATTGAAAGACACGTGCCTAATGATGCAAATGTCTAATCAATTTTAACGATTACAAGCAATTTTTTTACTGTTGTTTTAATTAACAGGAATACAGTGAAGTATACAGGAAATCAAGTATAACAACAGATGTAAATTGCAAATCTGAAGCCCCTGCAGAAAACTTGTCAGAAGTGAACTCCTCTGTGCCGCGTTCC
This sequence comes from Agave tequilana, assembly GCA_038442645.1. Lineage (NCBI taxonomy): Eukaryota > Viridiplantae > Streptophyta > Magnoliopsida > Asparagales > Asparagaceae > Agave > Agave tequilana. Next base: position 323,971 of record JAVJIF010001931.1, on the reverse strand, counting down.
CGCGGCAAAAGCCAGGAATCCGCGGCACTTTGGAGGGATCCTGGGCTCTGCTTTCTTGAGCAGAGTCCCAGGTCCACTTGTATGTTACTGCAATGAATATTTTCCTGTTTTCTTCTCCTGTAACCTGCAACAGAGAAGAAGAATCGTTTAGTACTTCACTTTAAACCAAAAAAAAAAAAAAAAATACGTCGCTCTCCCCGGCAACGGCGCCATTTTGATTAAGACTAAGTAGGTGTACTTATTATGTGTATAGAAATGTATTTGATGTACCCTTTCTTGTCTCCGTTATAGCATAGGGCTATACCGAGTCAATTCTCAGGGAGAGCTCGCGATGGAAGCTTTACGTGTGGTAGTGAAGTGAACAAACGAGTATTCTTCTCTTGCTTATAAACTTAGTAAATCAAGTGAAAAAGAAACTAAAAGAAAAGATGGCTATGTTCATGGTGGAAATTGTCGGAAAAGAAATCAAGATTGGGATTGGTTTATTCACAAGAAAAGGAAAGAAAACTTAAAGAAAGCTTGAATGAAAAAGATCCATGACTAGCTTACCTTGCTAGCTTGCCAAGACTTACTAGACTTCTTGATAGCGAATGCTTGCCTAATGTTGTCACTCCATTAGTGTAGGATTCGTCTAGCGTGTTGACCTAATTGCTTTCTCACTTGGAAGACGGTGGTTTAACCATCGGAGAAGAGAAGATCATACACTTGCAAGATGAAATTAAGCAAACACACATGAGTTAGTGAAGTGACAAGACTAGTGGTTAGCTAATACATGGAGAAGACTTAGCTACAACAAGCCATAAGAAAAATATAAGAAAAGCATGAAGTAAATTGCAAGAATTAAAGAAAGCAATAAAGAAAGCATGTAAAGAAAACTAGAACAAGCTTCAAGTAGAGGAAGGAGGATGGATCAATCCTTGTTGCTTCAAGTGTCACCCTTGATTACATAAGCTCTCTCCCTCACAATCACTCTCTTTTACATTGAATTCTAGGGAAGAGAAGATCATAGAGAGAACTAAAAATCCTAAAGAAAAACTAACAAAATTACAAGCTTTACACTAATCTCTCTCTCTTCTCTGATCAGTTTTTTCTCGCAGGTGAAGGTGGAGTATTTATAGCACCCAGGTGAAGCTTCGAGAGCCTAGGTAGTTGCCACGAAATCCAGGATCATAACGACCCAAGATTGCCGCGGATTGCCGCGGGATCGCCGCCAGATCTGGGCCGTTGAGCCGGATCTTTCTGGTGAGATCTGGTAGTTGGGTTGTTAGCCACGTGGACTACTTGGATTCTCCAATTGGCGCGCGGATCTCTCTAGATCTGGATTTGAATTTGGCTTTATCTTAATCATGGATTAATCACTTAATTAGTGTTAATTAAGTGATTATTTGGATATCTCTCCATTAAGTGTGTACCTGCAAAAAAATCACATATTTATTTGTAATATGCATGGGAATATGATGTAAAATATGCAATATTGGATACCAATCACTGCCAGGCCAGTTCGGTCGACCGGACCGGTCGACCGCACCAAGTGGCCGGTCGACCGGGTCGGTCGACCGATGTGCACAGACGTGCACGCTGGCTACACATTGTAGTCGGTCGACCGGACCGGTCGACCGAGTTGAGAGTTCAACTCTCAGGATGTTTCGGTCGACCGGGCCGGTCGACCGCTAGTGCCCAACGGTCACTTTTCTGACCGTTAGCGGTCGACCGGGCCGGTCGACCGACGCCTGTCAGAGCTGCCAGCTCAGCTCTAACGGCTAGTTTTCTGTTTGGCCTATATAAACTCCATCTCTTTGGGGATTTTGGCAAAGATTTTTTAGAGGAAAAATTCCAGGTTTCTGAAGTGTTTAAAAGAGTTTAAAAAGTAGTTTTGAGCTTTAAACTTCTAATCTTTATTGTTTTGGGTTTTTGGAAAATCAAAGAGAACTAGGTTTTGGGATTTTGATTTGATCTTTTATTTCTATCATATACAAGAGATTTCCCAAGTAGTTTTTCTTTATTGCTTGTTTCCAAAAACACTTAGTTTCCACACTTGAGCCATATCTTCTATCCTAAACTATTAGGATCTTTGTTTTGTGGAAAAAGAAAGAAAGAGAGAGTTTTGAGGTTGTTGTTTGTAACCTCTAAGTTGTACACCCTTATTCTTGTTGTATCCCTCTTCGGTAGAGGTGATCGGGTGATTGGTTTGTGAGCCTCTTAGGTTGAGGTGTTTGTTGTAGTTGGCTACGGGCCGTATCCCTCTTCGGTAGAGGTGGATTGTGGTTGTATAGCCTCGGTGGCTTTGTAAGGTTGAGAGAGGAGTTTGGTACTCCTATAGTGGATTGGGAAATCCTACACGGTGGTATAGGCGGGGATGTAGAGCAAGGTGCTCGAACCTCGAAACAAATCTTTGTGTTAGCGTTTGATCCATTGTCTCTCTAACCCTTACTCTCTTTACTTTGTGCAAGCATCATTCATTCATTGCATACATATCTTATACATTACTTGTGTCGCCTTGCATCTTTTATATTGCAATTCGTTCTTATATGCTTGGCTTGATTGTGTGTGCACATATTTCATATTGCTTGGATTGCTTGTGTGTGTGGGCCTAATTTGTACTCATCCAACAAGAGCTTCACATAGCACCTCAACCCATTTCAAGGGGAATCAAGAGGAGTTAGTCCAGAGCCTCGCAAGGGGAATTCGGCTACACTTGTTGTATTGTATCAAGTTTGTGCAACATTTGCATTAGCTTCCGCATTTAGCGCACTTAGTTTGCATTAAGTTTCTTAGATTAGCACTTACACCTATTCACCCCCCCTCTAGGTGTTTTTCATTATAGATTACTTGACTTCCTCAAACATAATTCAAATATTTTCTCTCTTTCAAAAATGGTATTTCGAAAATGTTAACACTTTGTTTTTCTTTATTTATAGATTTTGTGGGTGTAATTCACTAAAAATCCTCACGAGACAACACTCGTTTCTAGGGGTAACTTAGAGGTTTAATGACTTATTGCACGTGCTAAATGCAATCGCGATTCCTACGACTGTGTGATAAGGATAGTTTTTTTCTTTATATTTTTACTCGAGGACGAGTAAAAAGATAGGTATGGGGTGTGATTGGTCATCAAGAATGCATATTTTTAGTCACATTTTCATACTATTTTTTATAAAATATTATTATTTAGTACATTTATTGTTTAGTAATGTGCAGGTCTTCATAATCTAAAAGAAAGCCAAAAGAAGCCCAAAAACCCACAATTATTATGAAAATAAAGATTAATTGAGAAGATAAAGGAAGCTTCTATTCCATCCCAATTAAATTTAGGTTTTAAATTAATTTAATTTAAAATCTAGAAGAGAAAAATGATAGAACAAGATAAATCCTCATCCCAATTGAAGATAGAGGTGGACTTGTATTCAAATTTTGGTTGCTTGCACCACAAGTCGAAGATAAAGGGGAGAAAATTTGAATTTAACTCGAATTTAGAGATAACTTGATCTCGAAGTTATCTAGGAGAAGAAAATATTTCAAAATTCGGGGATCAAATGATGATTCTGAGGATAGATTTCCACATGAACGGACGAGATGAAGTCAGAGCCCAAAACGAGTGCCCTGACTCCCTAACTTTGCCCTGTTTTCTCCTAAAAAGCCGCGAAAATGCAGCTCTCTGGTGCAGTTAGGCGTGACGGTTTGGGGGGAGTATTCTTCTGGGACTCTACTATTGGAATCTTCTATAAATACCCCTGAAGAAAAACAGAGGAGAGGGATCTCAAAAGCTTAAGTTTAGGATTTTCTTTAGATCTATTTTCTTTCAGAATTTCCATTGTAATTTTTAATTTTTTTTACTTCGAAGAAGATTTGTAAGAAGGAGAAGCTATTGTAATTCGAGGTGACAGATCAATACAAGGTGATTTTGTTCTTTTTATATCTCCTTTGTTATTTACTTACTTTTTATTCTTTATTTTGCTTCTTTATTTCATGCAATCTTCTTATTCAAAAATCATGCTTTGTTTCTCTTTCACCATAAGTAACTAAATCCACTTTTCATGACTTACTAATATCATCACCATGGATCTATAGTATTGAATAGAGAACCCAATTAAATTCCATGCATGCTTAAACCTTAAGTTTATCTTGATGGCACATGATGATGATAATTAGGTCAACTACTTGCTAGTACTCTTTAACTATTTTTCTTAATTTATGCTTGACCATTGTCTTGATATTTTAAAGTTAAATTTTAATTAATGCTATTTCAATTAGAACCCTGTTATTTGTCTTATGTGTTTACTTGAATCTTAAGGTAATTTATCATGTTTAGGATTTAATATAAAGGTAATCTCTAGTTAGTATTATTTATTTATGGTGGTAGGTTATTAGCAGGTTGTGGTCTTTCTCTTCATTGATATCAAAACTAAACTTCTTTCAACCAATCTCTTTCTTTTAGTTTTCCAAACAAAAGAAGAAGGTGTAAGAAAACAACAATATCGAAACGCTTCCATCGCATCTCTCCCTGAGGTTCGACCCGTATAGCCCCGTTATACGGTTAAATTGCGAAGATTTAGAGTCAAAACCAATCACATATACGTTTCATATTCTCTGTATTCTTTTTGACAATCTGAGATGCTTGTCAAAAAGCTTTTGAGGATATCAAAACATATCTCACTAAGCTTCCGGTCCTGGCATCTCTAGTTTTGGGGAAACCATACTTACTTTATGTAAGAGCTATGGACCATTCTTTAGGCACTTTACTCGCATAGAAGAATGATGAAGGTACTGAGCAAGCCATCTATTATCTCAGCAGAATCTTGATTGGAGCTGAAAGTCGCTACAACCCAGTCGAGAAGGAGTGTCTTGCTCTTGTCTTTGCTATTTAGAAGATGCGGCTTTACTTGATCGGGCAGACTATTCATGTCATTTCAGGAGTCAATTCTCTTTGTATTTTTATGACAAAGCTGAGTTCTCCAAACTTTAGGTTGGCTAATGGGCCATACTGCTATCCCAATATGATATGACCTTCGTACCCCAGAAGGCCATTAAAGGCCAAGCCCTCGCAGACTTCTTAGCAGCTCATCCAGTTCCAGAATCTTCAAAGCTACATGAAGATATTCTGGATGAAGTTATCAAAGCCAACATGACTTCAAGCTATGATGTATGACAACTGTTATTCGATGGTGCATCAATAACCAGACCAAAAGGCATGATTATCACTGGAGTGGGGTTGCATTTATCTCACCTGAGAATCACGTCCTCCCTCGTACATTCTCACTGACGGAACCTTATTCCAACAATATAGCTAAGTACAATGCTTTACTCATTGGCCTCCAGCTCACTCAACAAATGGAGGTACAATACCTTGAAGCTTATGGCGATTCCAAGTTGATCATCAACTGAGTCAAGGGTGAATATGAGGTCCGTCATGAAGACCTCATACCTTATCACTATGCATTCATTCAATTGGCTAATACATTTGAAAGTTTCTACATCAGTCATGTATCCTTACTCCAGAATACAAAGGAAGATGCTCTAGTGATGTTAGCATCTACACTGACTTTACCTGCTGATACCAATTACCATATTACGGCGACCACTCGTCATCTCTTCGGTCCGAAGTACGGTTTAGAGGTTAACGAAGTTCATAAACCTCGACAAACTTCGAACCAAGAGACTTGCGATTCCCAATCATCGACTATGCCTTGCACGATATATTACCCAATGACCCCAATGAAGCGGTATCTGTTCGATGAAGGTCCACTCGATTCTACTATGATACAATGGTAAAGACGCTATACCGCCATTCATACGACGGTATACTTCTTCATTGTCTATCCAATCTAGAGGCATAAGAAGTAATCAAAAAGGCTTATGATGGCATATGCGGAGCTCATCACCAGGTTTGAAGCTCAAGGATCGATTGCATTGACTTGACTATTATTAGCCGACTATGATCACAGTTGCAGTCAAATACATAAAAAAGTATAAGGCTTGTCAAATTCATGCATATTTTATACACTAACCCCCAAAACTGCTCCATCCCACAGTCGCAGCATGTCCATTCGAAGCTTGGGAATCAATATAATAGGACCAATATTCCTCCGTCAGTTAGAGGTCAACGATTCATCATTGCGATAACTTATTACTTCTCAAAAGTAGACAGAGGCTACCCGCTCGCTGAAGTTAAAACTGCCAACGTGATCAACCTCATCAAACATCATGTCATCCACCAATTTGGTGTCTCTAGACGTATTATCCATGACAATGGTCCCCAATTCACAAGTCAATCGTTCGACCGTTTCTGTAATAAGTACCGAATTCAGAATGTGACTTCAACTGCTTACAACCTACCGCCAATGGGTTAGCAGAAGCATTCAACTAGACGATCATCAAGCTCCTCAAAAAGTTTGTCTCCTCAAGCAAACTACGGTCAGAACCCCAACAGGCAAAATGACTTTTTCTCTAGTATACGGATGTGAAGCATTTAAAACCCTTGGAGATTCAAGTACCATTGCTTTATGTTGCTTTGACAACCAAGATGACGGATGAAGATAGCCATCGGTTATGTCTCCAAGAGCTTAATGCGCTAGACAAGAAGCGGTTACAGGCTTAACAACATATTGAGCTTTATCAGGCTCGAATCTCAAAAGCCTTCAACAAAAAGGTCAAAGAGAATTTTTTCAAAAAAGAGATTTGGTTTTAACTGTCAGACAACCTATGGTCATGACAAACAAGTCCAAAGGTAAATTCTGACCCAAATGGGAAGAGCTGTTTGTAATAGAGATAATCTACTCAAATAGAGCATATCGCTTGTCCAATCCGAATGGTGACATACTTAGGATGCCAACCAATGGCAAATTCCTGAAGAAATATCATTCATAAAGTCAACATTGTATCTCTGATCATTGGGGATCCCTTCAGAGTCAGGCTGATCGAACATCAGGAGACAACACTGAGTGGTGTCAAAATTAAAAATACCAGAAAAGATGCTATTAGAAACGTTATTTGCTAACTGACATTCCCACGAAATTACATAAAGCAACAAAATGATCCTAAGCCCTTAATGGCTAAGGATAGAGGAAAAAGTTAGTTTTTAACCCCAAAGCAAAGTCCTCGACAACTCATCATGCTAAGGGGAATAACATGGCTACCCAATTCAAACGGTAGTTGGTAAAGGCGTACTAAATCTGCTGATAGCTGAGGATTTGCTAAAAATCCTAAAGGACCTGATCCTATTTGATTCCTCTAGAATCCTCTACCAATTCCTATCCATGGAATGGTAGATCCACAAATCAAAAAAGTCATGTTAAAGTTTTTACCTCTTACTTTTCCTTCATTGTAGGAGTGTTATTCTCCTATACCCTAACAGGATCGATTTGATTCCCAAACAAATTTTGGGAACACTATCTCTTATTCTCCGGCAAAATTCTTTAGCAATATTCTTATATTTTGTAAAGAACGATTAATTCCACCAAAATTCCTTGCCAATTATCGTTCATGGAATGGTAGGACTACATCAAACTGTAATTATTTTCCTAGTAGAATAAACTATAGATCAAGCCTATCACGTTAAAATTAAACCTCTGACATTAAAACCTTTTGAATATTCCTGGCAGATCTTGCTAATATCCCCAGCGGATCAAACTCCCCTTGCCATTCTCTTCAATAGAATGACAGGTCCACTCAAATTGCTATTATGTTCAAATACCTCTAACAATAAATGAATCCTTATCAAGTTAACATCATACCTCTGACAAGTTACTTTTACAAATCCCCAAGTAGAGAAGTTGTCACGATCACTTCGGAAAAAATCTCCTTTTAATTCCCCAACAAGAAATTTAGCTGTTTTGTTAATATTTACCTCTAATAACTTTTCAGGGAATAATCATCTCCCTATCAAATCTCCATAGACTTCTTTACGTCACGTTAATGATTACCTCTGACATATTAGAGAACGCTAAACTCTCTATAATCTATTATGGATTCATTTTCTAACTCCCTAGCGAGTTTCTAATAGACTCCCCTCGAAGTCTATTATTACCCTTTTCAGTCCCCAGTGGACTTTTCGGTTGTCACGTTAACATTATACCTCTGACAATTACTTCCAAAATGATTCCACAGGGAAACACCATTGTTTCCTTGGAAGTCAAAATCAAATCACATTTTCTTGTGGAATAACCTTTTTTACTGTCATGTCCAGCCTATAACCTCTGAATGGTAGAAATTCTAAGCTTGATGGTTTCTCAAATGATTATATTCATGTTATCTATGAACTGACTGATAGCCAAGTCTCATCTTCTAATGGTAGAAATTCTAAGCTTGATGGGGTCTCAACCTCCTTGCCTGGACGGTGTGAAGATGCCATGGATCTAAGTTTTGAAGAGATGAGGAGGGTGAAGGCCCTGACATTTTCAAACTCTGAAGAGAGGGAAGAGACGCTTTGTTGCAGCCTCGCTGAAGAAAAAGAAAGTAATTTCTCTAGAAAAGGGCTGCAAGAGTCCTATTTATAGGCCCCACGGCCTAACCTCCCACTGTCGCTTCAAAGGCTAGGCTAAAGCACTCGAGTGTTTAGCCTCGGGAAAGGGAGTCTTCTCCCTCATAGCACATGCGAGGTTAGCGCTGAAGTGGGCATGCGCTGACAAATCAACTACGCTTTGTAAGCAGAGTTATCTAGAAAAGCCCAGAGCGAGGCTATTTTAGAGGTGAGTCTATTTCAGCCTAGAGGTGAGGTTATTTCAGCCCAGAGGCGAGTCTATTTCAGCCCAGAGGCGAGGCTATTTCAGAGGCAAACCTATTGCAGCCTGAAGGTGAGGCTATTATAGCCTGGAGACGAGGCTAAAGCTTAGATAACTTCGCCTGCCGAAGTTTAGCCATAAAGGAGAAGCTGAGTTCCACCATGAAAGCGAAGCTAAAATAAATATATCCATGATCCTTTCTTCAACAATCGAAGCAATTCAAAGTATTTCGAAATCTGAACTATCCCACTGTAGATTTACTAAAAGTTTGAAAGGGGTTTTGTTGAGACTCCAAAAAGACATTCCCCAGGTCGCACTTCAACTGGCCTGAACGACATCCAACTTGTTGACATTTACACAAAAGGCAAGACATTGATAAGCTGTTGACCAGGTTCTACCAATCCTCAAAGACCAAGCGATGATTTGAAATTTACTAATCTAGTGAAGCAGATAGTAAGCCAAGTATCACCTCTAAAGAAGCTTAAGTATGACCCAAAAGGATAGCTTCGCTTGAAGCTCATAGCTGTGTTGAAAGGTTAAAATATTAGCTTCGCCTGAAACTTTTCTTGTGAGCTTCGCTTGAAGTTCTTCATAGCTCTGCAAAGAGCTAGTCTTTAGCTTCACTTGAAACTAATTATAGCTTCGTCTGAAGCTAATACTAGCTTCGTCTGAAGATAGCTTCGCTTGAAGCTAATTACAGCCTCGCCTATGGCTAAATATAGTTTCGCCTGAAGCTTCCTGTGGCTTCACCTGAGGAGTTATGCTAGCCTCGCACGAACCTAATCCCAGCTTCGTTTAAAGCTTCTTGCACCCCTATGAGAGGGTTTGCTAGGTCAATGTTTGACCTAGTCCTTAGTGGGCTAACTCCACTACGTTAGTGGGGTGGTTAATGCCACTTTATGTGAGTCGTTACACCTGCCCACTTCGTCCCACATTAAGTAAAGACAGCCTGGTCAAATGACTATTTTAGGCTCGTGCGAGCCTGTCTAACCTCACATAAGGCTTACACCTAGCTTCACATGAGGTTTTATAGCCTCACGTGAAGCTCAAAATAGCCTCCAACATGAGGCTAAATAACTGTTATCAGTCTTTTCTGAATTCTAGAGGCAGTTACACCCCTCAAGAGCTTATAAATAGCTCATTCTTGGAACGAGCTCGAGACGGGACAAGACTTGGTTGATTAGCAAGTTAAATGTCAAGAGATCAAGAGGCAGAAAGAGAGAGAAAAGGGCTAACTTGCCCTTGCTTTCAGCTACTTCTCTAAATTTAGGATCAATACCTTACGATCTTCCTCTCTCAAGGAATCTGCAGAGCCAAGCGAGAAGAAATTTCTTAAGACTCAATCGATCGCATAATCAATGGAACAAAGTGATCACGCGCTGATCAGACTTCTACTGACACACTTCCCCAGAATCAAAGAAGTGATACTTGTAATTTTTCTTTTATTACTTGTAATTTCTCTTCACCTTTTTGTATGTTTTCCCCTTTAATTGATTTTCAATGGAAAATAATTGTCTAGAGGAATATAGAGGAGAAGTTCTAGAGCCTTTTATAGGGAATCTGGCTTCACTTCTTAGTTTGAGTTGACCATTTGCATTATTGACCATTAGATTAGTATTACACCTATTCACCCTCTCTAGGAATACTTTCAATGCCTCAGCCCATTTGATGAAGTAGTCAGTGGCCACCAGTAGGAACTACAGCTGGGATTGTGCTCGGGAGAGCGGTATGACTACATCCAGCCCCCATTGCATGAAGCGCCAAGGGCTGCGCAAGGTGTGGAGGTCAGTGCTCTGTTTGACGCTGGAGCGAACCTCTAAAAACGCGGCTTTACTTGATCGGGCAGACTATTCATGTCATTTCAGGAGTCAATTCTCTTCGGATTTTTTTGACAAAGCTAAGTTCTCTGAACTTCAGGTTGGCTAATGGGCCATGCTACTATCCAGTATGATTTGTCACATACATTGCATTTATGTTGTCACTTTACCACACTTGTTTGCTAATAAATGATATTAATAAGTGTCTTTTTTCTTTGCTAAATGTAGGCCCAAATACTCAAAGGAATAAAAGAAGAACAAGCCCAAAAGCCCACTTTATTCTGAATTAATTCAGAATAAATTCGAAGTGAAGAAATCTGGGCTATATCTTGGCATATCAAGGGGTTGAGAAAAACTCTCCTTGAATCGAGGAATCGAAGCTAGAAAATCAAAAGTCGATTCAGTCAGCGGTTGAAGAAGCAACAAGAAAACCAGCAGGAGATACGAGCCCCACTTCAAACCGGGGAGACCCACCAACAGGGTGTGGCCACCTGGCCACACCCTTGCCGCGGAAACGCGGCTATTGCCGCGTTTCCGCGGCAATCTTGGGAGTTACGGGGAGCGTTTGCTCCCCCGATCTCCCCGGATCTTGGTGGTTGGGTTTTATGCCTATAAAAGGCTATATTGTGCACTGAAAATGGACGTGAAGGCAGATTAGGATTTAGCCTAGTTTTAATTCTTTGTAGTTTAGGTTTTTCTTTTCTCGTTATGTAATTTGGATGTAACTTAGGGTAGAAGAAGATTCATGTAAGTAAGAGAGAGAGGCTGAAGTTGAGAGTGACACCGACGATGTATCCTCCTCCTTTCTTTCATGGTTTCAGTAAGCAATAAAGGTAACATTTGTTTATGTTTGTATCTTTACTTTCCGTTTTGTTTTGCTTTCCTCTTCCTCCTTCTACTTTACCTTGGTTGTGTTTGATTGAGTGTACAAGTGAATTCCAAAGCAAGTAGAATTAAGCTACGTGAGAGCCAGCGATAGTTCATGAAGACGTTCTCCTCTTCCAAGCTCGCATCACTTCGTACTTCATATGCTTGACGATATAATGTGCACGGAGACCGAGCTCGAGCTTATGATCTATGCGTTGAACGCCTCCGAAGCAAAAAGGTAGAACTTGCAAAAAGGTTTCCAAGTAAGTCATCACTCAACCTCGGTAAGTATCTCTTTACTTTTCTTTACTTCTTTTCTTTTCTTTCTTAGTTTAGATCACCAACCACTTCTTTCAAATCGTTTTCATTCTTCTTTCCACTTCATTGTACATAGTCGTTTTTCTTGTTTTCTGATTTGTCCACCTTCTTCATCTCTCGCTTTCTTCTTAACTTTAACCATTAACTTTCTTTTTCTTTTTCTTAACTTTAAAAACAGAGAAGAACTCTCGTTTGGTTTTGATAACGATTTCAATAAAGAACTGTAACGCTTCTATCGCAAACTCTCCTTGTGGATCACGACCCGCATAGCCACTTGCTATAGCGGAAGAATTGAGCACTTGCACATTTTTATTATAAGTTCTGAAATTTCATTTTTTTTGTGCAGGTTGAGCCTCAATCAAATTTGGCGCCGTTGCCGGGGAGGGTAACATGTTTTTTATTGAAATCTGAAATTTTTTTTTTTTGAAATCTGAATTTTTTTTTTTAGAAATAAACGAATTTTCTTCTCTGTTGCAGGTTCAGGGCAAGCAAAGCTAAAATTTAAGGTTGCAGTAACATATAAGTGGCCTTGGGCCTTTGCTATAGAAAGCAGAGACCAAGGGCCCTCTGAATTGCCGCATTTCCACGGCAAAAGCAGCGGATCCGCGGCAAGGACGAGTTGACTACTAACAGATTTTTGCAGGGCTGCTAGCTTTGCAAATTATAGTTTTCTGCAATTATTTATTTCTTATATGCCATCACAAAAACCTGCTAATAATCAACAGTAAAAAGTTTGTTGCAAAAGTTAAAAATTGATTAGACGTTTGCATTTTAGGCACGCGTTCTTTTTAATTCATTTATTTTTTTTTACTGTTGAAGAGTGCTGGAGACAAGGTATGTAAGCATAGCATATAGCATAGGAAACATTCTTGGGTGATATTTGCTTTTGAATGTTACTTTCTTTATCTTGCACACCTTGCACAAAATCATCTTAAGGGCACTAACCCATAACAAGATAAGGTGGGGATTTAATCACCCTTCCTTAGCCCAAAAATCAGAATCCAAGCACTCACTAACCCAAGCCTAACCTAAAATCGAGTAGACGTTGGCCCTAGGGACATCTCGGACTCAATTAGGAGATTATCCTAAGGGGGAAAAATGTTGGAATCTAACTCCTGCAAAATCAGTGTCTAGGAAAGGGATTGAGGGCCGAAAGCCCGAAGGTTGGTGGTTATTTAATTAAGGAACGTCTTTGACGGAAAACCTCCCACCAACCTTGCCCTGACCTGGCTGATTAGCTTGTGGTTAAAGTCTACATTAGACCTCCCGTGGACAGTCTAACCAGTTAGGAGTCGTCTAGGTCTAGGTCTACCCTAACTTAGGTTAGAATTTTTTTTTCTTGTTTGTTTATTTGTTTGTTTTTCTTTCTTTTTGTTTGTATTCCATTGTGTGATATGGCTTATAATAATAATTTTTTCAACTATAATAATAATCCATATTACACATCAAACTCTTTTTCGGATATTACCAACCCGGCATATCATGACTTTAACCAACCTAGTGTGCCGGATTGGTCTTATCCGAATCAATATGACCCATACCCCCATCTAATAACTATAATTTCCATAATGATTTCAACTCTTCACCGAGTCAGTGGGGATTCAACTCCCCCGAGCATAATTTCCAACCACCTTGCCCTCCTTCTCCACCCAGTCCACATTATGTTCAAGATTCATACTCAGTTCCACCCGTCCAAAATAGGAAACCATCAATTTTGGAACGGAGTATGCGTGAGTCCAAACACAAATCCAAAATCTGATGGACTCACAATTTCAATACCACTTCCAAGACAACTCTTCATCTTTTCATCAAAACAATGAACCCATCAATTATGAAAAGATGCTAGAAGCCATGACTCATGCTCAAAATGCTAGAAATCGTGACATAGATATGATGGTCGAATCTCTACGTTCCCACCGTCCTGATGTCACTTACCATTCTGTTAGAGCCAAAGAGTCATGTTGTTTTGGAAATCAAGATTCTATTTCAGAACAACCATTTGAACTTACCCAAACTCCAAATTTTGAAAAAGATATTGACAGTTTGGCAAGTTATTCCTTTCATGAAATAGAACTTGAGAATGAATATGATCTTGAACCCCAACTTAGTGATTCAATGCTTCTTCCTGATTCAATAATGACTCCGGTATCTTCACCTGATTTCGATCTTTTCCCCGAGTCAACATTGGATCCTGTACCAATCCATAATGAAATTGAATCACCCATCTGTGAGGATCATATTGAACTTGACCAATTATACACTCTTGAAGATCCTATTGACAAATTGGCAAGTTCTCAATTTTTTGATATTGAAGTCAATGAGATATGTGACCTAGATTCTCATATCTGTGATCCAGTTCAACTTTCTGAATCAATCTTGACTCCTGTTGTGTTACCAAACTTGAGTAATGTTTTAGAGTCAGTTTTGATTCCTCCACCTATCATTCATGAACTGGAATCACCCACATTAAGTCACATTCCATTGTTAGAAAATGCATGTGGACTGGAGTTTCAATTTCTTGACTTGGACCCAATTTCTGAACCTATTTCGACTCCTGAACCTTTACTTGACTTAAGTCACCTTCCTGAGTCGGTATTAGTTCCTGTCCTTCCTGAGTCCAAGTCAACTGTTCTATCATTTCATACTCCATTCTGGGACGAGGCGGTTGACAAATTTGACTCCGAAATCAATTATGGAATTTGGAAATTAGATGGGGTTAAATTTTTAATAAAAATCCTTCATGGATATATCTTTTTAATGGGTTATATTAAAGATAGTGCTGGTGGGTTCCTCCGAGACCCAAGAAAAGTTGATTGGGTCACGTTTCGTGGACCAATCAGACCACCACCGGAACCACCACCTTAAGGTAACCTTTTCCTTCCCTTTCTTCTTTTTCATGCATCTATGCATTAATTCATACATTGAGGACAATGCATGAGATAGGTGTGGGGGAGGGTCTAACATAACTTTTCTTTTTTTAAAAAAAAAAATAATATTAATAAATAAAAAAAATTGACATTTTTCTTTACTTTTAAAAACTTTTTGAAAAATAGAAACAATATTTTGACTTATTTTTGTAAGAAATTAAGTTAATTTTAAGGAATAGGAAAATCCAAATTAGGATTTCTTATACTTGGTCAAAATAAGATTATTTGTTTGATTTATAGAGTTAGGAAGATAATTTGTCAAAGTAATTTGGTCTTGATCTTTACCTTGATGAAATATGCACACTTCATACACTTACACACTTAGGGTTCAAAAACAAAGATTCTTATGCCTTATAAAAAAAAAAAGAGAAAAAAAAGAAAAATAAACAAATCTAATTATTGATTAGCTAGGTGCTTTGGCCTAAGCAAGCCTTAGTATTTATGCGAAAGATAATTAGATAAGTTCGAAAAAAAAATTGATGAATAAATCTAATTATTGATTAGCTAGGTGCTTTGGCCTAAGCAAGCCTTAGTATTTATGCGAAAGATGATTAGATCCTCTGATTAAGCTGGGTATTTGTGCCTAATAAAGCATAAGTATTCACGCCTAAAAGGGATTCATATAATAAAGTCCTTAGTTTTGTGGCCTTGTTTGCTCGAGTCCTTAAGTCCTAGGGGTGTCTTCTCACTGGTGCCCTAAGACCGTTTGGTTTGGGAGTCATCGATTAGAGGCTCGTTACATGGGCAGATTAGAAAGCCTAATAGAACTAAGGAATAATACCACAAAAAAAAAAGTATATATATAAATAAATAAGGCATAAGAGTTAGAGTTAATGAACCCTTAGTCAAAATTTTCACAGTCACAAGGTGCATATGACTTAGGGTAAAGTAATAGACTAGATGAGAAGTACAATTTGACTCCTTACTTTGATTGATAACAAATTTTTGAATAGAGACTAAGTTTAGGAATGAAAAATTCGGGTTTCCTATAACTTATAGATTGCTTAGATCTTACAATCATATTTCAAATATTTTTCTCTTTCAAAATGCTTTTCGAAAATACTAACTCTTTATTTCCCTTTCTTTATGGATTTTGTGGGTGCAATCCGCTGAAAACCCTCACGAGACAAAACTCGTCCTCTAGGGGGAACCTAGAGGTTTAACGGCTTGTTGCACATGCTCAGTGCAATCGCGTGACCTGCGAAAGTGGTCTAATAATTGATTCGACTTAGTCTAATGTTTTGCTCGAGGGCGAGCAAAAGATAAGTGTGGGGGTGTGATTTGTCACATACATTGCATTTATGTTGTCACTTTACCACACTTGTTTGCTAATAAATGATATTAATAAGTGTCTTTTTTCTTTGCTAAATGTAGGCCCAAATACTCAAAGGAATAAAAGAAGAACAAGCCCAAAAGCCCACTTTATTCTGAATTAATTCAGAATAAATTCGAAGTGAAGAAATCTGGGCTATATCTTGGCATATCAAGGGGTTGAGAAAAACTCTCCTTGAATCGAGGAATCGAAGTTAGAAAATCAAAAGTCGATTCAGTCAGCGGTTGAAGAAGCAACAAGAAAACCAGCAGGAGATACGAGCCCCACTTCAAACCGGGGAGACCCACCAACAGGGTGTGGCCACCTGGCCACACCCTTGCCGCGGAAACGCGGCTATTGCCGCGTTTCCGCGGCAATCTTGGGGAGTTACGGGGAGCGTTTGCTCCCCCGATCTCCCCGGGATCTTGGTGGTTGGGTTTTATGCCTATAAAAGGCTATATTGTGCACTGAAAATGGACGTGAAGGCAGATTAGGATTTAGCCTAGTTTTAATTTTTTGTAGTTTAGGTTTTTCTTTTCTTGTTATGTAATTTGGATGTAACTTAGGGTAGAAGAAGATTCATGTAAGTAAGAGAGAGAGGCTGAAGTTGAGAGTGACACCGACGATGTATCCTCCTCCTTTCTTTCATGGTTTCAGTAAGCAATAAAGGTAACATTTGTTTATGTTTGTATCTTTACTTTCCGTTTTGTTTTGCTTTCCTCTTCCTCCTTCTACTTTACCTTGGTTGTGTTTGATTGAGTGTACAAGTGAATTCCAAAGCAAGTAGAATTAAGCTACGTGAGAGCCAGCGATAGTTCATGAAGACGTTCTCCTCTTCCAAGCTCGCATCACTTCGTACTTCATATGCTTGACGATATAATGTGCACGGGGACCGAGCTCGAGCTTATGATCTATGCGTTGAACGCCTCCGAAGCAAAAAGGTAGAACTTGCAAAAAGGTTTCCAAGTAAGTCATCACTCAACCTCGGTAAGTATCTCTTTACTTTTCTTTACTTCTTTTCTTTTCTTTCTTAGTTTAGATCACCAACCACTTCTTTCAAATCGTTTTCATTCTTCTTTCCACTTCATTGTACATAGTCGTTTTTCTTATTTTCTGATTTGTCCACCTTCTTCATCTCTCGCTTTCTTCTTAACTTTAACCATTAACTTTCTTTTTCTTTTTCTTAACTTTAAAAACAGAGAAGAACTCTCGTTTGGTTTTGATAACGATTTCAATAAAGAACTGTAACGCTTCTATCGCAAACTCTCCTTGTGGATCACGACCCGCATAGCCACTTGCTATAGCGGAAGAATTGAGCACTTGCACATTTTTATTATAAGTTCTGAAATTTCATTTTTTTTGTGCAGGTTGAGCCTCAATCACAGTACCATTGCTTCATGTTGCTTTGGCAACCAAGATGACAGATGAAGATAGACATCGGTTATGTCTCCAAGAGCTTAATGCGCTAGACGAGAAGCGGTTACAGGCTTAGCAACATATTGAGCTTTATTGGCTCGAATCTCAAAAGCCTTCAACAAAAGGTCAAAGAGAAAAATTTTCAAAAAAGAGATTTGGTCTTAGCTGTCAGACAACCTATGGTCATGACATACAAGTCCAAAGGCAAATTCTGATCCAAATGGGAAGGGCCGTTTGTAATAGAGATAATCTACTCAAATGGAGCATATCATTTGTCTAATCCGAATGGTGACATGCTTATGATGCAAATTCCTAAAAAAATATCATCCATAAAGTTAATATTGTATCTCTGATCATTGGTGATTCCTTCAGAGTCAGGCTGATCGAACATCAGGAGACAACGCTGCACGGTGTCAACATTAAAATACCAGAAAAGATTCTATGAGAAACGTTAGTTGCTAACTGACATTCCAACGGAATTATATAAAGCAATAAAATGATCCTAAGCCCTTAATTGCTAAGGATAGAGGAAAAAGTTAGCTTTTAAGCCTAAAGCAAAGTCCTCGACAACTCATCATGCTGAGGGGAATAACATGGCTAGCTCAACTCAAATGGTAGTTGGCAAAGGCGTATTAAATCTGTTGATAGCTGAGAATTTACTAAAAATCCTAAGGGACCTGATCCTATTTGCTTCCTCTAGAATTCTCTACCACTTCCCATCCATGAAATGGTAGATCCACAAAGAAAAAAAGTCATGTTAAAGTTTTCACCTCTGACTTTTCCTTCATTGTAGGAGTGTTATTCTTCTATACCCGAGCAGGATCGATTTGATTCCCAAACAAATTTTGGGAACACTATCTCCTATTCTCCGGTGGAATTCTTTAGCAATATTCCTATATTTTGTAAAGAACGATTAATTCCATCAAAGTTCCTTGCCAATTACTATTCAGGAATGGCAGGACTACATCAAACTGTAATTATTTTCCTAGTAGAGTAAACTACAGATCAAGCCTGTCACGTTAAAATTAAACCTCTAACATTAAAACCTTTTGAATATCCCTGGCGGATCTTGCTAATATCCCCAGTGGATCAAACTCCCCTTGTCATTCTCTTCAATAGAATGACAGGTCCACTCAAATTGCTATTATGTTCAAATACCTCTAATAGTAAATGAATCCTTATCAAGTTAACATCATACCTCTGAGAAGTTACTTTTACAAATCCCCAAGCAGAGAAGTTATCACGATCACTTCGGAAAAAATCTCCTTTTAATTCCCCAACAAGAAATTGGCTGTTATGTTAATATTTTCCTATAACAACTTTTCAGGGAATAATAATCTCCCTATCAAATCTCCATAGACTTCTTTACGTCACGTTAATGATTACCTCTGACATATTAGAAACGCTAAACTCTCTAAAATCTCTTATGGATTCATTTTCTAACTCCCCAGCGAGTTTCTAATAGACTCCCCTCGAAGTCGATTATTACCCTTTTCAGTCCCCAGTGGACTTTTTGGTTGCCACGTTAACATTATACCTCTGACAATTACTTCCAAAATGATTCCACAGGGAAACACCATTATTCCCATGGAAGTCAAAATCAAATCACATTTTCTAGTGGAATAACCTTTTTTACTATCATGTCCAGCCTATAACCTCTGAATGGTAGAAATTCTAAGCTTGGTGGTTTCTCAATTGATTATGTTCATATTACCTATGAACTGACAGATAGCCAAGTCTCATCTTCTAGTCTGGCAGGGACTACTTTCTTACCGTTATGTCCAGTTTTCCACCTCTGAACGGCAGTGCTTTGAGTCTTGTAACTCCCAACCGGTTATGTCCTTATTACCTCTGAACCGACAGGTGCCTAGATCATTCCCCGTTTATGACACTCAAACTGTTATGTCTTGTTAACCACCTCTAAACAGACGAGTCCATAACCTTGTTCTTCTTTCCTCCGTCAGGGCTGGGAGTTCTTGCTGTCAAGTTAATACGACTACCTCTGAACAGCAAATTGCGAGCCTAGTGTTTCTTAGTTGGTTATCTCCAAATTACCTCTGAACCGACAGGTGCCTAGATCCAATTCATCTTTGCAATCGCCAGTGGGTTAGCTGCTAAGTTAATACAACTATCTCTGGCAGCGGATTCAAAATTAGTGTGTCTTAGTCTGTCATGTCCAGTTAACCACCTCTGAATAGACGTGTCCCTAAAACAGGGTTCACCTTCATTTTGTCATCATGTCCAGTTCATCACTTTTGAATGACAAAATCCTGAGCATGGTGGATTCTCAATCGGTCATATCCAGTCCATCATCTCTACACCAACAGATAGCCAAATTTCCCCTTTTTTGTATACTATTATGTCCAGTTAATCACCTCTGAACAGTAAACACTCCGCGTTTAGTAATATCTAATCGGTTATGTCCAATTTGTCACCTCTGAACCAATGATTGTCCAATTTTACTCTTCTTTATCGTTATTTCTAGTCTGTCACCTCTGAACGATAAAATCTCATGTCTGATGATTACTAATCAGTTATGTCCAGTTTATTACCTCTGAACTGAAGGATCTCCAGACTTAATCTTTTTGGAATTAGTGATTCCTAATGACTTTCTAAACCTACCTTCTTTTAATACCCAGTGGATTCTTATGTTTGACTGATTTTATCATGTTCTTAACCTCTGAATAATTTCAGTCACATTTGTAATTTCTTTAGAAATTCAACTTGGTGAATTATCCCCCCTTTTAGTTCTTTCAAAAGAACTTGCATATTAAGTTCTCTTCTATGGGAGACTTATATTACCTATAGATAATTACACAAACAAACACAGAAGAAGACATTGAGAAAGGCAAAGGAGTAAAAAGTATAGATTTTATTAATTCAAAAAAAAAGATACATTGATGATACATCAAGATTTTCTCTCATAAAATTAGTCATTTCTTCAAAGCAGGCGACTCATTGCTCTACATCTAGTACAGTAGATCTACTTTCACTCCTTAGAATACGAGCATTTCTCGAAGTTGAAATGCAACGGGTCATTCTGATTCCACTAGACCAACTAGACACGAAAGACCTCCCCTTTACGAGGCTATAATTTTTTACTTAATGGAAGATTTTGCCACCAGAAAGTCATCCAATGAGCATTAGTTCTCCATCTCTTTACTTCTTTGAACAAGATTGGTGAAGAGATGATCCAAAACCTCACTGGTTACATTCCCTTTCCTATGTGTTGGAACTTGATTCTGATGATACATTTGTGAATCCATTTCATTGGAGCTCTATCTCACAAGTTTAAACAAGAGTTCTACATGCTCAAGACTTTCCAAGATTAATGGCTATGGATGTGTATTGTAATATTTATTAGAATGTTAAAAGCCTTGAACACACACACATCATAAGCCCTTCTAGTCGACTTATACATTTGATTAGTCGACTTATAACAGCTATAGTTGACTAACTTCTTATTATAGTTGACTTAGCCTTTGCCTAATATGCATACCAACTTTCTGTTTTTTGATCTGTATGCACTATTAGTCGACTTAGCAATATTTATAGTCGACTAATATATGACCTAGTCGACTTATACCTTCTACTGGTCGACTATATTCAGTTTTCAGAAACATGTCTTTTGTATCAGCCATACCCTAGTAGACTTGCCCCCTTTATTAGTCGACTAATATAGGCAAAAGTTGTTCTTCTAGATGACTAACCCATAGACCCTAGTCGAATAATGGTAGTTTCTGACTGTTAGAAAGTTTCTGATTTCTGATGTTTTATCCAACATTTCAATATTCAAATTTGTCCTGATAACTACCCTAATTGACCATAGTTTTCAGCTATAAATAGGGATGTTGTCCTAGGCTAAATTCATCAATTCATATCAATAGTTTTCTGTCCAAAAACTCTGTTCAAAAATCTATTTTTCAGAAAACTGTTTCTACTTTCTATTCTTCACTCAAATTCTAATCCTTTAGTGAAGATATCTGAGAGTCCACATATAAGAGTCCTTGTTCACGATCACATATAGATTCAAGGCTTATAGGATTGTTTGTAATCACTCAAAGAGAAAGATTGTACAAGAGCGTCTTCGAGTTGAAGAGAGGTTGTATAAGGTGTTGTGTCTTCTTGGTTGTAAGAAGAGTTGTATACATTTAGAAAAGGGGATTTGTCAAGTGGAAGGTGTTGATTTTGGGTGTACAAAATCAAAGGTTAAAGGAAAATCTCAAGTGGGTGGCTTGGGGACTGGATGGAGGTCAAGAGGACCGAATAAGGATAAATCACTTGTGTTTGCGTTTGATTTACTTTCTGTGATTTATTTCCTTTTATGCAAGTTCTTTTATTTAAGTCTAATATCTTTGTTTGAGTGTTGACGTAATTTTTAGATCCTACAATTGGTATCAGAGCCCTGCATACCCAGTCAACAACCTACAAGAATGGCGACGGAGTTTCCTTCATCGCAATTCAGAGAAGGACATTCTACACAACGTCCACCACTATTTGATGATCGAACTGCAACTACTGAAAGTATAGAATGAAGATTTACTTACAATCGCTCAACTACGAACTATGAAATATAGTAGAAGCAGCATACACCAAACCGACTACCAATTACAGCGCTTGGAGTGATGATCAAAAGAAGAATGCGAACCTTGATGCCAAAGCGATGAATGCATTATTCTGTGCCTTAACCAAAGAAGAATTCAATCGTGTGTCAACAATCACATCTGCAAATCAAATATGACATACTCTAAAGGTAACACATGAAGGCACAAATAAGGTTAAAGAATCTAAAATTTCTATACTTGTCCACAGATTTGAACTCTTCAAAATGAAGGAGAATGAATCTATCTCAGAAATGGTTACAAGGTTCACCGACATAACAAATTCCTTAGCATCCCTTGGAAAGGGATACACTCAAGTCAAAAAAGTTCACAAGATCCTTCGTGCACTCACATCAGATTGGGAGAAGAAGACAACTGCAATCGAAGAAGCAAATGATCTCTCCACTATGTCATTAGAAAACCTCATTGGTAATTTAATGGCATATGAAGTACAACTGAAAGACAGAAAGAAGGATGAACAACAACCTTTCTCAAAGAAGAAAGAACTTGCCTTCCATGCATCCTCAGATACGGACAATTCAGATGACGATGAAGAGGAGATGGCTATGCTCTCAAGAAAGTTCAAAAATTTCTTGAAGCAAGGTAAGTTTAAATGTTTTAATTGTAATAAAACAGGTCATATGAAGAAGGATTGCCCATTGCTCAAAAACAAACGTAAATTCAAGAGCAAAAAGTTCAAAAGAAGAAAGACTATCAAGTATCATGGAAAATAGTGATTCCGCTTCCTCTGACGAAGAAGAAGCCACTGAACATGCCAACATTTATTTCATGGCTCAAGAAGAAGATGAGGTACAATATACTGAACTCTTAGATGCATTTCATGAATTATACAATGATCTTAAGAATGAAAAGATAAAGAATAAAGTTTTGTCAAAGGAAAATGAAAAACTTTTCATAGAAAATTCATGTTATGTTTCTCATATTTCTTCTAAAAATTCTCAAAAAGATGATTTTGAAAAAGTGATATCATCATTGAAAAAGGATAATGAGAATTTTATAAAAGAAAATGTTATGCTTAAAAAGGAAACTTTGTCTTTAAATGAAAGAATTACTGTTTTAAATAAAGACATATCAAGTTTCAAAATGAAGTATGAAGAGATTTTGAAAAATGTGACTAAATTTAATCAACAAAAAGAAAAGTTAAATGATTTGTTATCATATCAAAAGATGTCGCATAATCATTATGGTCTTGGATTCTTAAATCAAAGTAGAAAATCTATACATGTTTGTAAAAAGAATCATAATCTATATAATTTTTTGTGAAAAGAAATACTGATATTATTTCAAAAAGTATTAAGAATAAGTTCATATGGATTCCTAAAAACTTAAGCATTGTTGATAAAAATACTTATATTGCATCATAAATACATTCTATATATAATTCATGCAATTATATGTTTACTAACAGATGAAAATTAAATTCAAATTGGATTTGGATTCCTAAAGGTTAATGCTTTGATCTTATAAATGATTGGTACCATTTTAATGTTTATCTTTTAGGTACCATATAAAAAGTTTAATAAGAAAAAATATTTGAAACATTTATCATATGTACATATATGTTATGATATATTTTTTGCAGGAGGAGAACACATGTTTTTCTATATTTGTTATAACCTGTTCTACGCAGGGGGAGAACATATAACATATTCTCTGCAGGGAGGTTTTCATGCACACAAAGTGTTATCATCAAAAAGGGGGAGAATGTTGGAACTTGATTCTGATGATTCATTTGTGAAGCCATTTCATTGGAGCTCTATCTCACAAGTTTATATAGAGTTCTACAAGCTCAAGACTTCCCAAGATTAATGGCTATAGATGTGTATTATAATATTTATTAGAATGTTAAAAGCCTTGAACACACACACACACACACACATCATAAGCCCTTGTAGTCGACTTATACATTTAATTAGTCGACTTATAACAGCTATAGTCGACTAACTTCTTATTATAGTCGACTTAGCCTTTGCCTAAGTTGCATACAAACTTTCTGTTTTTTGATCTGTATGAACTATTAGTCGACTTAGCAATATTTGTAGTCGACTAATATATGACCTAGTCGACTTATACCTTCTACTGGTCGACTATATTCAGTTTCCAGAAACAAGTCTTTTATATCAGCCATACCCTAGTCGACTTTCCCCCTTTATTAGTCGACTAATATAGGCAAAAGTTGTTCTTCTAGTCGACTAACCATAAACCCTAGTCGACTAATGGCAGTTTCTGACTGTTAGACAGTTTTCTGATTTCTATTATTTTATCCAACATTTTAATATTCAAATTTATCCTGATAACTATCCTAACTGAGTATAGTTTTCAGCTATAAATAGAGATGTTGTCCTAGGCTAAATATACCAATTCATATAAATAGTTTTCTGCCCAAAAACTCTGTTCAAAAATCTGTTTTTCAGAAAAACTTTTCTACTTTCTATTCTTCACTCAAATTCTAATCCTTTAGTGAAGATATCTGATAGTCCACCTACAAGAGTCCTTGTTCACGATCACATACAGATTTAAGGCTTATAGGATTATTTGTAATCACTCAAAAAGAAAGATTGTACAAGAGCGTCAAGAGAGGTTGTACAAGGTGTTGTGTCTTCTTGATTGTAAGAAGAGTTGTACACATTTGGTAAAGGGATTTGTCAAGTGGTATACAAGGTTTTGATTTTGGGTATACAAAATTAAAGGTTAAAAGAAAATCTCAAGCGGGTAGCTTGGGGACTGGATGGAGGTCAAGAGGACCGAACCAGGATAAATCACTTGTGTTTGCGTTTGATTTACTTTCTGTGATTTATTTCCTTTTATGCAAGTTTTTTTATTTAACTCTAATATCTTTGTTTGAGTTTTGACGTTTTTTTTAGATCCTACAATTGGAATCAGAGCCCTGCATACCCAGTCAACAACCTACAAGGATGGCGACGGAGTTTCCTTTATCGCAATTCAGAGAAGGACATTCTACACAATGTCCACCACTATTTGATGGATCGAACTACGACTACTGAAAGTGTAGAATGAAGATTTACTTGCAATCGCTCAACTACGAACTTTGGAAAATAGTAGAAGGAGCGTACACCAAACCAACTACCAACAGCGCTTAGAGTGATGATCAAAAGAAGAATGCGAACCTTGATGCCAAAGCGATGAATGCATTATTCTGTACCTTAACCAAAGAAGAATTCAATCGTGTGTCAACAACCACATCTGCAAATCAAATATGGCATACTCTACAGGTAACATATGAAGGCACAAATAAGGTTAAAGAATCTAAAATTTCTATTCTTGTCTATAGGTTTGAACTCTTGAAAATGAAGGAGAATGAAACCATCTCAGAAATAGTTACAAGGTTCACCGACATAACAAATTTCTTAGCATCCCTTGGAAAGGAATACACCCAAGTCAAAAAAGTTCGCAAGATCCTTCGTGCACTCACATCAGATTGGGAGAAAAGACAACTACAATTGAAGAAGCAAATAATCTCTCCACTATGTCATTAGAAAACCTCATTGGTAATTTAATGGCATATGAAGTACAACTGAAAGACAGAAAGAAGGATGAACAACAACCTTTCTCAAAGAAGAAAGAACTTGCCTTCCATGAATCCTCAGATACGGACAATTCAGATGACGTTGAAGAGGAGATGGCTATGCTCTCAAGAAAGTTCAAAAAATTCTTGAAGTAAGGTAAGTTTAAATGTTTTAATTGTAATAAAACAGGTCATATGAAGAAGGATTGCCCATTGCTAAAAAACAAACGTAAATTCAAGAGCAAAAAGTTTAAAAAGAAGAAAGACTATCAAGCATCATGGGAAAATAGTGATTCTGCTTTCTCTGACAAAGAAGAAACCACTGAACATGCCAACATTTGTTTCATGGCTCAAGAAGAAGATGAGATACAATATACTGAACTCTTACATGCATTTCATGAATTATACAATGATCTTAAGAATGAAAAGAAAGAATAAAGTTTTGTCAAATGAAAATGAAAAACTTTTCATAGAAAATTCATGTTATGTTTCTCATATTTCTTCTATAAATTCTCAATAAGATGATTTTGAAAAAGTGATATCATCATTGAAAAATGATAGAGAGAATTTTATAAAAGAAATTGTTATGCTTAAAAAGGAAACTTTGTCTTTAAATGAAAGAATTACTGTTTTAAATAAAGACATATCAAGTTTCAAAATGAAGTATGAAGAGATTTTGAAAAATGTGACTAAATTTAATCAACGAAAAGAAAAGTTAAATGATTTGTTATCATATCAAAAGATGTCACATAATCATTATGGTCTTGGATTCTTAAATCAAAGTGAAAAATCTATACATGTTTGTAAAAGGAATCATAATCCATATAATTTTTTTGTGAAAAGAAATACTGATATTATTTCAAAAAGTATTAAGAATAAGTTCATATGGATTCCTAAAAACTTAAGCATTATTGATAAAAATACTTATATTGCATCATACATGCATTCTATATGTAATTCATGCAATTATATGTATACTAACAGATGGAAACCAAATTCAAATTGGGTTTAGATTCCTAAAGGTTAATGCTTTGATCTTATAAATGATTGGTACCATTTTAATATTTATCTTTTAGGTACCATATAAAAAAGTTTAATAAGAAAAATATTTCAAACATTTATCATATGTATATATATGTTATGATATAGTTTTTGCAGGGGGAGAACACATATTTTTCTATATTTGTTATAATCTGTTCTACGCAGGGGGAGAACACATAACATATTCTTTGCAGGGGGGTTTTCATGCACACAAAGTGTTATCATCAAAAAAGGGGAGAATGTTGGAACTTGATTCTGATAATTCATTTGTGAAGCCATTTCATTGGAGCTCTATCTCACTGGTTTATACAAGAGTTCTACATGCTCAAGACTTCCCAAGATTAATGGCTATAGATGTGTATTGTAATATTTATTAGAATGTTAAAAGTCTTGAACACACCCACACACACACATCATAAGCCCTTGTAGTCGACTTATACATTTGATTAGTCGACTTATAACAGCTTAGTCGACTAACTTCTTATTATAGTCGACTTAGCCTTTGCCTATGATGCATACCAACTTTCTGTTTTTTGATCTGTATGCACTATTAGTCGACTTAGCAATATTTGTAGTCGACTAATATATGACTTAGTCGACTTATACCTTCTACTGGTCGACTATATTCAGTTTTCAGAAATATGTCTTTTATATCAGCCATACCCTAGTCGACTTGCCCCCTTTAGTAGTCGACTAATATAGGCAAAAGTTGTTCTTCTAGTCGACTAACCCATAGACCCTAGTCGACTAATGGCAGTTCCTGACTGTTGATAGTTTCAGATTTCTTGTGTTTTATCTAACGTTTTAATATTCATATTTGTCCTGATAACTACCCTAACTGATCATAGTTTTCAACTATAAATAGAGATGTTGTCCTACGCTAAATACACCAATTCATATCAATAGTTTTCTGCCCAAAAACTCTGTTCAAAAATCTGTTTTTCAGAAAAAAATTTCTACTTTCTCTTCTTCACTCAAATTCCAATCCTTTAATAAAGATATCTGAGAGTCTACCTATAAGAGTCCTTGTTCATGATCACATACAGATTCAAGGCTTATAGGATTGTTTGTGATCACTCAAAGAGAAAGATTTTATAAGAGCGTCTTCGGGTTGAAGAGAGGTTGTACAAGGTGTTGTGTCTTCTTGGTTGTAAGAAGAGTTGTATACATTTAGTTAAGAGGATTTGTCAAGTGGTATACAAGGTATTGATTTTGGGTGTACAAAATTAAAGGTTAAAGAAAAATCTCAAGCGGGTGGCTTGGGGACTGAATGGAGGTCAAGAGGACCGAACTAGGATAAATCACTTGTGTTTGCGTTTGATTTACTTTCTGTGTTTTATTTTCTTTTATGCAAGTTCATTTATTTAACTCTAATATCATTGTTTGAGTGTTGACGTAATTTTTAGGTCCTACAATTGGTATCAGAGCCCTGCATACCCAGTCAACAACCTACAAGGATGGCGACGGAGTTTCCTTTATCGCAATTCAGAGAAGGACATTCTACACAATGTCCACCACTATTTGAAGGATTGAACTACAACTACTGAAAGTGTAGAATGAAGATTTACTTGCAATCACTCAACTACGAACTATGAAATTTAGTAGAAGCAGCGTACACCAAACCAACTACTAATTACAGCGCTTGGAGTGATGATCAAAAGAAGAATGCGAACCTTGATGCCAAAGCGATGAATGCATTATTCTGTGCCTTAACCAAAGAAGAATTCAATCGTGTGTCAACAATCACATCTGCAAATCAAATATGACATACTCTACAGGTAACACATGAAGGCACAAATAAGGTTAAAGAATCTAAAATTTCTATACTTGTCCACAGATTTGAACTCTTGAAAATGAAGGAGAATGAAACTATCTCAGAAATGGTTACCAGGTTCACCGATATAACAAATTTCTTAGCATCCCTTGGAAAGGAATACACCCAAGTCGAAAAAGTTCGCAAGATCCTTCGTCCACTCACATCAGATTGGGAGAAAAAGACAACTGCAATCGAAGAAGCAAATGATCTCTCCACTATGTCATTAGAAAACCTCATTGGTAATTTAATATCATATAAAGTACAACTAGAAGACAGAAAGAAGGATGAACAACAACCTTTCTTAAAGAAGAAAGAACTTGCCTTCCATGCATCCTCAGATACGGACAATTCAGATGACGATGAAGAGGAGATGGCTATGTTCTCATGAAAGTTCAAAAAATTCTTAAAGTAAGGTTAGTTTAAATATTTTAATTGTAATAAAACAGGTCTTATGAAGAAGGATTTCCCATTGCACAAAAACAAATGTAAATTTAAGAGCAAAAAGTTCAAAAAGAAGAAAGACTATCAAGCATCATGGGAAAATAGTGATTCCTCTTTCTCTGATGAAGAAGAAGCCACTGAACTGCCAACATTTGTTTCATGGCTCAAGAAGAAGATGAGGTACAATATACTGAACTCTTAGATGCATTTCATGAATTATACAATGATCTTAAGAATGAAAAGATAAAGAATAAAGTTTTGTCAAAGGAAAATGAAAAACTTTTCATAGAAAATTCATGTTATGTTTCTCATATTTCTTCTATAAATTCTGAACCATCCTATTGCAGCCTGAAGGTGAGGCTATTATAGCCTAGAGACGAGGCTAAAGCTCAGATAACTTTGCCTATAGAAGTTCAGCCATAAAGGAGAAGCTGAGTTCCACCATGAAAGCGAAGCTAAAATCAATATATCCATGATCCTTTCTTCAACAATCGAAGCAATTCAAAGTATTTCAAAATCTGAACCATCTTATTGTAGATTTACTAAAACTTTGAAAGGAGTTTTGTTGAGACTCCAAAAAGACATTCCCCAGGTCGCACTTCAACTGGTCTGAATGACATCCAACTTGTTTACATTTATAAAAGACAAGACATTGATAAGTTGATGACCAGGTTCTACCAATCCTCAAAGACCAAGCGATGATTTAGAATTTACTAAAGTGAAGCAGATAGTGAGCCAAGTATCAGCTGTAAAGAAGCCTAAGTATGACCCAAAAGGATAGCTTCGCTTGAAGCTCTATAGCTTTGTTGAAAGGTTAATTTATTAGCTTCGCCTGAAACTTTTCTTGTGAGCTTCGCTTGAAGCTCTTCTTCATAGCTCTGCAAAGAGCTAATCTTTAGCTTCGCTTGAAGCTAATTACAGCTTCGTCTGAAACTAATACTAGTTTCGTCTGAAGATAGCTTTGCTTAAAGCTAATTATAGCCTCGCCCGTGGCTAATTATAGTTTCGCCTGAAGCTTCCTGTGGCTTCGCCTAAGGAGTTGTGCTAGCCTCGCACGAAGCTAATCCCAGCTTCGTTTAAAGCTTCCTGCACCCCTATGAGAGGGTTTGCTAGGTCAATGCTTGACCTAGTTCTTAGTGGGCTAACTCCACTACGTTAGTGGGGTTAATGCCACTTTATGTGGGTTGTTTCACCTGCCCACTTCGTCCCACATTAAGTAAAGACAGCCTGGTCAAATGACCATTTTAGGCTCGTGCGAGCCTGTCTAACCACACATAAGGCTTATACCTAGCTTCACATGAGGTTTTATAGCCTCGCGTGAAGCTCAAAATAGCCTCAAACGCGAGGCTAAATAACTGTTATCAGTCTTTTATGAATTCTAGAGGCAGTTACACCCCTCAAGTGCTTATAAATAGCTCATTCTTGGAACGAGCTCGAGACGGGACATGACTTGGTTGATTAGCAAGTTAAATGTTAAGAGATCAAGAGGCAGAAAGAGAGAGAAAAGGGCTAACTTGCTCTTGCTTTCAAGAAACTCAGAGAGCTACTTCTCTAAATTTAGGGTATTAATACCTTACGATCTTCCTCTCTCAAGGCATCTGTAGAGCCAAGCGAGAAGAAATTTCTTAAGACTCAATCGATAATCAATGGAACAAAGTGATCGCGCACTGATCAGACTTCCACCGACACACTTTCCCAGAATCTCAGAAGAGATACTTGTAATTTTTCTTTTATTACTTATAATTTCTCTTCACCTTTTTGTATGTTTTCCCCTTTAATTGATTTTCAATGGAAAATAATTGTCTAGAGGAATATAGAGGAGAAGTTCTGGAGCCTTTTATAGGGAATCTGGCTTTACTTCTTAGTTTGAATTGACCATTTGCATTATTGACCATTAGATTAGCATTACACCTATTCACCCTCTCTAGGTATACTTTCAATGCCTCAGCCCATTTGATGAAGTAGTTAGTGGCCACCAGTAGGAACTACAGCTGGAGTTTTGCTCGGGAGAGCGGTATGACTACATCCAGCCCCATCGCATGAAGGGCCAAGGGCTGCACAAGGTGTGGAGGTCAGTGCTCTGTTTGACGCTGGAGCGAACATCTAAAAACGCAGTTTTACTTGGTCGGGCAGACTATTCATGTCATTTCAGGAGTCAATTCTCTTTGGATTTTTATGACAAAGCTGAGTTCTCTGAACTTTAGGTTGGCTAATCGGCCATGCTACTATCCCAATATGATATGACTTTCGTACCCCAGAAGGTAATTAAATGCCAAGCCCTCGCAGACTTCTTAGCAGCTCATCCAGTTCAAGAATCTTCAAAGCTACATGAAGATATTCCGGATGAAGTTATCAAAGCCAACATGACTTCAAGCAATGATGCATGACAACTGTTCTTCGATGGTGCATCAATAACCGGACCAAAAGGCAGGATTATCACCGGAATGGGGTTGCATTATCTCACCTGAGAATCACGTCCTCCCTCGTGCATTCACACTGACGGAACCTTATTCCAACAATATAGCTGAGTATAATGCTTTACTCATTGGCCTCCAGCTCACTCAACAAATGGAGGTACAATACCTTAAAGCTTATGGCGATTCTAAGTTGATCATCAACCGAGTCAAGGGTGAATATGAGGTCCATTTGAAGACCTCATACCTTATCACCATGCAGTCATTCAGTTGGCTAATACATTTGAAAGTTTCTACATCAGTCATGTATCCCTCCTCTAGAATACAAAGGCAGATGCTCTAGTGACATTATCATCTATGCTGGCTTTACCTGCTGATACCAATTACCATATTACGGCGGCCACTCGTCATCTCTTCTGTCCGAAGTACGGTTTAGAGGTTAACGAAGTTCATAAACCTCGATGAACTTTGAACCAAGAGACTGGCGATTCCCAATCATCGACTATGCCTTGCACGATATATTACCCGATGACCCCAATGAAGCGGTATCTGTTCGACGATGGTCTACTCGATTCTACTATGATACAATGGTAAAGACGCTATACCGTCATTCATACGATCGTATACTTCTTCGTTGTCTATCCAACTCAGAGGCACAAGAAGTAATCAAAAAGGCTCATGATGGCATATGTGGAGCTCATCACCAGGTCTAAAGCTCAAGGATCAATTGCTTCGACTTGACTATTATTAGCCGACTATGATCACCGCTGCAGTCAAATACGTAAAAAAGTGTAAGGCTTGTCAAATTCATGCATATTTTATACACTAACCCCAGAACTGCTCCATCCCACAGTCGCAGCATGTCCATTCGAAGCTTGGGAATCGATATAATAGGACCAATCAGTCCTCCGTCAGTTAGAGGTCAACGATTCATCTTTTGCGATAACTGATTACTTCTCAAAAGTAGACAGAGGCTTCTCGCTCGCTGAAGTTAAAACCGCCAACGTGATCAACTTCATCAAACATCATGTCATCCACCGATTCGGTGTCCCTAGATGGATCATCCATGACAATGGTCCCCAATTCACAAGTTAATCATTTTATCGGTTCTATAACAAATACCGAATTTAGAATGTGGCTTCAACTGCTTACAACCTGCCACCAATCGGTTAGCAGAAGCATTCAACAAGACAGTCATCAAGCTCCTCAAAAAGTTTGTCTTCTCAAGCAAACGAGATTGGAATGAGAAGCTCAGTGAATGTTTTTGGGCTCATCGAACTACTGTCCGAACCCCAACAGGAAATATGACTTTTTCTCTGGTATACAGATGTGAAGCAGTTAAAACCTTGGAGATTCAAGTACCATTGCTTCATGCTGCTTTGGCAACCAAGATGATGGATGAAGATAGCCATCGGTTATGTCTCCAAGAGCTTAATGCGCTAGACGAGAAGCGGTTACAGGCTCAACAACATATTGAGCTTTATCAGGCTCGAATCTCAAAAGCCTTCAATAAAAAGGTCAAAGAGAAATTTTTTCAGAAAAGAGATTTGGTCTTAGCTGTCAGACAACCTATGGTCATGATACACAAGTCCAAATGCAAATTCTGATCCAAATGGGAAGGGCTGTTTGTAATAGAGATAATCTACTCAAATGGAGCATATCGCTTGTCTAATCCAAATGGTGACATGCTTATGATGCCAATCAATGGCAAATTTTGAAGAAATATCATCCATAAAGTCAACATTGTATCTCTGATCATTGGGGATCCCTTCAGAGTCAGGCTGATCGAACATCAGGAGACAACGCTGCACGGTGTCAACATTAAAAATACCAGAAAAGATTCTATAAGAAACGTTGGTTGCTAACTGACATTCCCACGGAATTACATAAAGCAACAAAATGATCCTAAGCCCTTAATGTAAGGATAGAGAAAAAAGTTATCTTTTAAGCCCAAAGCAAAGTCCTCGACAACTCATCATGCTGAGGGGAATAATATGGCTAGCCCAACTCAAACGGTAGTTGGTAAAGGCGTACTAAATCTGTTGATAGCTGAGAATTTGCTAAAAATCCTAAGGGATCTGATCCTATTTGATTCCTCCATAATCCTCCACCAAGTCCCTTCCATGGAATGGTAGATCCACAAAGCAAAAAAGTCATGTTAAAGTTTTCACCTTTGACTTTTCCTTCATTGTAGGAGTGTTATTCTCCTATACCCCAGCTGGATCGATTTGATTCTCAAACAAATTTTGGGAACACTATCTCCTATTCTCCGGCGGAATTCTTTAGCAATATTCTTATATTTTGTAAAGAACGATTAATTCCACCAAAGTTCCTTGCCAATTACCGTTCATGGAATGGTAGGACTACATCAAACTGTAATTATCTTCCTAGTAGAATAAACTATAGATCAAGCCTGTCACGTTAAAATTAAACCTCTGACATTAAAACCTTGCTAATATCCCTGGCAGATCTTGCTAATATCCCCAGCGGATCAAACTCCCCTTGTCATTCTCTTCAATAGAATGACAGGTCCACTCAAATTGCTATTATATTCAAATACAGTAAATGAATCCTTATCAAGTTAACATCATACCTCTGACAAGTTACTTTTACAAATCCCAAGCAGAGAAGTTGTCACGATCACTCTGGAAAAAATCTCCTTTTAATTTCCCAACAAGAAATTTGGTTGTTATGTTAATATTTACCTCTAACAACTTTTCAGGGAATAATCATCTCCCTATCAAATATCCATAGACTTCTTTACGTCACATTAATGATTACCTCTGACATATTAGAGAATGCTAAACTCTCTATAATCTCTTATAGATTCATTTTCTAACTCCCTAGCGAGTTTCTAATAGACTCCCCTCGAAGTCTATTAATACGCTTTTTAGTCCCAGTGGACTTTTCGGTTGCCACGTTAACATCATACCTCTGACAATTACTTCCAAAATGATTCCACAGGGAAACACCATTGTTCCCATGGAAGTCAAAATCAAATCACATTTTCTAGTGGAATAACCTTTTTTACTGTCATGTCCAGCCTATAATCTCTGAATGGTAAAAATTCTAAGCTTGATGGTTTCTCAATTGATTATGTTCATGTTACATATGAACTGACAAATAGCCAAGTCTCATATTCTAGTCTGGTAGGGACTACTTTCTTACCATTATGTCCAGTTTGTCACCTCTGAATGGCAGTGCTCTGAGTCTTGTAACTCTCAATCAGTTATGTCCTTATTACCTCTGAACCGACAGGTGCCTAGATCACTCCCCTTTTATGGCACTTAAACTGTTATGTCTAGTTAACCATCTCTGAACAGACGAGTCCATAACCTTGTTCTCCTTTCCTCCGTCAGGGCTGGGAGTTCTTACTGTCAAGTTAATATGATTACCTCTGAACAACAAATTGCGAGCCTGTTGTCTCTTAGTTGGTTATGTCAAATTACCACTGAACCGACAAGTGCCTAGATTCAATTCACCTTTGCAGTCCCCAGTGGGTTAACTGCTAAGTTAATACAACTACCTCTGGCAGCGGATTCGAAATTATTGTGTCTTAGTCTATCATGCCCAGTTAACCACCTCTGAATAGACGGGTTCCTAAAACTGGGTTCACCTTCATTTTGTCATCATGTCCAGTTCATCACCTCTGAATGACAAAATCCTGAACTTGGTGGCTTCTCAATCGGTCATGTCCAGTCCATCACCTCTGAACTGACAGATAGCCAAGTCTCCCCTTTTTTTTTATTATGTCCAGTTAATCACCTCTAAACAATAAACACTCCGCGTTTGGTAATCTCAAATCGGTTATGTCCAATTCGTCACCTCTAAACCAATGATTATCCATATCACTCTTCTTTGTCGTTATTTCTTGTCTATCACCTTTGAACGATAAACTCTCATGTCTGATGATTCCTAATCAGTTATGTCTAGTTTATTATCTCTGAACTGAAGGATCTCCAGACTTAATCTTTTTGGATTTAGTGATTCCTAACGGCTTTCTAAACCTACCTTCTTTTAATCCCCAGTGGATTCTTATGTTTGACTGATTTTATCATATTCTTAGCCTCTGAATAATTTCAGTCACATTTGTAATTTCTTCAGAAATTCAACTTGGTGAATTATCCCCCCCTTTTAGTTCTTTCAAAAGAACTTGCATACTAAGTTCTCTTCTATGAGAGACTTATATTACCTATAGGTAATTACACAAACAAACACAGAAGAAGACATTGAGAAAGGCAAAGGAGTAAAAAGTACAGATTTTATTAATTCAAAAAAAAGATACATTGATGATACATCAAGATTTTCTCTCATACACTTTAGTCATTTCTTCAAAAGCAGGCAACTCATTGCTCTACATCTAGAACAGTAGATCTACTTTCACTCCTTAGAATGAGAGCATTTCTCAAAGTTGAAATGCAACGGTTCATTCTGATTTCACCAGACCAACTGGACACGAAAGACCTCCCCTTTATGAGGCTATAATTTTTCTCTTAATGGAAGATTTTGCCACCAAAAAGTCATCCAATGAGCATTAGTTCTTCATCGCTTCACTTCTTTGAACAAGATTGGTGAAGAGAGGATCCGAAACCTCACTGGTTACATCCCCTTTCCTGTGACCTTCAAATATCCTGTGCAAAGACCGAGCAAAGGCGAGATATTGGCGGAAGCAATGACACAATTCCCTATATACGTTGAGCTCAATAGCTTAAGTCTGCAACTAAGTGGCCATCCTGGATAAGCAACTGTCTGCCGACGCCTAGTGTGCTAATTCTAAATACAAGATTGGGTCTTCTGAATATGATCCTATTATAGCCCCTGAAAATGGTCGTGGAAATGATACTGCAAAATGTACTTGGTCTCTTCCTGGAATTAGTATCGACTGCTCCAGTATGTTCTTCATACTGATAAGTAAAGCCTAGATTTAAAAATGGAGATGCATATTCCCATCCACTTGCGTCGCCAAGTCGAAGAGATTGCTCAATGGATCGAGAATGTAACGCACTGCAAAATAAAGAAAAGTAAATGTGTTAGCAGTAAGTAATATGGAAAGTGTTAAGTTATACCTTCGCTCCTTGAGTGAAACTGATCTAGATCTAGATCCAGCTTCCTCTGCAAGCTAAACTAACTTCGCTTTAAGGTTAAGCTTCGCCCTACACAGAGGCAGAATGCTAAAAACCTTAAAAGTCTAGCTTTACTTGGGAGCTTGAAAGGCACTTATGCCTTAAAAAATGGGGTCAAGGCATACCCTCGCCTATACGACAAGGCTAACCACATCTCAGAAAGGCCAAGGTATAGCCTCATCTGTATGGTAAGGCCAGCCAGGTCTTCAAAAGGCTCAGGTATAGTCTCACCTATACAGCAAGGCTAGCCTCACCTCAGAAAGGCCAAGGCAAGGCCTCACCTATATGGCAAGGCCAACCAGGCCTCAAAAAGGTCAAGGCAAAACCTCGCCTACACGGCAAGGTAGCCTCGCCTGAGAGATGACTTCGCCTAATCAGGCAAATCCTAACTTCGCCAGGAAGCTTGAAAAAGCTAAAAGCTTTCTCCAAAAATTTGCCAAATGCGAGGATCAAGGGAATTCAATCCCTGAAATGGCTGGTAAAGCTAAAATTGAGGGAGATAAACTCTCTAAAATCACCAATTAATTGGTTGGATCCCTGAAATAGCCAAGGCGCACCGGCTATGAGTCAGATAATGACCGGAGTGAAGGCTTCCGTCACCTCAGGGGTCTCAGCCTCCTTACCTGGACGGTGTGAAGATGCCATGGATCTTGGTTTTGGAGAGATGAGGAGGGTCAAGGCCCTGGCATTTTCAAACTCTGAAGAGAGGGAAGAAACGCTCTGCTGCAGCCTCGCTGAATAAAAAGAAAGTAATTTCTCTAGAAAAGGGCTGCAAGAGTCCTATTTATAGGCCCTATGGCCTAACCTCCCCACTGCTGCTTCAAAGGTGAGGCTAAAGCACTCGAGTGTTTAGCCTCAGGAAAGGGAGTCTTCTCCCTCATAGCACATGCGAGGTTAGCACTGAAGTGGGCATGCGCTGACAATTCAACTGCGCTTTGTAAGCAGAGTTATCTAGAAAAGTCCAGAGGCGAGGCTATTTTAGAGGTGAGTCTATTTCAGCCTAGAGGTGAGGGTATTTTAGAGGCGAGTCTATTTCAGCCCAGAGGCGAGGCTATTTCAGATACAAACCTATTGCAGCCTGAAGGTAAGGCTATTATAACCTAGAGACGAGGCTAAAGCTCAGATAACTTCGCCTACTAAAGTTCAGCCATAAAGGGGAAGCTGAGTTCCACCATGAAAGCGAAGCTAAAATCAATATATCAATGATCCTTTCTTCAACAATCGAAGCAATTCAAAGTTTTTCGAAATCTGAACCATCCCATTGTAGATTTACTAAAACTTTGAAAGGGGTTTTGTTGAGACTCCAAAAAGAGATTCCCCAGGTTGCACTCAACTGGTCTGAACGACATCTAACTTGTTGACATTTACAAAAGACAAGGCATTAATAAGCTGATGACTAGGTTCTACCAATCCTCAAAGACCAAGCGATGATTTGGAATTTACTGATCCAGTGAAGCAGATAGTAAGCCAAGTATCACCGGTAAAGAAGCCTACGTATAACCCAAAAGGATAGCTTCGCTTGAAGCTCTATAGCTTTGTTGAAAGGTTAAAATATTAGCTTTGCCTGAAACTTTTCTTGTGAGCTTCGCTTGAAGCCCTTCATAGCTCTACAAAGAGCTAATCTTTAGCTTCAGATGAAGCTATCACTTGAAGCTAATTATAGCTTCATCTGAAGCTAATACTAGCTTTGTCCAAATATATCTTCGCTTGAAGCTAATTATAGCCTCACCTGTGGCTAATTATAGTTTCGCCTGAAGCTTCCTGTGGCTTCGCCTGAGGAGTTGTGCTAGCCTCGCACGAAGCTAATCCCTGCTTCGTTTAAAGCTTCCTACACCCCTATGAGAGGGTTTGCCAGGTCAATGTTTGACCTAGTCCTTAGTGGGCTAACTCCACTACGTTAGTGGGGTTAATGCCACTTTATGTGGGTCGTTACACCTGCCCACTTCGTCCCACATTAAGTAAAGACAGCCTGGTCAAATGACCATTTTAGGGTCGTGCGAGCCTGTCTAACCTCACACAAGGCTTGCACCTAGCTTCACATGAGGTTTTATAGCCTCGCGTGAAGCTCAAAATAGCCTCCAACGCGAGGCTAAATAACTGTTATCAGTCTTTTCTAAATTATAGAGGTAGTTATACCCCTCAAGAGCTTATAAATAGCTCATTCTTGGAATGAGCTCAAGATGGGACAGGACTTGGTTGATTAGCAAGTTAAATGTCAAGAGATCAAGAGGCAAAAGAGAGAGAAAAGGGCTAACTTGCCCTTGCTTTCAAGAAACTCAGAGAGCTACTTCTCTAAATTTAGGGTATCAATACCGTACGATCTTCCTCTCTCAAGAAATCTGTAGAGCCAAGCGAGAAGAAATTTCTTAAGACTCAATCGATCGCATAATCAATGGAACAAAGTGATCGCGTGCTAATCAGACTTCCACCGACACACTTGCTCAGAATCTCAGAAGAGATACTTGTAATTTTTCTTTTATTACTTATAATTTCTCTTCACCTTTTTGTATGTTTTCCCCTTTAATTGATTTTCAATGGAAAATAATTGTCTAGAGGAATATAGAGAAGAAGTTCTAGAGCCTTTTATAGGGAATCTGGCTTCACTTCTTGGTTTGAGTTGACCATTTGCATTATTGACCATTAGATTAGCATTACACCTATTCACCCTCTCTAGGTATACTTTCAACGCCTCAGCCTATTTGATGAAGTAGTCAGTGGCCACCAGTAGGAACTACAGCTAGGGTTGTGCTCGGGAGAGCGGTATGATTATATCCAGCCCCCATTGCATGAAGGGCCAAGGGCTACGCAAGGTGTGGAGGTTGTTGGCCCAGAGGCCTTCCACTCTAGTTTTGATGATGATTAACTCATGTAGTTATAGTTTACTAATAATCTTGTGATATTTAGTTTCAGATATTTAACCAAGATATTAGTAGGTGATTAGCTTCAACAAAGGTATTTTGGAGCTTTATATGGTGATTTAAGAGCTCGAGCGTCAAGTTCACATCTATCACTCGGTTGGAATCAAGCTCAGGGAATCGCGTTCGGATCGAGTCAACTTGGAGACGGCGTTCTATAAGAAGACTTCGGTTTGTTTAGTTTAAGATTTAGTTTAGATCCATTGTGAAGATTAGATAGTGTGATATGCTCAAGTTCACAACACACACACTTATTTTGAGTTTCATGTTTATTGGTTTTGGATTTCGGTTTAACCGATCTTGGTTTTCATGAATAGCTAGAATCAAAACAAGTTTACATGGTTTCATGTATATTAGATTTAATCTATATACATCTATGCTTCACATACTTAGAAATTTTTTTTTGATAGTCTACTTCATGAGTTTGGAGTTTTGTATTTTAACAAAACTTATTTTTGGATTTAATGTCAAAAACATAGATATAATACCTTTCTTGTATTGGATTCTATCCATATACTATATGCTTCAAAGTTGTTTAAATATCATGTTTTTGTATTTACATGTGTTTTGGAAAAATCCGATTTCCATTTCAAAATTCTATTTTTAGAAAATACAGAATTTGGTTTAAGGCAAATTTTCCAAGTCACAAAAATGGTTCAAAATGTTTGTAACATGATTTGATTTTTACTCAAACATGTTTGTATTTCAAAGATATAACATGAACTAATTTTTATGGAATTTATGTGTTTTTATGGGATTTAATTGATAATAAAAATCCAAGTTTTTAAGTCCCAAAATTTGCTGACTGG
The DNA here is from genome assembly GCA_038442645.1 of Agave tequilana. Classification (NCBI taxonomy): domain Eukaryota; kingdom Viridiplantae; phylum Streptophyta; class Magnoliopsida; order Asparagales; family Asparagaceae; genus Agave; species Agave tequilana. Next base: position 283,890 of record JAVJIF010001931.1, on the reverse strand, counting down.
CTTACTGCTGGTCGACCGGACCGGTCGACCGCAGCAGTAGTCGGTCGATCGGTGCGGTCGACCGACGTGCACAGGCGTGCATGCCTGCTTTGGGCTGGTGGCCGATCGACAGGGACGGTCGACCGTCCAGAGAGCTCTGCTCTCTGGAAATGGCCCCAGTCGACCAGGCCGGTCGACTGGACAAAGAGTCTGCTCTCTGTATCCAGCTCCGATCGACCGGGCGGTCGACCGACCAGAGAGCCGTTTCTCTCTGGATCTGAGGACAGTCGACCGGGCAGTCGATCGCTGGGCTCAACGGTCAAATTTTTGACCGTTGGCCGGTCGACCGACTGGTCGACCGGAAGGGCAAACTGGCCCTCTTCAGCTGCCAACGGGCAGATTTCCAAATGGGTTATAAATACCCCAGTTGAGTTGGTTTTTCAATAAGAATTTTTAAGAGCAAAATTTCCATCTTCTCAAGTGTTTTAATATAAGTTTTCAAAAGAGTTTTTAAGCTTAAAGATTTGATCTTTATTTTGTTTTAAAGGGTTGAAAAATTCAAAGAAAAAGAAAGTCTTTGGGATTATTTTTGATCCTCATTTATATTCATTCTAGAAGTTTTCCAAGAATTTTTCTTTGACTTTTTGATTTTCAAACTCTTTATTTCTCACACTTGAGCTTATCATTCTATCCTATCTATAGGATCTTTGTTTTAGTGAGAAAAATTGGTTTGTGGTTGTTAGACCACCAAGTTGTTAACCTTCCATTGATTGTGATATCCCTCTAGTGAGAGGTGATTGAGTTGTTATCCCTCAAGTGTGAGGTGATTGTGGAAGTGGTATTTGGCTCCCTCTAGTGAGAAGTGGAGATTGTGTTGGAATCCCTCAAGTGTGAGGTGATTGATTTGTTGTTTGGTTAAATGCCTATCCCTCTAAGTGTAGAGTAATTTGTTTGTGCCTTGCCTCTAGTAAGAGGTTGTATTGGTTGAGAGAGGAGTTGTGTACTCCCGGTTGTATTTACCCAAATCCTCGGTAGAGGTTCCCTGTGTGGGAAGTCCTGTGTGGACGAGTTAGTGGAAATCTTTCTGTGTGAAGGCGGCAACGTAGAGCTGTGTGCTCGAACCTCAAAACATATCTCGGTGTTTGCGTTTGATCCACTTTTTCTAACTTTCTCTCTCTTACATTGTGCATTGCATCATATTGCCATATCATATTCATGCTTGTGTTGTTTGTGTGTGCCCATACTTGTGTTTAACCAAGAGAGCTTTACATAGCACCTCAACTCTTATTTAGAGGAATTCAGAGGAGTTAGTTCAGAGCCCTTCACCGGGAATTCGGCTACACTCGTTGGTTACACTAAGTGTGTTGCATAAAGTTTTTAATTCCGCATTATTGTTCATTAGATTAGCCTTACACCTATTCACCCCCCCATCTAGGTGTATTTTCAATTGGTATCAGAGCCTACGCTCCTGATATTAGGTTTAACCACCTAGGAGGGTGATCTTGGTTGCTAATCTATTATTTACATTTGCACACATATTGTTTGCACTTATGGACTTAATGACCCCACCTATGTTTGATACTTCCAACATTATTTTTGGAAGGCTAGGATGTCCATGTACCTAAAAACCCTAGGCTTGCATGTTTTCCTTGCCGCTACCTAGAAATCCTATCTTGGTAATAGTAAGCATATGGAGGCCAATGCACAAGCCCTAATAGCACTTAGAAGCACGCTTAATAAAGAATATCTTATGATGGTGTCTAGCTGTGATTCCGCCTTTGCAGTGTGGAACACGTTGACCTCCTCCGAGCTTCAAACGCCAAACATTATGGAGAAGGAATCTAATGGAGAATCCGAGCAACATTGCTACATGGTCCAAGGGAATGACTCCATTGAGGTAAACTCGGAAACTCAATTAGATGATGATGATGCTAGTTCTTCTAGTATTGACTATATTGATGCCAATGCTTTGAATGAAGAACTTTCAATCGTTTGTGAAAAATTATTAGAAAAATATAATCTTTTGAAAAAGAAGAGTTTGGACTAAAAGAAGAAAATAAGGATTTGTGTTCAAAACTTGATTTGGCTTTACAAAAGAAGTTGAGATTTCAAATGAGTGTGACTCTTTGAAAACCCAACTTGAACTTGTTTTAAATGAAAACAAAATTTTGGAAAACAAAAATGATTGTGAAAATGTTTTGAAGAAAAATCAATCTTTAACTTCAAAACTTGACTTTGTTTTAAAACAAAATGACTCTTTGAAAAACAAAATTATTTCTATTTCAAAGGATTTGGACTTGATGTCAAATGAAAATGTTACTTTGAAAAATGATTTAGATTCTCATATTTGCCATGCTAGTGTAGCTTCACATTCTAGCTCACCTATTGCATGTTCCACTTTATCTTCAAGTATTAAAAATGATATAAATGTTTTGAAAAAAGTGTTGAATGTTTGGGCTCCACTTTGAGCCATTCTGCTTTGAACCACACACGTTTGGAATCTATGTTTCGAAAGAAATAAATTCCTCCTATGCATGCACACAAACCACGGCATACACATGCTCCTCACGTTCACACTCATCACACAATGTATGCTCATGTGTACACATGTACACATTGTGGACGTAAGGGCCACCTTGCTAAATTTGTTATGATAAGATGTATGATTCTAATTTAGCAAATAAATTTATTTGGGTAAGGAAAGGAGCTAACCCCCATGGACCCAAAAGAGTATGGGTACCAAAGACCATTCCTATTTTATTTGATGTAGGTGTGGGCTCTCACATGACGTGAGAGTGATGGTGCCTTGAGGTGGATGCGTTCTGAGCTTAATGGTGACTATTTGGATGCATCACTTTCAAGGGGAGTTTGGTGGGAGGACCACCTCGGTTTGGAGACATAGAGATGTACCCTTATGATTTTGGTAACAATCTCTAACTCCCATTTATGTTTACATGGTTTTCATATTGTTGATTTTTAGCATGTCTTGTTTCATGATTAGTATGTTAAATGTCATGATTATTAGACTTGTGATATGCATGATTAGTATTTGAGATCACCCATGTTTAATATGGACTTATACTTTTGTGTTCTCACTTTAGTTTAGCTATTGTGTATTTCATAGATCTAATGGATGTACATTTACATAATGATCATATAAGTTTTGTTTTGATTTCCATGCTTCATGTTTTGATTACCTGTTTAGATGTTAGTTTTCATTAAAACTTGGATATATACTTGTATAACTAGTGAGCCACAAATAGATTATTATATGTTTGTACTTGAACGCTCATTTGTACCCATTAGATGTACTAGTATAGCCTAGTTTTGATGATTCATACATTTTTGACTTGTATTCCATATTTTGTGCATGTTTTTCATGTTTATTGTTAAACTTCATGTATATGTCTATTTTGTCTAAACTAATAGTTATACATATACATTCCTGAGCCACTTGCCTTCATGCATATACTTTTGTGGACTTGTTCATGTTTGGATATATATGTATACTTTAGTTTGTACAAAACATACATATGCCTTGAAGGATTTAGTTTTGATGATTCTCATGTTTTAAGGAATTTCATATTAAGCTTGATTGCCTATTTTCATGATAATGTGTTTCACATAACTCTTATACACTCACTTTACTTAATATTTTCTTATGATTTTGTTTTCATGAGTATGATATGTGCCCTATAGATTTTGAGTGTTGATGATCGTGTGACTTACATGTTTTTCATGAAATATATTTTTATTTTATTCCTGACTTGAAGGATTCCGTACTAGTTTACAAGGTTTATCATTAAACTAGTTGCGGTATTCTTCATATGGTGTGTTTTCAAACGTGTTATATTATTTTCAAACTAATTTTTGAAAACCCCACCATCCCAAGGGCGGTTGGTTGGGCGACCATGCCTTGTATGCTCATTATTGAAAATCTATTTAAAACATGTGCATGAAATGGGTGGTAGGAAGTATGAGTTGTACACTTGATTCTCATTATAGTTTCAATTGATATTATTGTATCTTTTCAATTGGTATCACTATTGACATTTATTTTGTATACTCATATTTGTTTTTATATATATGTATGCTTAAAGTTCAAATAGTATCAATTTCGATTGGTATTCAATTTTTCATATATATATATGTATTTACTTTTATTTGTGCTTATTATATCTCTATATCTTTGAGCACAAATTTTGGTTATGCTAAGCTTGATTTCTTAAATGACAAGTATATTTCAATTGATTATTTTTCAATTGGTATCTTATACAAGCTTATGCATCATTTTGTTTAGTATTTCATAAAGGAGGAGGAAATTCATATTTCACCTTTCAATTGGTTTTGTTTACATTTGATATTTTACTCCCACACTTTATGATGAAAAATGATTGAAAAATGATATTGATTTTTTAATTTGGTATCATACGCTCCTAATGAAAATTATTTTCAATTGGTATATATTTCATTTTCAATATTGGTATCAAAAATATTAAATTGATATTATTCTCTATTTGGTATCTCTATTGTAAAATGAGTTTAGTGATTAACCAAAAAGATTAGTTTATGTTTTTCATTTGGTATCAAAAGTGTAAAATATTTTCAATTGGTACTAATTTTTATAATTGGTATCAAGATTACCTTTATGTTTATATCTTTCAATTGATATCAAAATTTTTGTTGGTTTCTTCAAAATGTTTAGTTTATTTTCAATTGGTATCATCCTTTGGTATCATGATGTTTCTATGTATACCTTTGCACTAAATTGATATATTTTTTTCAATTGATATCATAATGTTTTGATTTGATTTCACCCCTTGTTGATTTTTGTTTCGGACAAAAAGGGGGAGAACATTGTTTTATTGTTTACTTTACCCCTTTGTTGATGATTGACAAAAAAGGGGAGAAGTATTTTAGTATATATACATGTTTAGTATATTTATGCATGTTTATTTAAGTTTATATTAAAAACACTTATTTTATGTTTTGTTGATATTGGTATCAAGAGCATGGATATTAGTATCAAGAACATATTTTGTCGTTTTGTTTTGATTGGCATCAAGAGCTTTTATTGAAATTTTTGTTGGTATCAAGAGCAATTATTTAAGAACATGTTTATTTTAAAATTTGGTATCAAGAGCATGTTATTTTATTGTTTTATGTATGTTTATGCATATTCATGTTTAACATTCATTGCATATTTTTATAGTTTATTGCTATGCATGAGTTAAGAGGGAGATTCTTTGAAGCTTAACTTTAATCCATGCATATATAACTCCATAAGTTTTGTCATCATTAAAAAGGGGGAGATTGTTGGCCCAGAGGCCTTCCACTCTAGTTTTGATGATGATTAACTTATGTAGTTATAGTTCACTAATAATCTTGTGATATTTAGTTTTAGATATTTAACCAAGATATTAGTAGGTGATTAGCTTAAACAAGGTGTTTTGGAGCTTTCACATGGTGATTCAAGAGCTCGAGCGTCAAGTTCACATCTAGCACTCGGTTGGAATCAAGCTCGGGGATTCGCGTTTGGATCGAGTCAACTTAGAGACGGCCTTCTACAAGAAGACTTCAGTTTGTTTAGTTTAAGATTTAGTTTAGATCCATTGTGAAGATTAGATAGTGTGATATGCTCAAGTTCACAACACACACACTTGTTTTGAGTTTCATGTTTATTGGTTTTGGATTTCGATTTAACCGATCTTGGTTTTCATGAATAGATAGAATCAAAACAAGTTTACATGGTTTAATGTATATTAGATTTGATCTATATACATCTATGCTTCACATACTTAGAATTTTTTTTTTTGATAGTCTACTTCATGAGTTTGGAGTTTTGTATTTTAACAAAACTTATTTTTGGATTTGATGTCAAAAACATAAATATAATACCTTTCTTGTTTATTGGATTCTATCCATATACCATATACTTCAAAGTTGTTTAAATATCATGTTTTTGTATTTACATGTGTTTTGGAAAAATCGGATTTCCATTTCAAAAATTCTATTTTGGAAAATATAGAATTTGTTTAAGGCAAATTTTCCAAGTCACAAAAATGGTTCAAAATGTTTGTAACATGATTTGATTTTTACTCAAACATGTGTGTATTTCAAAGATATAACATGAACTGATTTTTATAGAATTTATGTGTTTTTATGAGATTTAATTGATAATAAAAACTCAAGTTTTTAAGTCCCAAATTTGCTGACTGGCTTACTGCCGGTCGACCGGACCGGTCGACCGCAGCAGTAGTCGGTCGACCGGTGAGGTCGACCGACGTGCACAAGCGTGCACGCTAGCTTTGGGCTGGTGGCCGGTCGACCGGGACGGTCGACCGTCCAAAGAGCTCTGCTCTCTGGAAATGGCCCCGGTCGACCGGGCCGGTCGACCGGGCAGAGAGTTTGCTCTCTGTATCCAGCTCCGGTCGATCGGGCGGTCGACCGGCCAGAGAGCCGTTGCTCTTTGGATCTGGGGACGATTGACCGGGCGGTCGACCGCTGGGCTCAACGGTCAAATTTTTGACCGTTGGCCGGTCGACCGGCCGGTCGACCGAAAGGGCAAACTGGCCCTCTTCAGCTGCCAACGGGCAGATTTCCAAATGGGTTATAAATACCCCATTTGAGTTGGTTTTTCAACAAGAATTTTTAAGAGCAAAATTTCTATCTTCTCAAGTATTTTAATACAAGTTTTCAAAAGAGTTTTTAAGCTTAAATATTTGATCTTTATTTTGTTTTAAAGGGTTGAAAAATTCAAAGAAAAAGAAAGTCTTTAGGATTATTTTTGATCTTCAATTTATATTCATTCTAGAAGTTTTCCCAAGAGTTTTTCTTTGAGTTTTTGATTTTCAAACTCTTTATTTCTCACACTTGAGCTTATCATTCTATCCTATCTATAGGATCTTTATTTTAGTGAGAAAATTTGTTTGTGGTTGTTAGACCACCAAGTTGTAAACCTTCCATTGATTGTGATATCCCTCTAGTGAGAGGTGATTGAGTTGTTATCCCTCAAGTGTGAGGTGATTGTGGAAGTGGTATTTGGCTCTCTCTAGTGAGAGATAGAGATTGTGTTGGAATCCCTCAAGTGTGAGGTGATTGATTTGTTGTTTTGGCTAAGTGCCTATCCCTCTAAGTGTAGAGGTGATTTGTTTGTGCCTTGCCTCTAGTAAGAGGTTGTATTGGTTGAGAGAGGAGTTGTGTACTCCCGGTTGTATTTACCCAAATCCTCAGTGGAGGTTCCTGTGTGGGAAGTTCTGTGTGGACGAGTTAGTAGAAATCCTTCTGTGTGAAGGCGGCGACGTAGAGCTGTGTGCTCGAACCTCGAAACATATCTCGATGTTTGCGTTTGATCCACTTTCTCTAACTCTCTCTCTTACATTGTGCATTGCATCATATTGCCATATCATATTCATGCTTGTGTTGTTTGTGTGTGCCCATACTTGTGTTTAACCAAGAGAGCTTTACATAGCACCTCAACTCTTATTTAGAGGAATTCAGAGGAGTTAGTCCAGAGCCCTTCACCGGGAATTCGGCTACACTCGTTGGTTTACACTAAGTGTGTTGCATAAAATTTTTAATTCCGCATTATTGTTCATTAGATTAGCCTTACACCTATTTACCCCCCCTCTAGGTGTATTTTCAGAGGTCAGTGCGCTGTTTGACGCTGAGCACTTCTTTACATAATCCTTGACGTTCTTGAACATCTTAGGCTAGTAGTACCCTTAATTGATGACCTTGTGGGTGAGGGAGCGACCACCTGCATGATTTACACAATCAGCATCTCAGACGCGGGTCAGAGTGGAGACTGGAGTAGGATATCTTGTACAGGGTGTCTCCGAGAAGCATGTACCTTATGGCCAAGTGCTGGAGCTTTTGCGCCTCTGTCCTATCATCGAGAAGTGTTCCGTCTTTCAGGTAGGCGATGATGGGGTCTCTCCACCCTGGTGAGGTATCGAGGTATGGGAACTCCCAATTGGTTGCTGATGCTTAAGTTGGTGATATGCTCGTCGGGTACTTGCCATCTAAACTGGAACTTTGTGACTGCCCCCAGGTTGGCGAGTGAGTCAGTGTGATTGTTTTTAGATTTGGAGACCCACTTGAAGTCACATCTTTTTGGACTTCAATTTGAGAATGAGTTGCAAGTACTTCACCATCTGAGAATCTTTTGTGATGTACTCACTGCTGACTTGATTGACTACCATTGAGGAGTCACACTGAACTTCGAGCCCTATGACCCCGAGTGTGATAGCCGCTCTGAGCCCAGCTAGCACTGCCTCATACTCGGCTTCGTTGTTGGACGCAGGAAATCGAAGAGAAAAGAACTGTTTAATGATGGATCCTTCTAGAGTGGTGAGTATGATCCCGATGCCTGCCCCTTACTGTTTGAAGCTCCTTTACATTCAGGATCCACCCTTCTAGATGATCTGCGTACTCTATAGTCCCCAGGGTGAAATCAATAATAAAGTCAGCTAAGTCTTGGCCTTTGATTGTTGTCCTCGTCTCGTATCTAAGTCCGTAGGATCTCAGCTCCAAGGCCTATTTTGATATCCTCCCGGTTGCTTCCAGGTTTTCCATGATGTTCCTCAGGGGAAGTTCTATTTGGATTGTGATCGGGAAGGTTTAGAAGTAGTGCTTAAGTTTCCTAGAGATTATGAGGAGAGCAAGTACCACCTTCTCTATCTTTTGGTATCTGGTTTATGAATCATTCATGGAGTGGCTGACATAGTACACCGATTTTTGGACGCCCTCGTCTTCCTAACCTAAGGCTCCACTCATAGCCGATTCCTAGATGGCAAGCTAGAGATGTAGCGTCTCTCCGGAGTAGCAGGGGTGGTGTAGTCAGATACCTCTTCAATCATTGGAGGTTGTCTTGCATTTCATATTCAAGCAAAAATCGGCTCCATTTTTCTGCAAGGCTTGGAAGAATGTCCTGCACTTGTTTGTGGATTGATTGATGAACCGATTGAGGGCTACAAGGCATCGTTCAACATCTGAACCTCCTTCACACAATTGGGTGACTTTATGTTCAAAATTGCAGATATCTAGTAAGTGTCAGCCTCGATGCCCCGTTGAGTGACCAGAAATTCCAAGATTTCCGAAAACTATCCCAAATGCTGATCAGCATGATTTTATATCATTTTTATACTCCTAATTATCTATTATTTGTATATAAATAATGCTACTCGGGTATATTTGATTATATTTTGCAGGAAACAGGTAAAATAAAGAGAAAGAGGAATCTGGTTACATTCAACAATAAAATCACGCAATTTGTAAAAGATTGAGGGATGCTTTCCAAGCATGTTGCAGTATTTTGACCATAACTTTGGTTACAGGATCTCAAAAATGGTCATCCAGGTGTCTACGGAAAGAGAATTCGAATATCTACAACTCTCTAGTTGAGAGATTTTGCCAATTCAGCCATCTGCCTGCCCGTAAAAGCCAAAGAAGTTATGCGAAGACCATTGGACTGAAGCTGACGCAATTATGAAATGTTGAGAGGGCTGAATGTAATTGTTCCACCTTTTTTTTCGAATTTTTTATTAGACTGAGATTGTTTCTATGATATTTGCACTCTTCTTTTATTTTTGATCAGGAGTGGGGATTGAAAATCATGAGAGGAGTGGATTTGTATAAGGAGGTGAGAATATCATGTATATTGGCCTATAAATTCTACATGATGCGAGCGTTCCAGGGGGCTAGGTTTTGATATTTTTTTTAGGGTTTTAATATTTCTGGAAAACAAAAAGTTATTGAATTTTTTTTGGCCGCAAGTTTTATTTGTCTCTGCAAGTTGGTGTTGCTTTTGATTGGAGAGATTTCTTGTGTGCTGGTTGTTTTTGATTGGAGAAGAAAGCTTGTGCTGGTTTTTTTGATTGGAGACGGACCCGCAGGCCCTTTGATTGGGCACCTGTGATTGGAGGCGGATCCGCAGGTGCCTTCAACTTGGAGAAGGTGAACCCCCTGCAGGCCAAACAGAATCTGCATTCATCTCAGGTATGTGTTTTTAATTAAGTTGATATTCAATTAACTAATTGATTAATAGAATAATTTAATTATTGTAGTTATTTAACTGTCTACGAGATATTCTTTGATTACTACTTAGATTAAATTGTTATGAATTTGGACATGTGTAACTATTTTTAATCGAGTACTTAGGGGAGATGAACCTAGACTTAACTCTTGTGGACTGAGGCGTTCTCCTATTTATGACGTATGCACACCAATTGATCTATGACTTTTAGGAATTAATTTCTAGAATGACTGGATATTTGACAGGCTATGTATCGGGGGTTAATGGTCCATGCTTAGGGTCTGTTGCACTCATGTTATCTGTTTAATTTAGTTAATTCATCTTTGATGGACTATGTAACAGGATAATAGCTTGTACTTAAATCTAGTGTCAAGAATTAATATGCCTCTTAGACATAGAGATTTGGTGTGTACAAAAAACTGATATGGAGATCAAATTGTCCGCTTGATGCTAGTTTAGGGGATTCGATCCTAGGTGCTTAACCTTTCTTTTATTATAATTAGTTCACATAGCTCACAAGATCCATAAATTTTTGATTATTTCGCGTAAAAGTGTCGAAACCAAAAGAACCACCTGTCCCTGAGGACCGACCCTCAAGTGCTACATCGAACGACCGTGCACTTGCGGTAATTTAAAACGAGGAGACAGAATCTCCCCATCAAATGCGCACTTCTCAGGGTTAGGCTTCACCTTGTATGGCCTGAGGAGATCAAAGGCTTTGTCCAGATGTTGGTGGTGGTCCGTGCGATGTACACTTTTCACTAACATATCATTACGTACACCTCCATGGTGCTCCTGATCAGGTCCTTAAAGACTTTGTCAACCATTACTGGAAGGTAGCCCCCGCATTCTTAAGTCCAAGAACATTATTTTATAGCAGTAGATTTCCCGACTAGTATAAAGGCAGTTTTATCTTCATCTAGTGGAAGCATCTTGATTTAGTTATAACTGGAATAGGCATCCATGAAGCTAAGGAGCTCGTGGCCCGCTGTCGCTTCTATTGGTTGATTGATCCGCGAAAAGGGATAATTATCCTTCGGGAAGGCTTCATTGAGATTGGTAAAGTCGATGCAGACTCTCCATTTCTCATTCTTTTTCTTCATGTGGACGGGATTAGAGAGCCAGTCGGGATAGAATATCTCTAGTATGAAGCCGGCTTGAAGTAGGCAATCGATTTTGTTGCTGATGGTGTGGCTCCCTTCTTCGTTCACTCTCCTTGGCTTCTGCATTACCGGCTTTGCATCCGCCTTGATGGAAGGCTTATGGCAGATGTCCTCGAGGTTAATTCCCAGCATATCAATGAGGAACCACGCGAATACATCTGAATTTTTCTATAAGAATTGTTTGAACAATGTCTTCTCACGAGGGTGCAAGTTTGAGCTAATTTGGAGGGTCCATTCTTGGTGATGCGGGTCTACCCTGAATGACTTAGGCTCCTCCTTTGTCTTACTGTTGGGTTTCTCGGCTCAATGGGTGAGTCAGAATCTCGGCTTTCACCGTACTGTGATTGCTATTGATCAACAATCCTTTTCTGCTTCTTGTCCACAGGAGAGTCTTCGTTAAGGCCTGATCTCTTTCAGGCTACTGCATCTACCATCCTGGGTATCGCCGGGTCACCCCTTATTTTGGCCATTTCGGATAATGTGGGGTACTTAAGTAGTTGATGTGGGTGGATGGGACTGCTCTCATCATGTGGATCCATGGCCTCTCGAGGATGGTGTTGTAGGGGGATTGGATGTCGAGGACACAGAACTCTATTATGAGGTTGAAAGAAACCGCATGAACTGGGAACTTGACCATACTGGGGAAGCGAGCTTTGCTCCCGTCGAAACCATAGCGGAGTGACTAGGTTTGCGATGATCAATTTTTGGGCTAGCTTGAGTGTATCCTCCATTCGATTTAGGGTATGTTTGTAAAAGATGTTGATACTACTTCCCCCGTTAACCAAGATTTTTGACACTTTGCAGCAGCCAATTTGTATCGTCATGACCAAGGTGTCGTTATGCGAAAAATGCATGTAATAGGTGTCTTCTTATGAGAAAAAGACTAGCTTGCCTAGAGATGTGGGAGGACGAGCCACTATTGCTAGATAGTTGTCCCTCTGGGCTTCATTGATATGGATGGTCCTCTCTTTTGTGGTGGTACCTTTTATCAGGGAGCTTCTGAAGATGATGTTCACCTCCCTGTATTGGATGAGAGTGCTGCCGGTGTTTGTCTATGGTTCGGGCTGCCTGTATTGGATGAGAGTGCTGCCGGGTGTTTGTCTATGGTTCGGGCTGCCTCTGCACAAATCTCCGAGGGTAGTCCGGGATTGAGGATGAACTCACAGAGATATCTTTCATTGACCAGGTCCTAAAGGTTGACCAGGTCCTGAAGGTGTCGTTAGAGGGTTCAGCAGTCCACTATGAGGCATCCACTCCCTTCATGGAAGGCACAATATACTCTTAATCTAGGTCCTCTCAGGTTCAGTGGGAGAGGTCTGCTCGGGTGCCTGACCCAAGACTGATCTTTGATGGCATTGAAGGGTACCCTGAATGGGATGAGGTCTAGCTCAGCTTCAATTCCCTTGATGGATTCAGTAGCACGCCTGGCTGGCTTGTGAACAATGGAGGAATTGTGGCTCGAACTCTTCCTCGGGGGAATTGTGGCTTCGGCTTCTCGATTTCGGGTCCTTGTCGCTGGGGGCTACTGGATGTCCCCCGAGTCGCCTCTTCTATCTGAATGTATTTCTGCTCTTGAATAAGGATATCCCTCATCTTGGTGACATCGGTCTTCACTAGATGTTTGTAGAAGGGGTTGGTGACTTGCATCCCACGGATGAAGGTGGCAGCAACTACGTCTTTATTATATTCGTATACCAGGGCCATCTGGCTCTGAAAGTAGTTAACATAGTTCTTCAGACTCTCTTTGAATTTCATCTTGACTGTGAGTAAATGATTGTTGTTCCTCTAGAATCCCCTCTGAGAAGCAAACTGGTTGTAGAATATGCCGGTTAAGTCATGAAAGTTTCAGAGTGAATTCTTCAAGAGTGAGTAAAACCAGTAGTAGGTGACTCCCTTGAGACTGGAAGAGAATGCTCGGCAGAGGAGAAGGTCGTCATGAGCGTAGACCACCATTTTGTTCTAGTACTGGCAGAGATGTAGGAGGGGGTCAGATGTTCCCAAATAGTAGTTGAAGGTTGACATCACAAACTTCTTCAGGAAGCGACGTGTGGTGATTTCCCTTAATAGTGGTGAGTCAGAGGGTCTCAGCCCGTTATACTTCATCCCCTTCGAAAACTACTGGCTCACTTGGTTGAGCCGCTCTTGCACTAGATCCTCATCTCCTCTATGCAAGGGAGCTTTGGGGTTAGGGAACGCTTGGGGTTCGGGAACAGTGATCATCTTTTTAGGTCTCTGACCGATTGCACCTCGAGCTCTCGATGGAGTGCGCAGATTCTTGGGTACACGGTGGTGATGGGGGGTCCACACATTTTCTTCTGCAGTAGAAGAGGATTGCGACTTTCGCAGTGTTTTGATTTGTTTGATCAGTCATGTCTAGACACAGATTGTCGCTTCTTTTTCATGAGCAGATACCTCACGGAGTCAAATCATCTTCATTTGCTGGTCCTTCATTTGCTTTCGCATAGTGGAAAGCATCTGAAGGAGTTATTGCCATTGTGATGGGCCCCAGGTTGAGTGGCATAAATCCCATGGAGATGCAGAGTTTGAATGAGAATCTTCGGCGTCAGAGATGTGGAAATCAGATAGGTTAGGCCGACGGTCCGCAGGCTCAGGAGCTCGATAGCTTTCCCCTTTCTTTCTGGAGCGGTAGGGGCAGCGACCGTAGCCTGGGTTATGTTCTTCCTTGATGAAGCCATATTGATCATGTGAGGCCATTTAGAAGAAGGATCAGGGTGTTGGATGGGGAGAGATTGTGAGTAAGGATTCAAAAGCTCTCAACAAAAGTACCAAATGCAATGAGTAATTCCTAAGGAATCAACCGAAGCACCAAAAAAATGGGGATGGATTTAATCAAATCACAATAAATAATCGTAAACACACAGAACTTACATGGAAAACTCGAAAGGAAAAAATCACTGAGAGGGAGAGAGAAATTTTACTATGTCATTGTTAATTATAGGTAGGATTCTCTTGTGTGCTAGAGTTTCTGGATTCAAAAGATCATCGTCCTCCACGTAGGAAAGGATTTACTATTTATATAGGTTGTGTCTTGTTTAGATAAGGTTGCAAAGCATTCAACTCTATTTAAACACTTAACCACTTGTTTAAAAGGCAATTAGAGCTGAACATCGAGGTTTAAACTAAATGGATGAGAGTCCATCTTTATCTGATAGTTTGTGTCTAGTTGTAGATGTGATTGATTCGTTGTCGAACTGTAACTGCCAACTTCAAATGGAGATTTGGCTTAGAGATAGGGATTCACACAACTAATTATATCTCCTCCTTTTAACCATTGATTGAGGTTAAACATACACACATAAAATGATAGTTTAGAAATTAAAACTAAAACGTGCAAGGTACTCAATGCTACTGCTATAGAAAGTGGCTATGCGGGTCGTGATCCACAAGGAGGAACTAGCAATGGAAGTTTTTTAGCAAGTTCTCTTTAGTTCACTTGTAATGGTTAAAGATCTTCTTTTAGTTCTTTAAAAGAAAAGGAAAATAGGTTATAATTAAGTTAAGAAGAGAGTGGTAGCTTGAGAAGGTGAAGAAAATGAAAAATGGATTTATACAAAGAAATTAAAAAGAGTGATAAAAGAGTTGGGAGATTGTGATGGTCTAAACTAAAGGATTAAACAGAAAGAAAGAAAATCTAAAAGAAATACTTACCTCCTCTAGCTAAATACTTACCTTGAATCTATAGCGACGATGTTACCTTGAAGTGGAGACAATCAGTGCATAGCTCATAAGAGTTGATTCTTATCTTTTTCACATTACATCATCAAGACAATACAAGTATGAAATAATACAGATTGAGACTAAAATCCATCGTCATGAGCTATCGGTGGCACTCACAAAAGTAAGGCTCTTTCTATGCTATAAGACTCACATGGATTGCACTTGGTCCCAAAAGGAGAGAAGTAGAAAAGAAGAAGAACACAAAAACAAAGAAGAACATAAAAAGTATAACTATATATTCAACGTTGTAATAATAAGAGAAGAGAAGGATAACTTACACCCGGTGTCACTCTAAGCACAAGCTTCGCCCTCATTCTCATATGAAACTCTGATCTCCTCTGAATTACATAAATGAAAACTAAAATTTACATGAAAAAAATAAAAACCTAATCTAAAAGAATGAAAAACTAGCCTAAGAATATTTCTCTGCTTCATCGTCCCCTGTAGTCTCTGAAAACCCAGTATTTATAGGCAAAAACCAAACGGGAGAGAGTGCACGAAGATAGGGGAGCAAACGCTCCCCCAACAGAAATAACCAAGCTGCGAAAACGCGACTTTGACTACATTTTCGTGGCCAGGGTGTGGCTAGGTGCCTACACCAGGGAGGTATAGGTCGATGCTTTGACATTTTGATTTTATCTCCAGCTGGATTTTCAGTTTGGGTCCTGGATTTTGACGAAAGCTCCTCTTATCTTCAGCTTTAACCAATTGATTTGTGAAGATCTATTTTAACCGCTTGTTCAACTGATTTTATCTTCTATAATTTGCCCTGATTTGCCCCAATCTGTCATGATCTTCGATTTGAATTAATTCTGAATTAAATCAGAATTTTGATGGGGTTTTGGGCTCATTTCTCTTCCCTCTCCTTTAGTAAAGGTCTGCATATAAATTAGATAGCAAATGGGATTAAAAACAAAGTTTATTACATAATAAATATGAGAATGTGATAATAAATATGCAGTATCTGTGACCGATCAACCATACGAACTGCTCGAGGTTTGAACCAATCGAGGACTCCCATTTGGAGATTCTGAAAGTGACCACATATTGTGTGTCTGCTTGATGCTGGATGGACATGTGGCATGATCTCAACGAGGTCAGAAACTAACCACTACAATATATATACACACGCATGAAAGAAAGTGGGCGGGGAGGGGAAGGAGAAGGGGAAGATAATGTGCATACTTGCATTGCATGTTCTATGTGTTTTATTTGTGCGATATATGTGTATATATAACACTCAGTTTTTAATTAATCTTGATTATTATTGTAGGAGTAAATTCTCAGAAGAAATTTATCTACACTTCAACTTGTAACCTGGATCTAAAAGAGAATAAAAGGACAATGCAAAGACACAAGTTTTTATGTGGGAACCCAATTTGGGAAAACCACGGGAGGGAAGAGAGAATTCACTTTTTGCAAAGGATTACAGTGAACTCAACAGAGCTAAAACTCTGATATGATCATAAAATAGAGTGAAATTTTGGCTTGGAAAAGGCTATTTTATGTACTCAATGGGAAGTTTGATTGTGAATTTTTTCTTTTATTTCTTCTCTTGGTTGTCACCCCATGGTTCCTGTCTATCTCCCAGCGTATATATATATATATATATACCTGGAGAGCTTTCATTCGCGGTGCGAGTCATGCAGATTTCAGGAAATGCATGATTTGCATGTTATGATTATCTCACAATGGCTGGGATTTCTGCCCTTGATATTAAGAGTGATTCCTGTCACTTTTTGTAACAGTCTGTGCTGAAGTAAGGGTCGTTGTAACGTGTGAACATGAGATGATCTGGCGGCATAATAGACTCCATAAACGTAAGTGAAAATCGATGGAGTTGATTGCAGTGGCTGCCCTACTCAGAATGAAAGAACTGGTCTCGGTCGGCGATGTTCTTGGAAGGAAGAGTATCCTCAGGACAATCGATTCCTCGGAAGGAGGAACTGTCTCGAGAATAACCGAATAATGCTCTGCGAGGAGATGCTCGGATGACTTTTTTTGTGGTGTCTTCGGGAGGTTCTGATAGCGGGGGACAAGTGTCTTGATTCTGACATAGGTCAGAAATTGACCACTACATATTCCCTCTCTGCCTCCTCTTTCTCTAGGCTTCAAGGGGAAAGAGGGAGCAGACTGACTAGGTCTTGGCTCGAAAAGTTGAAATGTCGCTTGTAATTCGAAGGGTTTAATCAAAATGTCTCTTTTGCATTTTATTCTCCCTTTGAAAATTGGTGAAGACAACTAGCTGATTAATGACCCAAATCCTGACTTCATGATGATGAGATCGCGTGGCAAGATCGGATCGAATCTGGTTGATTTGACATGCTGAAAAATCTGGGATATAAATTAACTCTTCAAATGTGGTTGAAATTTTAACTTTAAGGCAGTTGGACTTCTGTATCTATAAATAGGAAGCAAATTCAGCAGTCTAAAGGTTTAGATCTTTCAGATATTAGAGTGAGAGAGATAGAGAAAGAGAATTCCTTTTAAGAAGATCTCCAACGCTTACTGCGTTCAAGTGGAGTTATTTCAATCTCTTCGAGAGTATCCTCAAGACGATCTAAGAGAAGATTTTTTGTTCAGCCATCCAATGGAGAACAAGATTCACTCTCCACCGCCACATGAAGAACCCAACCTTAAATAAAGGAAAGATCTAGATATTCTTTTCTCTTTTGTAATCAGATTGAATTTGTTGTAATTTTTCATCCACTCAAAGAAATTTTACTTCGAATTTTTCCAACCAAACAAGAGATGGCGACTTGATTAGTCTCTAAAACTGCATATTTCATACCACATCTTCGCATTTATTTAATAATAAATTCTACTAATAATACCTCTCTTGCATGTTTCTAGGTTCATGGTGTGGAAATGAAGAAGAAGATCCAAAATCACCATTTTATGGGTGATTAAAAGCCTATAAGGATAGCGATTGACCTAGGAGGGTAATTCTAGCAAAATCTGGAGCCCAAAACCAGAAACCAAGACATACAGCAGACATGGGATAGACATGACAGCGCGCAACAGGCGGCGCCGCGCGCGCGGCCACAGTACGGCCGCAGCCTCGCCTGTACTTTGGGCCAGGGGTTGTCCCCCTGGTGCCTATATATACCCCCCTGGGGTTCTTCAGTTGGAAAAATTCAGAGAGTTAGGGTAATTTCTTTCCATGTTGTAGTTTAGGATAGTTTAGTTTAGGTTAGTTCTTCTTCTTCCTTTGTATTTTTTATTTCTTGTAGATCTTGTAATAGGAGAGAGAGTGGTATATGGTTGGAAAGTAAGAGTTCTTTTAATAGAAGGTGACAATCTATGAAATGTTCTCTCTTTACCTCTCTTTATTTTCTTCTCTCTAACTCCTTTTACATGTTTAGCTAATTTTCTCTCATGGAAACAACTACTAACCACTAACTAGTCTAACTTCTTACTTGATAATCCACATGAACCTAATAGCCTCTACTTGGCCTTGCACTTGCAAGAGCCATTGATGGCTCATGATAATGGATCTAACACTCTAACATCCTAACTCTCTAACAAGCTAATATTACTTTACTCTATACTTACTCTTGTTTAGTTTTGATGGTTTAAGTGTAGCTTGTACTTGTTTGTTGAGTTAGGATGTGATGAGTTACATATGGGTCAAGTTTTGAAACGCTCTTGAACCAAGAACTAGTGATTGCCAAGGATACATGTGAGGTAACTATCACTAAGAGGTTAGCATATTGGTGGAGTTATTAGTAGTTAGTAGCCATGAGTTTTCTTTCTTTTTCACTTTGTTTTAGAAATATCAACAATCACAATTATCTTCTTTTCTATGTTTCTCACTTCTTCGTATTTCACCGTACTTCTCTTTTCCATTCTTTGTTTTCCTATCTTTTCATTCTTTAAAACATCGAAGAACACGTGAACATACCGTGTAAGCTTCTATCGCCTCCCATCCTTGTAGATTCGACTTGTTCTAACGAAAGTATCGAGAAAGCCAAAGCACACATACTTTAACTCTTGATTTCAAAATGACTTATTTTATGCACGGTTTTCCTCCGATCAAATTTTGGCGCCGTTGCCGGGGATGGGAACAGTTTGATTTCACATTTTTATTAACTTTTCTTCTATGTTTTTTGGTGTGCAAGTCAATTCTTTAGCATTGCAGAAGTCGACACTTTCTCTTATGTGGTTGGGTAAATTCTTGTATATTCTTATATTTTGCTGCTAGTTTTTGTTTATATTACCTGTACACTGTAATAAATTTAAGAACTAAAATACAAAAATTGGATGCTTTAAAATGGTTTAGACATTTGCATCTAGGCACGTGTCATTTTTCATTCCAATGTATTGTATTTTATTCTTGTGTTGTTGTCATCTAGACGGAGGTGTACATATTGCATAACATATAGTTAGGACAAACACGTGGGTGATTTACTCTCTTTGTGTGTTCATTCTTATCTATATTACACACTTGCACGAATTGAACTTAAGGGTAAAACCCAAAACAACATAAGGTGGGGAAGTCATTACCCTCCCTTAGCCCAAAAATCACCTCCACACTCACACAATTCAAGTCTAAATAAATTTGCTAGATGTTGGCTCCTAGGGACATCTCGGACTCATTTAAGAGGTTGACCTAAGGGAAAAATTGTTAGAAGTTGACTCTTGTCAAATCTATGTCTAAGATTGGGGATTGAGAGGCGAAACCTCGAAGAACAGTGATTTGGAATAATTAGGCCCGTTGCTCCAGCATGGATACCTCTCACTGATCTTGCCCCTACCTGGCCGATTAACTCGTGGTCAGATTCTGACAATGTACCACCCGTGGACAATCTAATCAGTTAGGAGTCGTCTAGGTCTAAGTCAACCCTAGCATAGGTTTGTTTTCTTTTTCTTTCTTTACTTGCTTGTTTGTTTGCTTGTTTTCTTTTTTTTTTTTTTGTAAATTGTGAAATGGATTTTAACAACAACATTTTTTTAATCCAAATATTAATCCATATTTCACTCTGATCTCATTTGACTCAGATAACTCCGACCTGGCTATTACAACATGAACCAACCATATATGCCGGGTTGGGCTTATCTGACTCAATGTGACCCGTATCCCCAATCCTCTGATTATAATTTTCAAAATAATTTTCACTCTTCACAGAGTTCATAGGGATTCACCTCCCTCGAGTCAAATTTTCAACCACCTTGTCCACAATTTTCATTCCCCGATTTGGATCCATATCCTCCTTTTCCTGTTCCACTAACCGAAGAAAAATCTAATTTGGAAAGGAGCATGGAAGCCATGCTTGAGTCCCAATAACAAATTCAAAATTTGATCAATTCACAATCTATCACAAATCAAACTCCACATACTCCTTTACTAGAACATCTAATTGAAGAAGAATCGGAGCTAGAAAAGCGTTTGGAAGTCTTTTGTGAAAAAGTGCAACGATTTCAAAATATGTTGGACTCATCATCTCAACCAAATTTTCAAGGGTCTATCTTACCGATTCAAACTGAATAACCATCAATACTAGACTTGAGTATGGAACTCTTGCGTGAGTCCGAGCAGCAATCGCAACATCTGATGGACTCATAATTTCACCATAATTTCTAAAATCAACTTTCATACTCACCTTTTTAAGAAGAACCAATTGCAAAAAGTATGGAAGACATGATTCAAACTCAAATTCTGTTACCCGGCCTATCAGTAGGTTAGACTCAATAATGAGCAATTTGATCAATACGAGCGAGGAAAGTCTTTCTTGCCAACCTTTGACCAATTCTTATATCCCTAACTCTACCAATTGGACCCAAGAATCATGTTATTTTGGAAACTAAGATTCAATTTCAGAACGCACATTTGAACTTGACCAAACTCCAAGTTATGAACGCCGCCTGGACATTCTAGCAAGTTATTCCTTTTTGAAATTGAAATTGAACCTGAATGTGATCCCGAACCTCATGTGAGTAATTCCATTTCACTTTTTGATTCAATAATGACCCCGCTATCTTTACCAAATTTTTTCTCTATTCTGGAGTCAACATTGAATTCTGTACCAGTACACCGTGAAATAGAATCACCAATATCATATGATCACACTTCATTGATGGAAAAAGTGTGTGAACATCAATTCTTTGTTTGGACCCTATTTTTGAACCAATTTCGACTCTCATTGTTGACTCTCGACTTGATCTGAGTCAAATTTCTGAGTCGGTATCAGTTTTTACTCCTTTTCCATTTGAGTCCAAGTCAATCATCTTCCAAAATCACACTTCTTTGTTGGACAAAAATGTTGAAGAAAATGACTCAGTAATTGTTTTTGAAAATTGAAAATTAGATGGGGATAATTTTTTCAATAAGACCATTCATTCAGTCATTATTTTTCTGGGTCATATTAGAGAGGTTATTGGTGGGTTTCTGCAAGATCCACGATATCTTAATGGGTAGCAACGCTTGGACCAGTCGGACCACCACCGGAACACCACCATGAGGTAATTTTTCTTCTCTCTCCATTTGTTTCATGTATATACACATTCATGATGCATTGAGGATAATGCATGAGATAAGTGTGGGGGAGGGTTTACTAACATAGTTAGTTTTACATTTTCTTTCTTTTACACTTCTTTTTAATTTAAAAAAATTATAGAAACTCTTCTTTTCTTTTACAAAACTTTTTGAAACAAGATAAATAGTTTTGATTTATTTTTAAGAAAATTAAGATTATCTTAGGAATTAGGAAGACCTAAAATTATAAAATTTTAAACTGAGTCCAAATAATAAATCTTGTTTAAATTTTAGGATAAGATAGTAAGATTGGAAAGATAATTTGATCTTGAATTTTTTGTCTTAGATTTATGCACTTCACACTTACCCAATTTTGGGATTGAAACAAATACTGAGAATGCCATAAAAAAATATATTAAAAAAAATGATGATAATAGAAACCACTAATTGAAGTTTGGGTAATTATGCCTCAGGAAGTATGATTATTCACGCCTAAAATGGTGGATAAAAATAAAAATAATTTCCTTTAGTTTTGTGGCCTTGTTTACTCGAGTCCTTAAGTCCGAGAGATATTTTCTCATCTGGTGCCCTATGATCATCTGGTTTGGGAGTCACCTGCTAAAGGCTCACTACCCGGGTAAATAAGAAAGCCTAAGAAAACTAAAGGAAGAAAAAATATATAAATAAAAAATATATATACATAAATAAATGGCATGCAAGTTAGAGTCGATATCCCAAAAAGCTTCACTGTTCACAAATTATATATTTTTCTAAGAGTTTTATAAAAGATCAAAGAATCAATCAATTTTAAATTCTTACAATTAATTTATAACAAGATTTCACATTTCGACTTAGTTTAAGAAAGAATAATTTCTGGTTAACATATGACATTGGATCACTTATATTTTTACAAAAATATTTTAACACTTTTCTCTATTTCAAAATGCTTTTCAAAATACTAACATTTGATTTCTTTTGTTATGGATTTTGTGGGTGTAATCCGCTGAAAACCCTTAAGAGATAAAACTCCTCCTCTAGGGAAAACCTAGAGGTTTAACGGCTTGTTGCACATGCTCAGTGCAATCACGTCAACTGTGAAAGTGGTATAATAATTTTCTTAGTTTTTTGTTTTGCTCGGGACGAGCAAAAGATAAGTGTGGGGGTGTGATTAGTCTCTAAAACTGCATATTTCATACCACATCTTCACATTTATTTAATAATAAATTTTACTAATAATACCTCTCTTGCACGTTTCTAGGTCCATGGTTTGAATATGAAGAAGAAGACTCAAAATCACCATTTTATGGGTGATTAAAAGCCTATAAGGATAGCCAATTACCTAGGAGGGTGATTCTAGCAAACCTGGAGCCCAAAACCAGAAACTAAGACGTGCAGCAGACAGGGGACAGACATGACAGCGCGCGGTAGGCGGCGCCGCGCGCGCGGCCAAAGTACGGCCGCGACCGCGTCTGTACTTTGGGCCAGGGGTTGTCCCCCTCCTGGCCCCCTTCCTCTTTGTGCCTATATGTACCCCCCTGGGGTTCTTCAGTTGGAAAAATACAGAGAGTTAGGGTAGTTTCTTTTCATGTTATACTTTAGGGTAGTTTAGTTTAGGTTAGTTCTTCTTCTTCCTTTGTATTTTTCATTTCTTGTAGATCTTGTAATAGGAGAGAGAATGGTATATGGTAGAAATCAAGAGTTCTTGTAATAGAAGATGATAATCTATGAATGGTTCTCTCTTTACCTCTCTTTATTTTCTTTTCTCTAACTCCTTGTACATGTTTAGCTAATTTTCTCTATGGCAACTAACTACTAACTAGTCTAACTTCTTACTTGATAATCCACATGAATCTAATAGCCTCTACTTGGCCTTGCTCTTGCAAGAGCCATTGATGGCTAATGATGATGGATCTAATACTCTAACATCTTAACTCTCTAACAAGCTAACATTACTTTACTCCATGCTTACTCTTGTTTAGTTTTGATAGTTTAAATGTAGCTTGCACTTGTTTTGTTGAATTGAGATGTGATGAGTTACATATGGGTCATACTTTGAAATGCTCTTGAATCAAGGACTAGTGATTGACAAGGATACATGTGAGGCAACTATCACTAAGAGGTTAGCATGTTGGTGGAGTCATTAGTAGTTAGTATCCATGAGTTTTCTTTCTTTTTCACTTTGTTTTAGGAATATCAAAATCACAAATATCTTCTTTTCTATGTTTCCCACTTCTTCGTGTTTCACCGTACTTTTCTTTTCCGTTCTTTGTTTTCCTTTTTTTCATTCTTTAAAACATTGAAGACTTTTAACATACACGTGAATATACCGTGTAAGCTTCTATCACCTCTCGTCCTTGTACATTCGACTCGTTTTAGCCTCTATGCTATAACAGAAGTATCGAGGAAGCCAAAGCACACACACTTTAACTCTTGATTTTAAAACGACATATTTTGTACACAGTTTTCCTCCGATCACGACTCCGCTGGAGACTGTTTTCTCTACTAATGAGAAAATTACAGTGCAAGCTGATGTCAAATTTCTTGGATCAATGGTCGAATCACTCGTAGTCGAGTTCGCCCAAGAGAAATTTGAAGAATTTTTCTCTTCATGCTCCAAAAGCCCAAAGACAAAGCGACAATACTGCAAAGTCTCTTCGGAGACTCGCTCTCAAGATTTGAAGAGACTTCTCCAAAAGTGACCTGCTCAATTGCTCATAACGCAAACAGTGCCACTTCCAGCGAGGTTTTGAAAACCTTCCCTGTAGCCCACATGGCCCGCATTAACGTCTCTCAGGAGACCAACAGGGCCAGTGTATTGGCTCATGATCAAGAAGATAGTGAAGACCAATCCTGCCATCACTCTCCTCTTCAGACTCTGCAATGCCAGGTTGTCGGGAGTTCCCAATAACCCTTTCGACTTAACCGGAATGCTGAACGTTGATGAAGGTGTTGCACTCGTCGATAACATGTGGCAGACTCTGCAATGGCAGTCTGTTTTGCAGATAGTGAACGAGAGGCCAAGACCTCCCCATGCGAGATTCATGTTCATCAAATGCGCGTCTCAGTACCCAAACGCGATGTTCGCGTTTCTCTCGTAGAATGTGAGAACCGCATTCAAACTAGGGTTCTGCCAAAACACGACCTCCATATTTCACTGCCAGACATGAGACTCCGTTTAGAAGCAAGACTTGCTTAAACACGACCTTCGTGTTTCAACACACAAAT
This sequence comes from Agave tequilana, assembly GCA_038442645.1. Classification (NCBI taxonomy): domain Eukaryota; kingdom Viridiplantae; phylum Streptophyta; class Magnoliopsida; order Asparagales; family Asparagaceae; genus Agave; species Agave tequilana. Next base: position 259,274 of record JAVJIF010001931.1, on the reverse strand, counting down.
GTGAAGTCCGCGTCCAGCCTCCAAAGGCCAAGAAGAGTACTGAACTTGAAAGCCCTCACCTCTGTGGATTCGAGGCTGGTTCTTCAGATACCCCTACAATGGATTTGAGGGACCACTTGATTAGGAAGCAGAGTATCATCAAATCACTCTTCAATGCTGCTGTGAGCGACTCATTATGATAGTACTCTCCAAGTACCACTGCAGCTCTCATACGAGCAAACCGTCGGGTTTTAACTAGTTGTCTGTGTCCTCACCCTCTAACTCAGTCAAGAGGCGTCACTCTTGCAAGAAGAGATCATTTTCTGACGTGGAGTACCCTAAGGTGACTTCAAATATGGTAGGTCCAAGCACTATACCAAGTAAGTCAAAGGGGAAGAAGCTGGCCATCAGTTCTAAGCAGTCTAATGTTGAACTTTCTTCAGGTTTGAAAGAACTACTAATCAAACCTGAAGGAATTTATCAACGCACTTGAATCCCTACTAGTACAATAGCCTCGGTGGACTACAATACCTTGGCCAGGGGGATTGAAGCAAGCAATGAGCACTCCGCTATCGCAAATCTCAATCGTCTAACTCTTATATGGAGAAAGGAGGCCTTTGCATATATGACTAAGACTCCAGAAGAGGTGGCGAAGAAGTTCGAGGAGCAAGCTAAAGTGCAAAAGGAGCAGCAGGAGATGCTTCGATTCCAACAAGAGTCTATCAATGACCTCAAGGTGATGATAACTCAGTTGCTGACAAACTGAAAGAAGAACTCGAAGGGTCCCAAGCCTACCACTTCCTTAGCAAGAGAAAGGGAAAACAGAAGCAGGGAGAAAGCTCTTCTTCTGAGAAAACTGAAAGTGAGAATAATTCCAATTCTGAACCTCCCAAATTCTCATCTGAAGAGGAGGACGGTTTAGAAAATGAAGCCTATCACTCTAAGCACATGAACGAACTTGAGAAACACATGGACGCCATTGCTAATCGAAGTAATCCACAAGAGGCGGGAAGAGTCCAGCCATATCCGGCAGAGTGGGATGCTGCTCCTTATCCCCCAAGTTCAAGGTACCGACCCTGCACACCTTTGATGGTAAAGGTCACCGAACCAGCATATATACTACTTCAAATCTCAAACAGGAAATGTTGTATCAAACGATGTCATCATGGATCATTTGTTTGTTGGCATCCTTAAGGTGGTGGCCTTTGAATGGTTCTTGAAGCTTCCCGCTAGCTCTATCAAGACATGGGCCGACCTCAAGAAGCTATTTCTGGTTCGTTTCTTTGAAGACAATACAGAGATATCGCTGCTAACTCTCTGTAACAAAGTAGAAGAAAGAAGAATCCATCAAATTGCTTGTGAAAAGGTTTCAGAGTATGCTGTTCCGATGTCCGAGTGGCATGACGTAGTTTATGCTGGTAGTGACTTACTGTCACAATCTGCAAATCTCACTCTTAGCTTAAATAGAAATATTCAAGTGTCGTACTTGAAAGCAGTTGGTGCTATAAGGCGAGCAAGCGGAGAAGATTGTCGTCAAGGTCAAAGCTGAAGAAAAAGATAGCAAGCCGAGACCTGAGAAATCAACGCGACAAGTTCCAGAATTTTGTTCTCAACTGAGAAGAAGGGTCACTCTTGCAACATAGGTCAAATTTCCTTCCAAGCCTAAACCGGCTAGAGGGAACAATTCTTTAGAACAGATGCGAGCTAACAAGCAATATTCCTTCAAGGATGAGCATGTTATCTCCTTGTTTAAGATGTTTCTTAAAAGCGACAAGCTCAAGCTGCCAACGGCAAGGCACCCCGAAGAGGTAGGCAAGACAGATGACCCCAATTACTGCTTGTACCACAGGATGCTCGGGCACCCTACCAAAAGTTGCTACATCTTCAAATATGTACTCTGGGCTCTGATTAATGCAGAGGTGCTTAAACTCTGTCCAGAGTAGAAGAAGGTGGCAGCTAATATGACAGCAATAACACCCCTTCAATTTGGCCGGGATCTTCTGCCAGCGCCAACCGGAATGGTTCCCATCCCAAAAGGCGAACTAAAGGTGATGAATACTGATCCTACAACCAAAAGAGAAAGGTTTAGTCCCCATCCCAACTCCTCAAGGAGGAATCATGTGGGTTCACCCCGATCTCATCGAAGGCCAGCAATGGAAATTTGTCATCAACAGGAAGTCTAAAGGTAAAGAAAAAACACCTTATTGCAATGTGGTATGTGCTTCCTTAAGAGCAGTCGAGATAGATGTTTCCTCACTCACTGATTCAGAGGAGGAAGAAATTGTTCTCGCTATAGAACAGATTGTCCCTTCCATGGCTGGAACCCGGTCTAGTCAGCAGTACTTGAGAAGGTACGATGAGGCAGTGTCAAGCTCCTCCAAGCCAACCAAAGAACCAGCCAGGAAATCCACTAAGCAACCTAAGCTCTCCAAAAAGGCAAAATGGAAGGGCTATCAATGCCTTTTCGCTTTGGTTGTCTTAGCTCAACTGGCTAACATTCCTACCAGGATCACTCTCTATGAGCTCTTGAGACTCTCCAAGTCAATAAGAGAAGCTCTTAAAGAAGCTCTAGCCGATTCAGAGGCTTTTATCGCCCAGATTCTGGTTAGACACAAAGAGGAGGATGAAGGACATTATCTCCAGACCTCTAAACGTTTCTCCGACATAACATTTACTCCTGATGATATGCAGATAAGGAAGAAACATTGATAGACCTCTGTATTACACAGGAAATATTGGATTATCTGAAGTGAGTCACATTCAGGTTGATCCAGGATCTGCGTTAAGTATTATGCCCCGCAGGGTCATGCAGCACTTGGGGATTCCCACTCATCGATTGGGCGCTACTCAAACTGCCATTTATGGTTTCAATACCAATGGTGCGCACCGAATGGGAAAGATCATACTTAGTTGCCAGATCGGGGACCTGAGCTTTGAGGTGACATGCTATGTCATTAATGCCAACACCTCATACAATCTGCTGCTGGGATGACCATGAATTCATCGTAACTCCACCTCCCATATACTCTTCGTCAGGTCATGAAATACGCCAATGAAGATGGCAAAGTAAGAATGTTAATCGTTAAAAGCATCCTAACAAGGGGGTAGAATTACTTTACTGATTCCCTCCTCTATCAAGATTCTCTGAGACCGATGAGAATCCTAAGCCAGAAGATTCAGAATCTGGCAATAAAGCTGACACTGAAGCAGAGCCTGAAGAAGAATGCCTCTGGGAACTGAACCCACTTACGATGAGCATTGATAAGCTTAATTTCAATAACACCACCAATGTTGAAAGCGAGTGGTATATCAATGAGAATTTTGATTTGGCTTACCTTTCTGCATTAGCTTCTAATTTGGTACCGTCAGATACTAGTATTGGCATAGAAAGTGATCCTTTGTCTGCAATAGAGGCCTTGACATCATTGCACACACTAATAAGGTCATCATTCATGGTGCATGAAAAGACCAGTGATGCGCAGTAAGCCTTCTTTGAAGTGTCAGCCAAACATAAACGTAAGAAGCCAATTCTATTCAAAAGAATTGAGTCTGAGCCAGTGACTTGTGAGAATTAAGAAGACAATCTCGAGTTCCCATAATTCTCTCACTACGAGCGAAATTCACACCATTGATGGAGAATATGGGATACGACCTTACCAAAAGTTATGGCTTGAACTTTGGTAAAGGAAGATGAACACTACTTTGATCTTTCATGCTAAAAGGGAAATCCCCCAATTACTATCAGAAAACTCGAAAGGGATAGGTTATATATCAACACCAATCTTATAAGACTTCATGTCTGAGGAGTCTCTATATCATGACCACTCATCAGGCACGTCATCATGGGAATCAGATATCAGTCTTGGCATTATTTTCAAAATATTTCGGTGAACATGATCTCAACTAGTCATCTAGAAGAGGAAGATGAAGAAATAATTTAGTCGGATATCGACCCCTGGATCAAACACTTGAACACTCTCTGGGACATACGCTTTGAGCCTCGTGAGCCACCCACAAAGATAAAATGGTCCAGATCAATCTGGAAAATGAGGCTAACCCCAAGACTATCTTCATAAGCGAGAGCTTATCGCCTTCCAAGAAAGAAGACCTAATACAACTTATACTAGAGTCTATAGACGTCTTCGCTTGGAACTATGAATACATGCCTTGTCTCGATCCACAGGTGGCCATGCATCGCCTCAACGTTAATCTTGACATGAAGCCAGTCAAGTAGCAGTAACGACAATTTCGTCCAGAGATTATGGAAGCAATGAAATCAGAAGTCAGGAAGCTCATAGACTCTGGTTTCATCACGAAGGAACAACATCCTGATTGGGTTGCCAACACTGTTCCCATTCCCAAGAAGAATGGAAAGATCCAAATTTGTATAGATTTTCATGATCTGAATGCTAACGAGTTCCCTCTCCCTATCATGGAAGTCATGATTGACAACACATGCGGTTTCGAGAGGATGTCCTTTATGGACGGCTTCTCAGGATATAATCAAATCAAAATGTATCCAGAAGACGAGAAACATACATCCTTTAGAACACCATAAGGTGTGTACTACTACACTGTGATGCCTTTCAGATTGAAGAACGCAGGGGCGACATACCAACGGGTGATGAATTCAATTTCCACGAGCACATACACAAGACCGTAGAGTGCTACACAGACGATATTGCAGTGAAGAGCCGCGACAAAGGTGATAGCAGATCTGAAGAGAGTATTTGATATCATGTAGGCGTATCAACTGAAAATGAACCCAACTAAGTGCTTCCTTCAGGTGGCCAGTGCCATGTTCCTTAGATTTTTTGTAACATCCATCTCGACCTTGAGAAAGTCAGTGCCATTCAGGAGATGCAACCTTTGAGATACCTCAAAGAAGTCAAAGGATTATAAGGATAACTGGCTTACATCTGGAGGCTCATATCAAATCTCTCGGGACGTTGCCAGCTCTTCCCTAAGCTGATGAAGAAGAGAGTTTCATGAGATAGTGCTTACCAAGAAGTGTTCGAGAAAATTAAGCGATACCTCACACATCCACCTATCCTACTGGCTCCAGTATCAGAAAACCATTCCTAAAATTTATAAGAGCTATGGATCATTTTTTGTAGGCTTTGCCCAGAATAATGACCAGGGATATGAGCAAACAATCTACTACCTAAGATGGACCATGATCAGAGCTGAGCATCACTACAATCCGGTTGAAAAGGAGTATCTAGCTTTGATTTTTGCTATTCAAAAGACGTGACACTATCTTGTGTTCACGTCGTCTCGAAAGTCAGTCCGTTGAGTTTGCTTATGACGAAATCATCATCACTAAATGGATGATTGGCAAAATGAGCTATATTGCTTTCGCAATATGAGATGCGATTTCTGCCACAGAAAGCTACGAAAGGTCTTAGCTGAACATCCAGATCCAAGAGCAACCAAATTTATGAAGATCTCCTAGATGAGATTGCTGAAGTTTGCTGATTAGTCTCTAAAACTGCATATTTCATACCACATATTCACATTTATTTAATATTAAATTCTGGTAATAATAACTCCCTTATATGTTTCTAGGTCCATGGCATGAAATGAATAAGAAGACCCAAAATTACCATTTAATTGGTGATTAAAAGCCTATAAATATAGCCATTAACTTTGGAGAGCTGTTTCGTCAAAACCAGTTCCCCAAAACAAGAAATTGGGACATGCAGCCGACAGGGGGACAAATGGGCTGCGCACAGAAGGCGGCGCCGCGCGCGCCGCCCTGGTACAGCCGCGGATCCACTGCTTGGGCCGCGTTTTTGTTGCCAAGTCGTGGAGCCGCGCGCCAAGATTTGACCGCGGCTCCGTACAGCCCCTCTGGTGCCGATTTTGCCTATAAATACCCCCTTTCTGTTCTATATTGGGAGAAATCCAGAGAGCAGTGTAGTTTTCTTTTCATGTTGTAGTTTAGGGTAGTTTAATTTAGTTCTTCTTCTTCCTCCTCTTTGTATTTTTCATTTCTTTTAGATCTTGTAATAGGAGAGAGAGTGATACATCGTTGGAAAGTAAGAGTGCTTGTAATAGAAGGTGACAAGCAATGAAAGGTTCTCTCTTTACCTCTCTTTGTTTTCTCTCTAACTCCTTTTACATGTTTAGCTAATTTTCTCTCATGGCAACTAACTAGTAACCGCTAACTTGCTAACTTCTTATTTGATAATCCACATGAATCTAATAGCCTCTACTTGGCCTTGCTCTTGTAAGAGCCATTGATGGCTCATGATGATGGATTCTAACACTCTAACAAGCTAACATTACTTTATTTCATGCTTACTCTTGTTTATTTTTGATGGTTTAAGTGTAGTTTGCACTTGTTTGTTGAGTTTGGATGTGAAAGTTAACATATGGGTCATGCTTTGAAACGTTCTTGAACCAAGGACTAGTGATGGCCAAGGATACATGTGAGGCAACTATCACTAAGAGGTTAGCATGGTTAGTGGAGCCATTAGTAGTTAGTAGTCATGAATTTTTTTTTCTTTTTCACTTTGTTTTAGATATACAAACAAAAATCACAAAAACTATTTCTTCTATGTTTCCCACTTCTTTATGTTTCACCGTACATCTCTTTTCATTCTTTGTTTTCTTTTCTTTTCATTCTTCCATACACGTGATCATACCGTGTAAGCTTCTATCGCCTCCCGTCCTTATGGATTCGACTCGTTTTAGCCTCTATGCTATAACGAAAGTATCGAGAAAGCGAAAGCACACACTTTAAATCTTGATTTCAAAACATATACTTTTCATGCGCGATTTTCCCCCGATCATTTGCATAACCCAAACATTTGAAGAACAAGCATGGTAACTATTTTTTGATGGTGAATCAAGAATGGGTCCTCGAGGAAACAACGTAGCAGGAGCGTGGTTAGTATTTGTATCTCCATAGAACTACGTAATTCCTCGCGCATTCTCATAAGCTGAGTTGTGTTCCTAATATTGTGAAATATAATGCTCTATTAATCAGAATGCAACTTACAGAAGAGACTGGCGTCAAGCATCTCGAAGCATATGGTGATTCAAAACTCATCGTCAACCAGGTTCGCGGTAAGTACGAAGTCTGACATGAAGACTTACCATAACGTAACCATCAATATGGTAGAGAAGTTCAAAAGCTTTTACATCAACCATGTACCTCACCAATAGAATGCTCATGCTTAGCATCCCTCGCCACTTCATTGGGTCTTTCAGCTGAAGCGACAGAGAAGGTACTCGTACACAGCCGTGACCTGTACTGTCCAAAGTTCACCCTTGAAGATAATCAGACTCCAGAGCGAAGCCTTCAAGTCAAAAAGGTTCTTGAAACCTCAATAGGTCCAGAACCGAGGGATTGGCGATTCTCATTCATTAACCATTGGCGTTGAAATCATAAATGGTAGTTCGAGTGGCGCTCAATCGGTGAGTGGGGATCCCCAAGTGCTGCATGACCCGGCGGGGCATAATGCTCAATGCGGATCCTGGATCCACCTGAATACAGCTCACTTCAGACGATCCAATATACCCTGTTAAGTACAGAGGCCTATCATGTTTTCCTTTAACCTGCATGTCGTCTTGCGTGAAGGTTATGCAAGAGGTATGTTGAGAGGTATGGAGATAGTCTTCTTCATGTTCCTCCTGTGGTTCAGCCGAAATCCGAGCCATGAAGACCTCAACATCATCTAAAGCTTCTCTCAAACCTTCTTTTGTTGACTTTGATAGTCTCAGGAGCTCGTAAAGAGTGATTCTGGCCTGTTGGTCAGTTGAGCCAAGATATCAAAGCGGTAAGGAGCTGAAGATCCTTCCGCTTTGGCTTTCAGAAGGGCTTTGGAATACCGACGCTCCTTTTGCTTCCCCACGGGTTACTTCGTGGATGGCTTAGTTGGCTCTGGATGAGTTTAGACGGATTTGCACCATCTCATCATATTTCTTCAAGTATGACTGACCAGAACGAGTTTCAGTCACGAGCGGTGCATTCAGCTTTGCCACAAGGACGATTGTCTCCTTCTCTGAGTCAGTTAATGAGGGGACATTGGTTTCTTCTTTCCAGAAAGAAGCACACACCACATTGCAAGGTGAAGCTTTTGCTTTGCCTTTGAACTTTCTTTTGGTAATAGCAGTCCACTGTTGGCTTTCCACAAGGCCAGGATGAGCCCACATGATTTCTCCTTGAGGAGTAGGAACATGTACGAGACCTTTCTACTGTTGGTGATGTGGGTCTATATTGAGTACCCTTAGTTCCCCTTTCGGGATAAGAATTACTCCGGCCGGAGTTGGAGGCTGTATCTCGAATTGAAGAAATGACTTCATGTTGGTTGTCACTTTCTTCTGCTCTGGGTGGAGATTGAGTCCTCTGCATCAATCAAAACTTGAAGAATGTCTTTGAAAATGTCACAACTCTTGGTAGGGTGCCCCAACATCCTGTGGTACAAACAGTAGTTGGGATTGTCGGTCTTGCCGACCTCCTCAGAACGTCTAACTTCAGGAAGCTTCAGTCTGTTGCTCTTGTTGAGTAACTTGAACAACGAATCAACATGCTCGTCCTTGAAGAAGTATTGTCTATTAGCGCACTGTTGACTTGAAGAACTACCCCTTTTAGTCGGCTAAGGTTTAATGGGAGACTTCGTTTCTGTCGCCAATGTGTCCTTCCTTTTTGATTGGAAAGATGCTTCCGGTGTGCGCCTTGTCGATTTTTCAGGTCTGGGCTTGTTTTCATCTGCGTTAACCCCGATGACAATCTCTTCTGCCTGTTCGCCTTGCTGGACTAAATGTATCCAGATACGTCTTTCAGCAACACCTTATCTAAGTTAGAAGTGAGGTTTGCAAATTGTGATGGCATGTTTCCACCAGGGTGGCCTGGGTCATACCGCTAGGACATCGGAGTGCCATATTCTGAATTCTCTCCACAAATATTTTAGCTGACTCTCCTTTTCGTTGCCTCGTCGCCAGGAGAGTTGGCATGGTAATCTCCAAGTCATCTTCGAAGAAGCGTATAAGGAAAACTTTCTCTAGATCACCCCAGTTCTTGATGGAGCCTTCTGGGAGCTTCATGAACCATTTGAAGGCAAGTCCCTTCAGAGTGCCGATGAAAAAAATGCGCCAAGATGACATCATTTGCTACTACGTTCCCTGTCTGAGACTTGAAGTAGTATATGTGCTAGTTCGGTGACCATTTGCCCTCGAAGGCCTGTAGGGTTGGAGCTTTGGACTTAAGAGTGTACGGGACAAGATCCTACTCAGCCGGGTACGATCGGACCACTCCTACTTCTTGGAGACCTTTCCGATTGGTGAGGGCTTCAAGACGATGTTCCAGTTTATTCATCATTTTGGAATGAGTGCTTCCATTCTCTGAATTGCCTCCCTCTTCAGACGGAGGCTTGGATGACTCAGAGTTGGACTGTTCCTCCTCCTCGGTATGTGCAGAAGACGAGCTCTCCCCTTCCTTCCATTTGCCCTTTAGATTTCTTAGAAGGAGTTTTGGCCTTCGACTTCTTCCTGCCCTCAAGCAATTATGAAAGCATTTTCTTGAGGGTATCGATAGATTCTTGTTGGGCTTGAATCATATCGAGTTGTTCCTGTAAATCACCTAGAGGGGGGTGAATAGGTGATAAGCTAATCTATGGTCAATAATGCGGAATTAAAATTTATTAAACTAAACACCAAGTTTAACACAAGAGTGTAGCCGGATTTCCCGTGAAGGGCTCTGGACTAACTCCTCAAGATTCCTCTAAATAAGAGTTGAGGTGCCGCGTTGGCTCTCTTGTTGAAAACTAGTGTTACCAAACAATCCCCAAGCATATATCAATAAGCACACAATATATCAAGCAAATAAAGATAGGCACAATGTAAGTATGCAAGATAAAAAGACAAAGAGATAGAGAGTGAGCAATCGCAAACACGGGAGATTTGTTTCGAGGTTCGAGCACACTTGCTCTACATCCCCGCCTTCAACATCTTGAAGGATTTCCACTATAATCGATCCCACCGGATCACTCGGTGCCGCAACACCTACAAGGAGTTCCCACTAGAACTCTTGGAATCTCTAGTCCCGTACACACCGCAAGCCCACAAGCTCGCCGAGGCCGCACCTCAAACACAAGTTCGCACTCGAACTCGAAACACCGGCGAACACACTCGTCCGCCTCCTCAAGGAACAAAGTAGAACTTTGGAGATCATAACTCTTGATCACCTAAAATTCTCTCACAACAAATCCCTATAGGTAGATATAGCAATGGATGGCTCAAGTGTTGTGTGAGAAAACAAGGAAAGAGATGGTGGAGGAAAACTCAAGAAAATCACTTTTAAACACTCTTGATAAAACTCCCCTTTTTGATTGGAAATATTTGGCTCTAAAACTTGTGGATATAACCACTGAAATGAGTAGGAAAAACTAGCCCAAAACTCTTCTTAAAATCTTGTATAAAACAGCTCCCAAATGGCCCAATTTATAGGGCTCCAAAAACTAGCTGTTATGGGCCAGACAGAGCTGACGGTCGACCGCCCGGTCGACCGCCAACGGTCGAAAATCCGACCGTTGGGGCTGCGGTCGACCGGCCGGTCGATCGAGCCTCTGGAACAGAGAGCAGACTCTCTGTCGGTCGACCGGCCCGGTCGACCGGGGCATTTCCAGAAAGCAGAGCTCTCTGGACAGTCGACCGGGTCGGTCGACCGGCCCTCCAGCCAGATACTGGCGTGCACGCTGTGCACGTCGGTCGACTGCCCGGTCGACCGACTTCAAACTTCGGTCGACCGGTCGGTCGACCGGATGAAGCCAGAAAACAGAAATCTGGGACTTAAAAGTTGGTCGTTTTGGCTAAAATAAAATCCCATAAAATCATGAAAAATCTACAAAAATAGTTTTACCAATATACTTTGATAAACAAACATGCTTGCACAAAATCAAGGCAAGTTACAAATAATTTGGACTATTTTTGTAACTTAGAAATATTGGCTCAAAACAAAAACTGTATTTTCCAAAATGATTTTTCCAAAACTTATTTTCCAAACTTCTCCAAAATACAAAAACAAGATATTTTAAACTCTTTTAAAGCATAGTGTGTATGGATATGATCCACTACACAAACATGGTGAAATATCTATGTTTTTGACATTTAAGCACTAAATCGGTTTTGGTTTAAATACATGTAACTTAGAATACCAAAAACCAAACCGGTATTTTTCAAAAAGAAAACTCTTTTGTATTTTTCCAAAATAAAATTCTTTTATGAAAAACTTATCTAAATCAAGAGTGGTGTGTGTATATGGTATACTTGAGCAATCTACCAACTATTCTATCCTTTACATTTTAATCTAAAAACAAAATATTATAAAATAAACCTAGACACAAGCCTTGATCTTGAAGTCTTCACTTGAAGTCTTCTCATCTTCTTGACTTGGTCCAAACACGATCCAACGAGCTCGACTCCTCTTGAGTACTTGATGTGGTCTTGATGCATAGGCTCGTGAATCAAACCGTGCTAGCTCCAAAACTTGACTTTAAATCCTTTGTTGAAGCTACACACCTACTAAGATCTTGATCATAAATCTGAGACTAAATGAACACAAGATCATTAGTACTATGACTACATGAGTTGATCATCATCAAAACTAGAGTGATGGGCCTTTGGGCCAACAATCTCCCCCTTTTTGATGATGACAAAACTCATGAAGTTATATATGCATAGATTAAAGTAAAGCTTCAAAGAAGCTCCCCCTTAACTCATGCATAACAAATAAACAAATAAATAGGCAATGAAGCACATAAACGTGTATGCAAATATATGGAGATAAACATGCCAATCAAGCATAAAACAAATCAAATCCTTTTTCTCCTATTTGCAATACAAAAAATATATGCATAAACATAAATACTTCTCCCCCTTTATGAATAAAGCAAAGAAAACATGCATATATACAAATACTTTTCCCCTTTTTTGTCAATCATCAACAAAGGAGTTAAAGTAAAAACAAAAACATCAAATTTTGAGATATCTTCATAAATCAAAACATTTTTAAGATACCAAATTGTAAATAAACATTACAAATTTTTAATTTTACTTAAATAGATAAAACATATTGATATCAATTGTAAATTTATAACAAATTTGAAATAGAAGCATATTGATACCAATTGAAAAACAATAATCAAAAAAAAATTTTATTTTTCATAAGCTTATGCATTGTTAAAATATCAATTGAAACATCAATTGAAAATAAAGTTTTAATTCAAGTTTAGCATAAACTAATTTTATGCTTTAAATATGTAAACCAATTGTAAACCAAGCACACGAAAATCATATATATGTATGAGAAAGAGAATACCAATATAAAAATTGATATTATGGAAATTATGAAGCATACATATATAGGAAAACAAATATGAGTATATACAAAATGAATATCAATTGAAATACCAATTGAAAATAACAATGCAAATCATGTATATAACTCATAACCTACCACCCTTCATATACTCAAGATAAAAGATTTTCAATAGGGTTTGCAAGGCATACTCGCCCATCCATCCGCCCATTAAGGGAATAGGTAGGGGTTTTCAAAATAAGTTTTGAAAAAATATTAGCATTGAAAAAACACTACCAAATGAAGAATAATAACTAGTTAAAATAATTTTTGAAAAACTAGTTAAAGATCCTTCAAAAACATGAAATCAAATCATATGTATTTCATGAATCATACCAAATACACAAGAATTGACACTCAAAATCGGTAAAGCTCAAAAATATGTTCATGAAACAAGGTCATGACAAAACAAATGAAGTGTGAGTGTTCAAAAATCATGTAAATAGCATTTTCATGAAAATAATCAATGAAGCTCAAAAACAAACATGAATATCATTTTTATCAAAACATGAAATTTATTTTATAAACAAAATAAACTTCTAGGTATATGTATGATTTATCCAATCCTAACAATATACATACATATCCCAAACATGAAAAGAGTCCATAATGTAAATTGCATGAAGGCAAATGACTCATGGGGTATACATGTATATTTATTAGATTTGAATAAAAAATTGCATATACATGAAGTAAAACATGAAAATAGGCAAAACATGTATAAATGAGAGAATCATCAAAACTAGCCTATACATGTGCATATAGTGAGTACAAATGAACAATGAAGTGCAAACATATATGAATCAATTTGTTGCTCACTACTTGTATACGTATAAATACAAGTTTTGACAAATACTACATTTAAACTAGTATTTACCACATGAAGCACAAAAATGAACATGCTAAAAATATCATAAAAGAACAAGCATGTAAATAAATAAAATAAGAGTTTAGAGATAGTTACCAAACCAAAGAACTATGCTCTAATTCTCCAAAACATGGTGGTTGTCCCACCAAACTCCCTTGATAGCGGTGCATCAAATATGTGTCCTTCTAGTCCATGTGCAACCACCATCAAGACACCATTCCCCTCACGTTTTGTGAGAGCCCTCACCTACATCAAAACCAAAGGTGGGGATTTTGGTACCCATTTTCTTTTGGGTCCTTGGGGGTTAGTCTTATAAGGGACCCAAACATTTTTCTTAGCAAAATTTAAAACATTTATCTTATCATAACAAAATTTTGCTAAATGGCCTTTGCAGCCACAATGTGTACATTTGTACACCTCAGTATGCATATGTGTATGTTTGCGATTGTGGTGTGCAAAATGTGCATATGCATGATGAGGATGATGTGCATGAACATGTGGAGTTTTGTTTCTTTGAAAACAAAGACTCCAATCTAGTGTGGTTAAAAGCACATGAGCTCAAAGTAGAGCTTAAACTATTTATTTTATTTTTTAAAACTTTAATCTCATTAGTGGTGGCATGTAAAGCATGATGAGATATAGAATCATTTTTCTTAGTCTTTTTAGAAAAATTTTCTTTTTCTTTTTCAACAATTTTTCTTTTTAAAGAGTTGTTTTCATTAAAAGCAACTTCCTTTTGTTTCTCCACCAAAATAATTTTATTTTTCAAATTAGTGTTTCCTTCACATAAATCATTCAATTTGGACATTAAGGAGACATTCTCATTTTTCAAAATTTCATTTTCTTTTTCAATGCATGCAACCTTATTTCTAAATGAATCATTTTCTTTTAGCATGTAATCAAAATTCTTTTTCAAATTTTTATTATCTTTCTTAAGCATGTCATATTTTTCAAGTAATTGTTGATAAAATGAAGTAAGCTCATCATATGACATGTCATTCTCTTCTACCTCGGATTCGGTAGTTACCTCAAGGGGGTTATCCCCTTGGACCATATAGCACAAGTTGGAAGTGTCGCTTCCAACATCCGAGTCGCTCCCCGCATAGTATTGATCTTTTTCGCCAAGGGAGGTGAGGGTATTCCATGCTACAAAAGCCGAATCAATGTTAGCAACCCTAGATAAATATTCATCATTTAGGGTACTCTTCAAAGCATGTAGGGCTTTTGCATTATCCTCAAAATTTTTGCCATTAGAACAATATGAGTCTTTAGTGATGGCAAAATAAACATAAATGCCTAGGGCCTTGAGGTACAAGGACATCTTAACCTTCCAAATTTGGATGTTAAGAATGTCAAAAGCGGGTGGTGACATGAAGTCCATGGTGTGTGTACAAATATTATGATTAGCCTAAAATGAGGATCTTTAACTCTAGGTTGTAAGACCCAAATCAAGAGCACTTGGCTCTGATACCAATTGTAAATCACCTAGAGGGGGGGTGAATAGGTGATAAGCTAATCTATGGTCAATAATGCGGAATTAAAAACTTATTAAACTAAAACACCAAGTTTAATACAAGAGTGTAGGTGGATTCCCCGTGAAGGGCTCTGGACTAACTCCTCAAGATTCCTCTAAATAAGAGTTGAGGTGCCGCGTTGGCTCTCTTGGTTGAAAACTAGTGTTAGCAAACAATCCCCAAGCATATATCAACAAGCACACAATATATCAAGCAAATAAAGATAGACACAATGTAAGTATGCAAGATAAAAAGACAAAGAGATAGAGAGTGAGCAATCGCAAACACGGGAGA
Organism: Agave tequilana; assembly: GCA_038442645.1. Lineage (NCBI taxonomy): Eukaryota > Viridiplantae > Streptophyta > Magnoliopsida > Asparagales > Asparagaceae > Agave > Agave tequilana. The sequence continues at coordinate 244,255 of JAVJIF010001931.1, read as the reverse complement.
TTTGTTTCGAGGTTCGAGCACACTTGCTCTACATCCCCGCCTTCAACACCTTGAAGGATTTCCACTATAATCGATCCCACCGGATCACTCGGTGCCGCAACACCTACAAGGAGTTCCCACTAGAACTCTTGGACTCTCTAGTCCCGTACACACCGCAAGTCCACAAGCTCGCCGAGGCCGCACCTCAAACAACAAGTTCGCACTCGAACTCGAAACACCGGCGAACACACTCGTCCGCCTCCTCAAGGAACAAAGTAGAACTTTGGAGATCACAACTCTTGATCACCTAAAATCCTCTCACAACAAATCCCTATAGGTAGATATAGTAATGGATGGCTCTCAAGTGTTGTGTGAGAAAACGAGGAAAGAGATGGTGGAGGAAAACTCAAGAAAATCACTTTTAAACACTCTTGATAAAACTCCCCTTTTGGATTTGAAATATTTGGCTCTAAAACTTGTGGATATAACCACTGAAATGAGTAGGAAAAACTAGCCCAAAACTCTTCTTAAAATCTTGTATAAAACAGCCCCCAAATGGCCCAATTTATAGGGCTCCAAAAACTAGCTATTATGGGCCAGACAGAGCTGACGGTCGACCGCCCGGTCGATCGCCAACGGTCGAAAATCCGACGGTTGGGGCTGCGGTCGACCGGCAGGTCGATAGAGCCTCTGGAACAGGGAGCAGACTCTCTGTCGGTCGACCGCCCGGTCGACCGGGGCATTTCCAAAAAGCAGAGCTCTCTGGACAGTCGACCGGGTCGGTCGACCGGCCCTCCAGCCAGATACTGGCGTGCACGCTGTGCACGTCGGTCGACTGCCCGGTCGACCGACTTCAGACTTCGGTCGATCGGTCGGTCGACCGGATGAAGCCAGAAAACAGAAATCTGGGACTTAAAAGTTGGTCGTTTTGGCTAAAATAAAATCCCATAAAATCATGAAAAATCTGTTGGCCCAATGGCCTTCCACTCTAGTTTTGATGATGATCAACACTCATGTAGTTATGATTACTAATATTCTTGTGTTTCTAAGTTTCAGATCATTAACAGGATATTAGTTGGTGATTAGCTTCAACAAGATGATTATAAGCTATTTATGATGATTCCGGTGCCTAAGCTTAAAGATCATACCTTTGCACTTGGAGAATCACGGAGTTTTTGAGCAAGTCTACTTGAAGATGAAGATCGTCAAGAAGACTTAGGTATCCTAGTTTAGATAGAGTTTTAGATCCATTTGTAAAGCTTAGTTTAGTTGATATGCTCAAGTGCACAAAACACACACGTTTCATGATTTGGTTTTTGGTTTTCATGAATAATAGATCAAAACAAGTTTACCTTATACCTATGTATATTAGATATGTTCTAGATATAAATACATGCTTTAAACTTGCTAGACAAACTTATTTTGACTATCCTATTCATGTTTTGGAAAAATCAAGTTTGATAAAAATACAAGTTTTGTTTTTGATAAAATTGGCAAGACACAAAAATGAATTGATATGTTGATATATTGTCTTGAAATTTTTATCACATGTTTATGTTTCAACATAAAATGATAAAACAATTTTTATGGTATTTTTAAAAGAGACAAAAGATTTTTTAGAAAATATTTTTCCAAATTTTTCTGACCTGGTTTTGTGCTGACAGGCTGGTCGGCCGACCGGGACGGTCGACCGCACCAATGGCCGGTCGACCGATCCGGTCGACCGACGTGCACAGACGTGCACGTCTGTTAGGCACAGTGGACGGTCGACCGGGGCCGGTCGACCGGGCCTGAGAGCTCTGCTCTCGGTTTATTTCGGTCGACCGGACCGGTCGACCGATGTTGCCCAACGGTCACAAATTTGACCGTTGGCGGTCGACCGGGCCGGTCGACCGACAGTTGGTCAGACTGCCACATCAGCCTAACGGCTAGTTTTTCCTAGGGGCTATATATACCCCATTTCTCTATTGTTTGGCTAAGAATTTTTGAGCTAAAAATTTTCAGTTTTCTGAAGAGTTTAAAAGAGTTTTTAAAAGAGTTTTTAAGTCAAAAAGATTTCATCTTATTTGTTTTTGGGTTTTTGGAAAATCAAAGAAAGCTAGGGTTTTGGGAGATTGTTTTGTTTTTCATTTTCAATCATTTACAAGTGATTTCCCAAGTAGTTTTTCTTTGTTGCTGGTTTCCAAAAACACCTTATTTCCACACTTGAGCTATCACCTATCCTAAACTATTAGGATCTTTGTTTTTGTGGAAAAAGAAAGAGAAGTGTTTGAGGTTGTTTGTTGTAAACCTCATTATTGTAAACCCTCCTTTATTTGTTTTATCCCTCTTCGGTAGAGGTGATCGGAGTGGTATTGGTTTGCTCCCTCTTAGGTAGAGGTGGAGTTTGGTTATGAGCCTCTTCGGTAGAGGTGTGTGGATTGGTTGTTGTATTTGGCTACGGGCCTAACCCTCGGTTGTGAGGAGGTTGTTGTTTGAGAGAGGAGTTTGGTACTCCTAGAGTTGTAAGAAATCCTCTTCGGTAGAGGTTCCCTCGGTGGGAGTTGAGATAGTGGAAATCCTACACGGTGGTGTAGGCGGGGATGTAGAGCAAGGTGCTCGAACCTCGAAACAAATCTTGGTGTTTGCGATTGCTCCCATTGTCTCTCTAACTCTCTCTCATTTACTTTGTGCAAAGCATCATACTTCATCTCATATCAACTTGCTTGTGTTGAGCATATTTCTTATTGCCTTGCATTAGTTCATATTGCTATATCCTTGATTGCTTGGCTTGATTGTGTGTGCACATTGCTTGAATTGCTTGTGTGTTTGTGCATCACCTATACTCATCCAACAAGAGCTTCACATAGCGCCTCAACCCATATCTAGGAGAATCAAGAGGAGTTAGTCCAGAGCCTCGCAAGGGGAATTCGGCTACACTTGTTGGATTGTATTAAGTGTGTTGCAAGATTTGCATTAGCTTCCGCATTTAGCGCACTTAGTTTGCATTTAGTTTATTAGATTAGCACTTACACCTATTCACCCCCCCTCTAGGTGTTTTTCAATTGGTATCAGAGCTAGTGCTCCTGATACTTAGGCTTAACATCCTAGGAGTGATCCATTTGCTTGCTAATCTCACTTGCATTTGTTTGTTTGCACACATTTAGTTATACTATGGACTTCATGACCCCACCTAGTTATGATCCTTCCAACATTGACATTTGGAAGTATAGGATGTCCATGTACCTAAAGACCCTAGGTTTGCATGTCTTCCTTGCCGCCACCAAGAGATGTTATCTTGGTGATTGCAATCATATAGGGGCCAATGCACAAGCCCTAGAGGCCATTAGAAGCACTTTACCTAAAGATTATCTCTTATGTGTTTCTAACTTTGATTCCGCCTTTGCAGTGTGGAACAAATTGACAACCACCACCACCTCGGAGCTTCAAGTCCAAATCCAACAAGAAGAGGAATCTAGTGGAGAATCCGAACCACAACAATGCTATATGGTCCAAGGGAATGACTCCCTTGAGGTACAATCGGAAACTCAACTAGATAGTAATGATTGTGCTAGTTCTTCAAATGATTTTGTTGATCCCCATGCTTTAAATGAAGAACTATCTATTGTTTGTGAAAAACTAATAAAAAATATAACTTGTTGAAAAAGAAGAGTCTAGGCATTAATGATGAAAATAAAAATTTGATTGCTAGACTTGATGTTGTTTTGCAAGAGAAAGAGGAGATTACTAATGAGAGGGATTCATTAAAATCTCAACTTGATCTTGCACTTAAAGAAAATGATTTTTTAAAATCTAAAAATAATTGCCATGTTCTTTTGAAGAAAAATGAGAACTTGTCTTCAAAAGTTGATTTTGTTTAAAAGAGAATGTTGATTTGAAAAATAAAATTATTTCTATTTCAAATGATCTAGATGTTTGTTTAAAGAAAAATATTGTTTTGCAAAATAAGATTGATTCTCATGTTTGCCATGCTAGTGTAGCTTCTTCATCTAGACTACCTAATGCATGTACCTCTTCTTCTAGGATTAATGATGATATTTGTATGCTAAAGAAGAGAGTAGATTGTTTGGGCTCCACTATGAGCCAATGTGCTAAGAACCATACACATTTGGAATCCTTGGTTCGAAAGAAACAAGTTCCATCATTTATGCATGCACACCCTTCACGGCATACACATGCTTCACACGGACACCATCAACACAAGTATGCTCATGTGTACACATGTACACATTGTGGACGTAAGGGCCACCTTGCTAATTTTGTTTTGATAGATTACATACTACTAATTTAGCAAAGAAATTTGTTTGGGTTAGAGAAGGGACTAACCCCCATGGACCCAACAAGATGTGGGTACCAAAGACCACCCCTCCTATTATTTTTGATGTAGGTGTGGGCTCTCACATGACGTGAGAGTGATGACACCTTGGAGTGGATGCGTTCCGGACTTCATGGAAATCAAATTGGATGCATCACTTTCAAGGGAAGATTTGGTGGAGATGACCACCATGTTTTGGAGACAAGGAGAGTTGCTTCTTCGGTTTTGGTAACAATCCTTTACTCCCATTTATTGTTTACATGCTTTCCATGTTTTAATGTTTATAGCATGTTTTTGATGTCTATGGATTAGTATGTTCATTCCATGTTTATTAGATCCTTGACATACATGTATAGTATTTGAGACACACATGCTTATTTGATTCACATTTAGTGTTCTCACCGTTTGTTTAGCTATAATGTACATCATGAATCTAATACATGTGAATTTACATAGTAATCATGTTTTAGTTTTATCATGATGACTTTATATTTGTTTTGATGCTTCATGTTTTGAATATATGTTTAGCTGCTTGTTTTCATTAAGACTAGTTATATACTTGTACATAGAGTGGGCTACAAATAAATCTATATATGTTGAGCTTGATTGCTTATTTGAACCCATTAGATGTGCTAGTATAGTCTAGTTTTGATGATTCATACATTTTAAACTTGTATTCCATTTTTGAATTTGTTTTATGATTGTGTATTTCACTTCATGTATATGTTTGTATTGCCAAACTTTAAGATATACATGTATACCTCTTGAGTCATTTGCCTTTCATGCAAATCTATATTTGGACTCAATTGTGTTTAGGGATATGTATGTATACTTCATGTTTGACAATTCATACATATACCTTGAAATGAAATTTGTTGTGATGAAAATTTAGTTTTTCATGTTTCATGTATTTATGTTTAACTTCATGTATATGTCTATCTAGTTCAAACTAATCTTATACATATACATCTTTTTGAGCCACGTGCCTTCATGAATATACATTTAGTGGACTCGTTGAGTTTTGAATATGTATGTATATTTTAGCTTGTATTAGACATACATATGCCTTGAAGATTAAATAAGGAGTTTTATATGATTTTTCATGTTTTTGATGGAATTATGTTTTAAGGAATAATTGAGCTTAATGAAATATTTTTCATGATTATGATCTTCACATATTATTTGTACACTCATATCAATTGCTAATGTTTTGTTTCTCATGAGTTATGCTTTATTGGTTAGAGTGATGATTATCATGTGAATTTCATTTTTGTTTTATTCCTTGCTTGAAGGATTTCGTACTAGTTAACAAGTTTTCCATTTAACTAGTTGCGATGTTCTTCAAATTTGGTAGTGATTTTCAAACTAAGCTATATTTTCAAATCTATTTTGAAAACCCCTACCATCCAAGGGCGGTAGGATGGGAGATCATGTTCATGTATGCCCTAAATTGAAAATCTTTAAAACTTGAATTATGATTGGGTGGTAGATAATATGATGTATACACTTGAACTTATTGTTATGTCAATTGGTATCATTGAACTCTTTCAATTGGTATCATTTTGATCTTCTTGTATACTCATATATGTTTTGTATATATGTATACTTTAAATTCCAAGTATATCAATTTCTATTGGTATCTATCTTTCATACATATATATGTTTGTGTTTATGCTAGTGCTTGAGTTTCAATTTTGTTTAATTGATTACTTTTAAATTGTTATCAAGACTATGCATGTCTTTAGTTTGTATTTCATAAAGGGGGAGAAAATATGATTTTGTATTTCAATTGGTATTTGTACTCCCACACTTTATGATTAAAAGTTGTTTATATGTTTTAAAATGAACAATTCTTACAATTGGTATCAATGTTTCTATGTAAAATCTTTTCAATTGGTAAAATATTTACAATTGGTATCATATTTAAGAAATTCAAAATTTGCTTTGGTTTCAAGATTCATGTTTAAGAATTCAAGACTTATGTTTAATTACAATTGGTATTTTCAAAATTTTTGTTTAAAGAAATATTCAAAGTTTTGATTTGTATTTCCTATATGCAAGGAGAGCTTAACATCTCTCTTACATATAGATTCATGTTGAGTATATTATAAATTGAGGAGCTTGACAACTCTTCTTTATATGATATACGTGTGTAGGGGGAGCTTCACATCTCCTCTTATGCATTACATAATATGTGTTATGTGAATTGGGGCTTGTCATCCCTTCTTCATGTAATGCATATGTGTAGGGAAGCTAACTTAGCGTCTTCCTCTTCATGAATGTATATAGCATATAACATATATTGATTCTTGTTTATTGGTATCAAGATGCTTCATTGACATATTTTCTAATTGATATCATGTTTGTAGTCACCCCTTATTGACTTTGTTTTTTATTTTAGACAAAAAGGGGGAGAACATTGTTTGCATTGTTTTGATTGACAAAAAGGGGAAGAAAGATTTTTACCCCTCATTTTATCTATGGTTTTGATTGTTCCCCTTTGTTGATGATTGACAAAAAGGGGGAGAAAGATTTATGAAGTTTTATATGCATGCTTATGTTTATGCATATATTATGTTTTAATCTCAAGAATATTAAGTTTAAGTGATTTATAGAGTTTGCTTTGTAATTGGTATCTAGAACTTATTTTGTTTTGAATATTCCATTTGATATCTAGAACCATTTATTGTTTATGCATACGCATGTTTCATGTTTAACATTCATTGCATATATTTATTGTTTATCCCTATGCATGAGTTAAGGGGAGCTTCCTTGAAGCTTAACTTTAATCCATGCATATATAACTCCATGAGTTTTGTCATCATCAAAAAGGGGGAGATTGTTGGCCCAATGGCCTTCCACTCTAGTTTTGATGATGATCAACACTCATGTAGTTATGATTACTAATATTCTTGTGTTTCTAAGTTTCAGATCATTAACAGGATATTAGTTGGTGATTAGCTTCAACAAGATGATTAGAAGCTATTTATGATGATTCCGGTGCCTAAGCTTAAAGATCATACCTTGCACTTGGAGAATCACGGAGTTTTGGAGCAAGTCTACTTGAAGATGAAGATCGTCAAGAAGACTTAGGTATCCTAGTTTAGATAGAGTTTTAGATCCATTTGTAAAGCTTAGTTTAGTTGATATGCTCAAGTGCACAAAACACACACGTTTCATGATTTGATTTTTGGTTTTCATGAATAATAGATCAAAACAAGTTTACCTTATACCTATGTATATTAGATATGCTCTAGATATACATACATGCTTTAAACTTGCTAGACAAACTTATTTTGACTATCCTATTCATGTTTTGGAAAAATCAAGTTTGATAAAAATACAAGTTTTGTTTTTGATAAAATTGGCAAGACACAAAAATGAATTGATATGTTGATATATTGTCTTGAAATTTTTATCACATGTTTATGTTTCAACATAAAATGATAAAACAATTTTTATGGTATTTTTAAAAGAGACAAAAGATTTTTTAGAAAATATTTTTCCAAATTTTTCTGACCTGGTTTTGTGCTGACAGGCTGGTCGGCCGACCGGGACGGTCGACCGCACCAATGGCCGGTCGACCGATCCGGTCGACCGACGTGCACAGACGTGCACGTCTGTTAGGCACAGTGGACGGTCGACCGGCCTGAGAGCTCTGCTCTCGGTTTATTTCGGTCGACCGGACCGGTCGACCGATGTTGCCCAACGGTCACAAATTTGACCGTTGGCGGTCGACCGGGCCGGTCGACCGGCAGTTGGTCAGACTGCCACATCAGCCTAACGGCTAGTTTTTCCTAGGGGCTATATATACCCCATTTCTCTATGTGTTTTGGCTAAGAATTTTTGAGCTAAAAATTTTCAGTTTTCTGAAGAGTTTAAAAGAGTTTTTAAAAGAGTTTTTAAGTCAAAAAGATTTCATCTTATTTGTTTTTGGGTTTTTGGAAATCAAAGAAAGCTAGGGTTTTGGGAGATTGTTTTGTTTTTCATTTTCAATCATTTACAAGTGATTTCCCAAGTAGTTTTTCTTTGTTGCTGGTTTCCAAAACACCTTATTTCCACACTTGAGCTATCACCTATCCTAAACTATTAGGATCTTTGTTTTTGTGGAAAAAGAAAGAGAAGTGTTTGAGGTTGTTTGTTGTAAACCTCATTGTTGTAAACCCTCCTTATTTGTTGTATCCCTCTTCGGTAGAGGTGATCGGAGTGGTATTGGTTTGCTCCTCTTAGGTAGAGGTGGAGTTTGGTTGTGAGCCTCTTCGGTAGAGGTGTGTGGATTGGTTGTTGTATTTGGCTACGGGCCTACCCCCTCGTTGTGAGGAGGTTGTTGTTTGAGAGAGGAGTTTGGTACTCCTAGAGTTGTAAGAAATCCTCTTCGGTAGAGGTTCCCTCGGTGGGAGTTGAGATAGTGGAAATCCTACACGGTGGTGTAGGCGGGGATGTAGAGCAAGGTGCTCGAACCTCGAAACAAATCTTGGTGTTTGCGATTGCTCCCATTGTCTCTCTAACTCTCTCTCATTTACTTTGTGCAAAGCATCATACTTCATCTCATATCATACTTGCTTGTGTTGAGCATATTTCTTATTGCCTTGCATTAGTTCATATTGCTATATCCTTGATTGCTTGGCTTGATTGTGTGTGCACATTGCTTGAATTGCTTGTGTGTTTGTGCATCACCTATACTCATCCAACAAGAGCTTCACATAGCGCCTCAACCCATATCTAGGGGAATCAAGAGGAGTTAGTCCAGAGCCTCGCAAGGGGAATTCGGCTACACTTGTTGGATTGTATTAAGTATGTTGCAAGATTTGCATTAGCTTCCGCATTTAGCGCACTTAGTTTGCATTTAGTTTATTAGATTAGCACTTACACCTATTCACCCCCCTCTAGGTGTTTTTCAAAATCTACAAAAATAGTTTTACCAATATACTTTGATAAACAAACATGCTTGCACAAAATCAAGACATGTTACAAATAATTTGGACTATTTTTATAACTCGAAAATATTGGCTCGAAACAAAAACTGTATTTTCCAAAAATGATTTTTCCAAAACTTATTTTCCAAACTTCTCCAAAATACAAAAATAAGATATTTTAAACTCTTTTAAAGCATAGTGTGTATGGATATGATCCACTACACAAACATGGTGAAATATCTATGTTTTTGACATTTAAGCACTAAATCGGTTTTGGTTTAAATACATGTAACTTAGAATACCAAAAACCAAACAGGTATTTTTCAAAAAGAAAACTCTTTTGTATTTTTTTAAAATAAAATTCTTTTATGAAAAACTTATCTAAATCAAGAGAGTGTGTGTGTGTATATGGTATACTTGAGCAATCTACCAACTATTCTATCCTTTACATTTTAATCTAAAAACAAAATCTTATAAAACAAACCTAGACACAAGCCTTGATCTTGAAGTCTTCACTTGAAGTCTTCTCATCTTCTTGACTTGGTCCAAACACGATCCAACGAGCTCGACTCCTCTTGAGTACTTGATGTGGTCTTGACGCATAGGCTCGTGAATCAAACCGTGCTAGCTCCAAAACTTGACTTTAAATCCTTTGTTGAAGCTACACACCTACTAAGATCTTGATCATAAATCTGAGACTAAATAAATACAAGATCATTAGGACTATAACTACATGAGTTGATCATCATATAAACTAGAGTGATGGGCCTTTGGGCCAACAGTTCCCTCTGGCCTGGGCTTGCTGTTCAAAATGCCTAGCCATTTCTTCAGGAGTACTTGCCATATATGCGAAGGCTTCTTTCTCTACAGAAGAGTTCGAGGCCTGTGGTTCTGCAATGACAGAGTGAGACTCACTTACTTCAATGCCTCGGGCTAGGGTACTGTAGTCAACTGGGGCTACTACTCCAGTCCGAGTGCGGGTATGCCGGTACACTCCTTCCGGTTCAGTGTCAGACGTCAGAGCTGACTATCGGCTGTTTCCCCTTACTTCTGCTTGGCGTAATGCTTGGACCCACCATATTGCAGTGACTTCGGGGTACTCCGTATCAGAGAAAGTTCTTTTTGTGCGGGAATGACGCCTTTTAGTCAATTGGGAGACTGACGTAAATGATAACTGTCTGAACATCGACTGCTTGTTTGCATGAAGGCTGCAGTGGCATTCAGAGAGCATTGCTGTGATGAGCCGTTCACAACAACATGATGGAATGATTTGATGGGCACTCCTATTCTTTGTCAAATAATCCCTTAGATTCATCAGAGGGGGATCGAAGAGACCAGCCTCGAGTGAGAAGTTTTCAACTTCTGAATGCTATCCTTGCGTCGCAAATCTGAAACGCAGGGTTCAAAAATGTGGAGCTCACGTTCTGTAGAACAGACGCGGCTCTCGCGTTTTGGCTTTGAAATGCGATCCCGTGCCTCTGATGAGAAGAGACGCGGACCTCGCATTGTTGATTGTCGCGTTCATGTAGCGACACTTGGGAAACGCGGACTCTCTGAGTCCCACGTTCTGTCATAGAGACGTGGGTCTTGTGTCTCTGAGAAGAGGCACAGACTTCGTGTTGTTGAACATCGCGTTTGAGAGGTGAAGCTTCAGAAATGCAAGCCTGTTGAGTTCTGTGTTTTGGTCTCCAAACATAGACTTCGTGTGTCTGACGTAAATCAGAAGTATTTATTGGTAAGATAGTTGTCCTAGCTTCTTGCGTCTATTGTCGACGTGCGCGCTGCTTTATCGACGTGTGGCATTCCGGTTACGCTTTACATTTGTTGAAAACCTACGGTAACTTGGAGCTGAGGAAGAGGAAGGGCATGGCTAAATTGGCTTTCAACGACGTTGGTCTCACGGGTCTCGTGGGAGACGTTGACGCGGGCCTTACGTGTGATGCGGCCAGCAATGACGCTCTTTGCGCAGGTCATCTTCGGAGAAGTTTTCGAAGGGATTTGAGAGCGGATCTCCGAGGAGACCTTTGTGGTACTGCCGCGTCCTAGGGCTTTTGAAGCCAGAAGAGAGGAACTCTTCATACTTTGCCTGGTCAAATTCCATGATGAGTGACTCGACCATTTTTCCCATGAAGGTGATGTCACCTCGCACCATAACTTGCTCGTCAGTAGAGAAAGTTCTCCCTAGCGGAGTTGCCATCTCTTGTTTCTCGAGGAAAAATTTAAAGCGCGTGTAAATTCTTTGTTTGATTGTAAAGAAAATTATAACGGATCAATAATTCGATTACAAGAGAGAGAGAAGATATTCAAGCTCAAATCTTCTCTTTGTTTAAGGCTGGGTTCTTGATGTGGTGGTGGAAAGTGAATCTTGTTTTCTGTTGACCAGGTGAACGCCAGTGTCTTCTAGGAATCTTTTCTTCAGATTATGGACGGAGCACAGCTCCTGTCTAAATGGAATCTCAAAAGACTTGGGCAAAAACTTGAACTCAACAAGTTAGTAGAAGAGTTTAACTCTTTATCAGTATTCCTCAGCTGAAAATTCCGACCAGAACTTCCTCTTCAAAAACTTCTGACCAAAAGTCCAACAAAACTTCCAACCCCTCTTCAATAGAAATTTGAGCTATTTATAGGTTTTTAGGGGTAAAATTGTCCCCTAAAAATCCTGGGGGTTAACTCCCTCAATACGTAGGCAGCAATTAACCCGGTTATGAGGGCAGTTATAACTGAAACGCAGGACTCTTCTGCAATTGAAATGCAGGCTTCGGGCTCTGCGTTTTGGCATTGCAGTGATGCTAGGGCACAGGCTTTGAAAATCACCTAGAGGGGGGTGAAAAGTGATGGCTATACTTATGGCAAATAATGTGAAATTAAAAACAAATTAGCAATAAGCAATAACAATTAGATAAAGCTTGTAAAAGAGTAAGCAATATAAGTGCAAGTAAAGAGAGAGTAGAGTTTAGAGAGATAGTAGGCAATCACAAACACAAGGATATACTTCGAGGTTCGAGCCACTGCTCTACGTCCCCGCCTTCAAAACGATGAAGGATTTCCACTATAACCGATCCCACTGGATCGTCAATCAGTTACAAATTCTCACTAGAACTCTTCGAACACATTTGTCCTCTCTCACGGTGCCACGACACCAACTTGGAGCTCAATACCTCACTCGAGGCCGCAACCTCTACAACTTCTCAATCGAAGAAAACGGTGATCAACACTTGACCATAAAGATAGCTCATATGCACAATCCTACAATCAAGATGAGGAAGTGAAACACTTGGGATTGTGTAGTACAAATAGCAAGTAGAGAAGTAGAGGAAAGCTCAAGCTAAACACCAAATTTTGAAAATAGTTGGCTCAAGAGAAAATCTTTTACAAAGAGGCTAAACTATGAAAAACATGATGTAAGGCTTAGAAATCTTGTTATAAAGTTGTTTCATAGTCCCACTATTTATAGGGGATGAAAATCAGGTTAGAAAATACAATAGATCCGTTGGGGCAAGACCCAACAAAAGACAACTGAATCTAGCCGTTCGGAGCCAAGTCAGCCAAAATTTCTATTACCGGTCGACCGGCTGGTCGACCGCCAACTGTCGGATTTCCGACCGTTGGGAAAAGCGGTCGACCGGATGGTCGACCGTGGATCCCAAACAGAGAGTGAAACTCTCTTCGGTCGACCGGGCCGGTCGACCGGAACAAACAGAGAGCACCTCTCTTGCAGCCAGTCGACCGGGATGGTCGACCGAAGTGTACGTTTGCACTTGGTGCATGTCGGTCGACCACCCGGTCGACCGACAGAGCAGTTTTGCTCTGCCAACGGTCGACTGCCCAGTCGACTGACAGAGGGCCAAAACCTATTTTTGGAAACCTTTTTGAAGTCAATATTTTTCCAACAAATTTTCTTTGATAAGTAAATACAAAATAGAGTGCTAGGGATTTGAAGAGCTAGAGTGTGATCATTGATCAACACAAAATAAATTAGAACAATATTTTGATAAAATTCTTTTCTAAAACAAAAACCAGTTTTTCCAAAAACTTGTTTTTTCGAAAACTGATTTTTCGAAACTTTGTTTTTCTGAAACTCAGTAAGAAGCCTGGTAATAATTTTTTGCTTGAAAACACAAAGGAATATGAAATGAGTGTGTGTGTGTGTGTGGGTGTGTGTGTGTGTGTCAATCCCAAAAGCTATCAACTTCTATCATCTTGGTTTTAACAAATGACTATAAATCCTAACTAAAATGGAAAAATATAAATCTTGAAATAGTCTTCTCGATGTTGCTTGATCCTTGAGCTCTTCTAGTGTGCTAGGATCTAGGATCTAAATCTTTCAGGCTTCCAAATGTATGAGTCTTGTGATGGAGTCGAAATGCAACATATGATTTTACCTGAAACTTAATTAAACAATTTTATTAATACATAACTACATATGGTTTGTTATCATCAAAACTAGGGCTAATGGTCTTTGGGCCAACAATCTCCCTCTTTTTGATAATGACAAAACATATGGAGTTATTACAAATATTTTGGTAAGAGACTTCAAGTGAATCTCCCCCTTAACACATGCATATATAAGAATAAGACATAAAAGAGCTAAATGCATAATAAAAGCATATATAAAGGATGTAACAGTTAGACTCATATGCCAACCATCTATGCATAATAAGGATACAGAGATATGAAATAGTATGCACAAATGGTTACCTCCATCCATCCAAAAATACCTCCAGCCTCCAAAATAAGTGGCTAATGGTTGGATCAAAAGGGAATAAGAAACAATACACAAACAAACACATATACCACATAGAGACAATAAGGATAACTATCATATCAGAAATAAATATGTCCATACATGCTTAGAGGTTCATGCCAACCCAAGGCTCTTCCTATTGAGCTGGAGCATCAGGAACATCAAAAGTAGGAACCTAAGGCTCAAAAGGAGGACCAGTCAGGGAAAGTGGCCGAGAGTGACTACTCGGAAGAGGAGATGGCCAATCGTTCTTGTTGTAGGTGTCATCTACACAGGTCTGCAAGTAGAGGATAGATGCACAAATATGCTGGAGATCATTGTCCACTCGCTGCTCTAACCACTGAAAGTGAGTGGTCATCTGAGAGGACATCTGCAGGTTGTACTACCGAAGCTGAGTGGAGAGAGCTAGATATGGATCAAAAGGAGCAGAAGAGACAGAAGAAGATCCTGGAGCAACAACAGGTATAATAGGCTGCGGCTGAAGAGCAGGGGCACGCTCCCTAACACGCATCCTCTTGAGAAGAGTGCTGTTGATGACAACTGACGGTTCGATGGACCGTTCAGTAGAAAGATCGACTTGAGTTGCTTCAACAGACGTGTGATGAGCATCCCATAGGGCAAGTGTCGGGTTGGGATCAGAAGATGTAACGCCCCGATTCCACGGATACGGGGACGTCACTGCGACGTATATACGTAGGCCAGAAATTGCCCCACACGTATATACGCTAAGCAAAAAGTACAACAAGAAACGGAATACGCGACCAAGCGTGGTACCAATACATATGCCAACATAAAGAGTACACATACAAAGTTATCACAGGATATTATAAAGTATTACACAATACATGTGTATTACATCATAACCAAGTCCAAAAGAAATATATACAAATATGTATACAAGAAGCTCACAAGTAGAAAGAGGATCTCGTGAGTCAAAAGGTAAGTCTGGCACGAAGGGACTGGAACTAGTCCGCCTGCTCGCTAAAGTAAGCTTGGTCCTCTGTGGATGGCTCCACTTCGTTCCAAGCTTCGGAATCTGAATATGCAAATCCAAGGAGTCAAGACATATAAACAATAAACGGACTACAGCCAAGTGGCTAAGAGACATGAATAAGTAGTATGAAACCATATAAAGAATATCAGCTAACAAGTATGAAAAGCATGAAGAGATAAAGTCCTAATACATTAGATTTACAGTTAACATCTTATTATTATTACTTGTCTTACTGTGATATCTAGCTATGTGACCCAGCGTCCCAGAGCACATAGATCCATATCCTAGTAAAGCAAGGTTGTTATTGGAAATCAGCGGTTGTATCGACGAACTATGTTTACAGTGGACCCCGTACATGCCCGGGATAACGGTCCAGGATTGTTCCGTTGCTTGGTGACGGAAGCCAGCCGCTAGGCTAAACAGGAGGGACTTATGTATGCCCTTATCATGATGGTACCAGTAATAAAGGGAGCAAGCACTCCCCTCGGTCCCCTGGAGGCCCGCAGGTCAGACCGGAACATGAGTTGCACAACATTCCTAAAAACCACTGTAAACACGAACACATATCGATATCCGCATGTTTTCCCCCGACCCATGTGTAAGTTGGTCCATTTTATGCAAAAGTCAAGTGTATCATGCTTGGTTTAAGGGATGGCATGATAAGTGGTGATATTCACATTTTAACAAGTTATGGAGCGATGATATGCAATAACAAGTCATGAAGTAATATGAGATAATGTCTATCAAGTAACATGTCATGTAGTACCAGTTAAGAAGCAAAAACAAGAATAATATGCCATACATGTATCAACAGTAAGATCAAATTTCAGAACAGAATCAACCAAGTCAAACAGTCAGAATTAGTCGACTAGGTGGAAGGATTAGTCGACTAATAGGGGTCTCAAGTCGACTACTAGTCTGGATGAGTCGACTAAAACTGGGAAACAGAGAGTTGGGTTCTATTTCAGGGAAAGTTAGTCGACTAGGGTTGTAAGGGTAGTCGACTAACAGGGAACTACTAGTCGACTAATGGATACCTAAGTCGACTAAGTCTGAGATACAGAGAGTTGATGTTTTATTTCAGGAAAACAGGAGTCGACTGGAAATCTGGCCTAGTCGACTAAAACTGTGAAATCAGAAAGGTTAAGTTTCAACTACAGTGGATTAGTCGACTAGTCCCTAGGTATAGTCGACTAATCGTGGGAAAACAGCAAACAGGACAGATTTCTAGGGTTTTGTTTGAGGGTCTAAAAATGTGATTTTTATGGCTCAAGTGAACATGAATTGTCAACACAAGTACACAAAAGAGTTCACAAGTCTTGGTGAGTAGATATACTCACCTCGAACGGTTAATCGAAGTTCTACGCGAGTTCGGAAGAGATCGTAGTCGACGGTATCACCCACTCGATCCTTGGCGATACTTCCGACGAAGAGAGATGCGCTCCAAATCAGTTGCTTGAGGTGGGGATGAAGTCCTTGAGGTGGTTCTTGGAGCTAGGGTTGAGGTTGAGAAGGAGGAGAGATTTCTTGGTGAGGGCTAGCACTTAGGTGAAATGAAGAAAAGGGAAAAGAATGTAAAGAGATTGTTTATATAGGTGTTAGATTTTTGTAAAGGAGATGCAATTGAAGGAAATGAGAGGGGGTTTTGTGTAAATAGGGGGGTGAGATGAGTGTCCTTCTCCTTGGCCACTTGGCCGGCCATGGGGAGAGAGAGAATGAGTGGGATTAAGTGGAAAATTGGAATTATGGAAGAGATTTGAATTTTTGGAAAAATGGGAAAAGTTTGTGGTTGTGGAGAAAGAGAAATAAAGGAAAAGGAAAAAAAAAATGGAAAGGAATTTATAAAGAAGATATTTACTCTAACTTGGAAATTGAAAATATTGAAAACATGGATTCCTAGCTTTAAATCAAGTATGCGGAAAACATTTCGGAAAATACCGAAATCGTCCGAAATTCAAGTATCTCGGAACGACTCGTAAATTTTACCAAAAATCAATAATAATATATGAAGACTAATAGTGCAATCCTTTTTAAGAAATACTTTATAGTTTTAAAACTAAAAATCCCGGAATCAGTTATCTACCGACTCCGTTGGAGTTTTCATAAATTTATAAAATTCTCAGAAAAAGTATTTAAGTAGGGAATATGATTCTAAGAAATAAAGTCTAAAGGACCATCTAGAAATTCCTAACTGTTTGAGAATTAAAATTCCAGGAATCGATCAGCGACACTGGTCGACACCGGTTTTGAAGAAATTTATTTTAATTCAGGAAAAATCCAGAAAATCATAGAAAATCTAATATATTGGAAAATGATATTTGAAAGTGAAATCGGTCAAATACAGGAAGTAAATCGAAAAATACGGTCGAAAACTGAATACGCAACTAAGTACGTATTCTGGGAACAGGGTATTACAATCCACCCACCTTACAAAAATTTCGTCCTCGAAATTTCATAAGGTGAAAGGTAACAGGAAAGGTAACAGATAGATAAGGATAAGAGGAAAGATAACAGTAGAAAAGAATAGAAGGAAAGAGTTTTTACCAAATCAAGATGTGAAGAGTTGAGGGTAACGCTCTCGGATAACATCCTCTCGTTCCCATGTGGCTTCTCCCGGTGCATGTCTGTTCCAAGACACCAATACCAATGGTATATCCTTGTTCTTCAGTGTCTTCACACTCTTATCCAAAATGGCCATCGGCTTCTCCTGATATGACAAATCTGGCTGCAGTTCCAGTTCGGAATGATCCAAAATATGACTATCATCCTTTACATACTTCCTCAACTGCGATACGTGGAAAACATTGTGCACTCCCTCCAAAGATGGAGGTAAAGCCAATCTGTACGATACATCTCCCACACGGTCCAAGATCTCGAATGGGCCGATGTACCTCGGACTAAGCTTTCCACGAGTACCGAACCGGATAACCCTTGGTAGGTGATATCTTTAAAAACACATGATCTCCTGCCTGGAACTCCAATGGCCTTCTCCGTGTGTCAGCCCAACTCTTCTGACGGCTCTGTGCTGCCCTGAGGTGGTCTCTGATGATTCTGACTTTCTCTGTGGTCTGAATCAGAATCTCTGGCCCCAAAAGTCTCCTCTCCCCGACTTCATCCCAACAAATCGGTGACCGACACTTCCTTCCATACAATGCCTCAAAAGGTGCCATCTTGATACTTGCCTGGTAACTGTTATTATAAGAAAACTTGGCCAAGTGAAGATGATCTTCCCAAGATCCTTTAAACTCAATCATGCAGGCCCTTAGCATATCTTCAAGAATCTGGATAGTCCTCTCAGATTGCCCGTCTGTCTGAGGATGATATGATGTACTGAATTTCAGACGGGTTCCCAAACTTTCTTGGAGACTCTCCCAGAAATGGGATCTGAATCTGGTGTCTCTATCTGAAACAATACTGACTGAAACTCCATGCAGACGAACTATCTCCTTCAAGTACTTGTCTGCCAAGACCTCCGTTGACTGTCCCACCCTGAATGGTATAAAGTGAGCTGACTTGGTGAGACGGTCAATGATTACCCACACAGCATTATTACCTTTAGGACTTCGAGGTAATGCCGTGACAAAATCCATGGTGATGTGCTCCCACTTCCACTCAGGTATTGGCAAAGGATGTAGAAGTCCAGCTGACCTCTGATGCTCTATCTTTATCTGCTGGCACACCAGGCACTTGGCTACAAACTGAGCTATCTCCCTCTTCATAGCATTCCACCAAAACTGCTTCTTCAAGTCCTGATACATCTTGTTTCTCCCTGGGTGGATGGAATATGCTGAACTGTGTGCTTCTGCCAAAATCTTCTGTCTAACTTCCCCTTGGGGAACACAAATCCTGCTACCGAAATATAAGGCACCATCTGGATGAATACAGATATCAGTCCTCAATCCAGCCTCTACCTGAGCTCGGAATGTCTGTAACCTGGGATCTTCCTTCTGAGCTTCCCTGATCTCATCAATCAATGTTGACTGAATCTGCAAAGTCATGAACTGTCCTGCCTTCTCAGTCCTTCGAACTATCATCAAGTCCAAACTGATGAAGTCTCGAATCAACTCCTTCTGCTGAGTGAGCTGGACAAGCACTCTATTCTCTGGCATCCTGCTCAGTGCATCTGGAACTGTATTGACCTTGCCTGGATGATATTGCAAGTCAATATCATAGTCTGCCATCAATTCAAGCCATCTCCTCTGCCTCATATTCAACTCTTTCTGCGAGAAAATATACTTGAGGCTCTTATGATCCGTGTATATCAACACTTTATCTCCCAGAAGATAGTGCCTCCAGATCTTCAATGCAAATACCACAGCTGCTAGCTCCAAGTCATGAGTTGGGTAATTCCGCTCATGAGTCTTCAGTTGCCTTGATGCATATGCTATAACATGACCATGTTGCATAAGCACACACCCCAGGCCTTTACCTGATGCATCACTGTAGATGACCATCCCTCCTCTACCTGAGGGAGTCCTCAAGATTGGAGCTGAAATGAGCCTCTGCTTCAATTGCTCAAATGCTGCAGTACACTCCTCTGTCCATATGTACCTTTCCCCTTTCCTGGTGAGCCTGGTCAATGGAGCTGCAATCCTAGAGAAATCCTGGACAAAGCGTCTGTAATATCCGGCTAGTCCAAGAAAACTCTTAATCTCAGTCACTGTCCTCGGAATCTGCCAATCCCTCACTGCCTGGACTTTGCTGGGGTCAACTGAAATCCCTTCTGCTGAAACTATGTGTCCAAGGAAAGCTATGCTGTCCAACCAGAAATCACACTTGCTCCTCTTAGCATGAAGCTGCTCCTGTTGGAGAGTCTGCAATACAATCCTCAAGTGTTCTGCATGCTCCCTGTTGCTCTTTGAATAGATCAGGATGTCATCTATGAAAACAACAACAAACTGATCCAGATAGGGCGAGAACACTCGGTTCATCAAATCCATGAAAACTGAAGGGGCATTGGTGACTCCGAAAGGCATAACTAGAAACTCATAGTGGCTATAACGGGTCCTGAATGCCGTCTTCGGGATATCCTCCTTCTTCACCCTCAGCTGATGGTAACCCGACTGTAAATCCAATTTAGAGAATACACGGGCCCCATGAAGCTGATCAAACAGATCATCAATCCTGGGTAAAGGATACTTGTTCTTGATGGTAACTTTGTTCAACTCCCTATAGTCAATACAAAGTCTCTTACCACCATCCTTCTTATTGGCCAACAATACTGGAGCTCCCCATGGTGAAGTACTTGGCCTAATCAATCCCCTGTCTGAATATTCCTGCAGCTGCTTCTTCAAAATCTCCAACTCCGCCGGTGCCATCCTGTACGGAGCCTTGGATATAGGAGCTGCTCCTGGAACTGTGTCAATAGAGAACTCGATCATCCTTTCAGGTGGCAGTCCTGAAATCTCAGCAAACACCTCTGGGAATTCATTCCACACTGGTACCTTCTGCTTCTGAACCTCCGAAGTAGTCATCCGAGTCTTTCCCTTGGTAGACTTCACTTCTCCACTGAATTGGAACTCCGGTTGATGAGGGATTCTGAAATTAATTTTCTTCTCCCTACAATCAATAACTGCACGGTACTGACTGAGCCAGGTCATGCCTAAGATCACGTCGTACCCTTTGGTGTCTAGTACGATCATATCTATGGCCAAGATCTTATCACAAAGTTCTACTGGACAATCAGTACAAACTCTAGAAGATATGACTACCCCATTCCCTGTACTAATCTCCCATTTGTGGTCTAAAGATTTAACAGGTATAGAATGCAAAGCCACAAAATGGTCTGAGATATAACAATGGGATGCACCTGAATCGAAGAGAGCGAGAACAGGTTTTGAATAAACTCTGATGGTACTTGTTATCACTTCCTCTGAAGCCTCAGCCTCTTCTGCCGTAAGAGTGTAAGCCTGACCTCTACCACGCCCTGCTGCAGTCCTGGCTCCTCTCTGGACTGGGCGAGCAACATGCTGTGGTGGAAGGGGAAGAGCTCTCCTCATCACTGGTCCCTGATTCCTCTGCCCAAGTGGCCCTGGTAGCACTCTCTGTCCATTGGGTCCTGGAAGTGCTGGCAAAGTCTGGTTGGCTATCCCCAATCTCCTGTGTGGACAAGCCTCTATAGAATGATCCCGTGATCCACACACCAAACACAACCCATTTGCCCTCCGGCAATTCTGTCGGATATGCCCTGGCTTCTGACAATAACTACAGAAAGAAACTGGTTGGGCCGTCTGGTAAGGAGCTGGCCTGAAAGGTTGCCTCTGAACTTTCGCTGCTCTATATGGGCCTCCTCTTCCCATTGGTACAAATGGCCTCTTCATGGCCTGGTTCCCCATCTGGTCAACCTTCTTCTTCTCAAGCCCACGCTCAACTTCTCGAGCTATGGTGAGAACCTCCGAATAAGTCTTCAACTGCTGGGGCATCAGGAAAACTTGTATGTCCATCTGCAGACCCTGCTGGAACCTGCTTGCCCGCTTCTCCTCATCCGTCACCATGTACGGAGCAAAGCGGCTCAATCTAAGAAACTCTGCAGCATACTCGTCCACGGACTTGCTCCCTTGCTGGAGCCTGATAAACTGCTCTTCCATGTCCTTCTGTGCAGTAGCTGGGAAGAATCTGGCATAGAAGCTCTTGGAGAATGTGTCCCAGGAGACAGGCTTCTCCAGTCTGGCCTCTTCAGCAAGCCACCAAGTTCTAGCAACATCTTTCAACTGAATCTTGGCGACCTCAACTTGGTTCTCCTTTGGTACCCTGGCTGCATTCAGCAGATCTGTGGTATCTGTCAACCACTGTTCAGCATCCAATGGTTTCTCGCCTCCCATGAAGATGGCTGGCTGCAGCCTCCTGAAGTCTGAAATGTTCCCCGGTCTCTGTTCCTTCGGTGCTGCCAATTCTTGCCTGAGGAGTTCAGTCTGCTGCTGCTGGTTTTCCATCATGGTCTGAATGACCTTCAAAATATCCACATTCTCCCCTGTGGGTCCATTCGAAGCTTGCCCCGAGTGGTTACGGCCCGTCCTTCGCTCCATACCGAGTTGGGGAAAGATAACTGGAATTTGGAAACAAATGGAAGGAGTTTAGGATACAAGGGAAGGAATCAAGAAGGAATCAAGGAGGACTTAATAACTTTGTATATTATAGTTGGCATCAGCAAATTATTAAAATTTGCCGCTCGATTGTACTTCAGGTGTGAGAGCCTAGGCTCTGATACCAACCTGTAACGCCCCGATTCCACGGATACGGGGACGTCACTGCGACGTATATACGTAGGCCAGAAATTGCCCCACACGTATATACGCTAAGCAAAAAGTATAACAAGAAACGGAATACGCGACCAAGCGTGGTACCAATACATATGCCAACATAAAGAGTACACATACAAAGTTATCACAGGATATTATAAAGTATTACACAATACATGTGTATTACATCATAACCAAGTCCAAAAGAAATATATACAAATATGTATACAAGAAGCTCACAAGTAGAAAGAGGATCTCGTGAGTCAAAAGGTAAGTCTGGCACGAAGGGACTGGAACTAGTCCGCCTGCTCGCTAAAGTAAGCTTGGTCCTCTGTGGATGGCTCCACTTCGTTCCAAGCTTCGGAATCTGAATATGCAAATCCAAGGAGTCAAGACATATAAACAATAAACGGACTACAGCCAAGTGGCTAAGAGACATGAATAAGTAGTATGAAACCATATAAAGAATATCAGCTAACAAGTATGAAAAGCATGAAGAGATAAAGTCCTAATACATTAGATTTACAGTTAACATCTTATTATTATTACTTGTCTTACCGTGATATCTAGCTATGTGACCCAGCGTCCCAGAGCACATAGATCCATATCCTAGTAAAGCAAGGTTGTTATTGGAAATCAGCGGTTGTATCGACGAACTATGTTTACAGTGGACCCCGTACATGCCCGGGATAACGGTCCAGGATTGTTCCGTTGCTTGGTGACGGAAGCCAGCCGCTAGGCTAAACAGGAGGGACTTATGTATGCCCTTATCATGATGGTACCAGTAATAAAGGGAGCAAGCACTCCCCTCGGTCCCCTGGAGGCCCGCAGGTCAGACCGGAACATGAGTTGCACAACATTCCTAAAAACCACTGTAAACACGAACACATATCGATATCCGCATGTTTTCCCCCGACCCATGTGTAAGTTGGTCCATTTTATGCAAAAGTCAAGTGTATCATGCTTGGTTTAAGGGATGGCATGATAAGTGGTGATATTCACATTTTAACAAGTTATGGAGCGATGATATGCAATAACAAGTCATGAAGTAATATGAGATAATGTCTATCAAGTAACATGTCATGTAGTACCAGTTAAGAAGCAAAAACAAGAATAATATGCCATACATGTATCAACAGTAAGATCAAATTTCAGAACAGAATCAACCAAGTCAAACAGTCAGTATTAGTCGACTAGGTGGAAGGATTAGTCGACTAATAGGGGTCTCAAGTCGACTACTAGTCTGGATGAGTCGACTAAAACTGGGAAACAGAGAGTTGGGTTCTGTTTCAGGGAAAGTTAGTCGACTAGGGTTGTAAGGGTAGTCGACTAACAGGGAACTACTAGTCGACTAATGGATACCTAAGTCGACTAAGTCTGAGATACAGAGAGTTGATGTTTTATTTCAGGAAAACAGGAGTCGACTGGAAATCTGGCCTAGTCGACTAAAACTGTGAAATCAGAAAGGTTAAGTTTCAACTACAGTGGATTAGTCGACTAGTCCCTAGGTATAGTCGACTAATCGTGGGAAAACAGCAAACAGGACAGATTTCTAGGGTTTTGTTTGAGGGTCTAAAAATGTGATTTTTATGGCTCAAGTGAACATGAATTGTCAACACAAGTACACAAAAGAGTTCACAAGTCTTGGTGAGTAGATATACTCACCTCGAACGGTTAATCGAAGTTCTACGCGAGTTCGGAAGAGATCGTAGTCGACGGTATCACCCACTCGATCCTTGGCGATACTTCCGACGAAGAGAGATGCGCTCCAAATCAGTTGCTTGAGGTGGGGATGAAGTCCTTGAGGTGGTTCTTGGAGCTAGGGTTGAGGTTGAGAAGGAGGAGAGATTTCTTGGTGAGGGCTAGCACTTAGGTGAAATGAAGAAAAAGGGAAAAGAATGTAAAGAGATTGTTTATATAGGTGTTAGATTTTTGTAAAGGAGATGCAATTGAAGGAAATGAGAGGGGGTTTTGTGTAAATAGGGGGGTGAGATGAGTGTCCTTCTCCTTGGCCACTTGGCCGGCCATGGGGAGAGAGAGAATGAGTGGGATTAAGTGGAAAATTGGAATTATGGAAGAGATTTGAATTTTGGAAAAATGGGAAAAGTTTGTGGTTGTGGAGAAAGAGAAATAAAGGAAAAGGAAAAAAAATGGAAAGGAATTTATAAAGAAGATATTTACTCTAACTTGGAAATTGAAAATATTGAAAACATGGATTCCTAACTTTAAATCAAGTATGCGGAAAACATTTCGGAAAATACCGAAATCGTCCGAAATTCAAGTATCTCGGAACGACTCGTAAATTTTACCAAAAATCAATAATAATATATGAAGACTAATAGTGCAATCCTTTTTAAGAAATACTTTATAGTTTTAAAACTAAAAATCCCGGAATCAGTTATCTACCGACTCCGTTGGAGTTTTCATAAATTTATAAAATTCTCAGAAAAGTATTTAAGTAGGGAATATGATTCTAAGAAATAAAGTCTAAAGGACCATCTAGAAATTCCTAACCGTTTGAGAATTAAAATTCCAGGAATCGATCAGCGACACTGGTCGACACCGGTTTTGAAGAAATTTATTTTAATTCAGGAAAAATCCAGAAAATCATAGAAAATCTAATATATTGGAAAATGATATTTGAAAGTGAAATCGGTCAAATACAGGAAGTAAATCGAAAAATACGGTCGAAAACTGAATACGCAACTAAGTACGTATTCTGGGAACAGGGTATTACAGAAGATGATCAGACGTAATGTAGTGGATGATGAGTTTAAGAATATTAATTCTAATGCCTTTCAGAAGATAATAGATCAGAAGAGGAGCAGAACCTTTAGTGTGACTATACTCTCTTGACTTTGGCAGAAGGTTATAGAAAACAATTTTGGCTACGAGTTGGGCGGTGAGAGTGTAGTACTTCACCTCCTCATTCCTAGCCAATGCGTGGTTATCATCATCATGGAGCAATATGGAGGCGGTGTGGGTAGACTCACCGTCAGGATAGGCAAAATCATGTAAATCCACATTATAAATATCTACCCCTCACAGGAGAGGTGTAGGAGACGTGCAAATTTATCAAGGAAAATATTTATATCCTTGCCCAAGACTCTAGACCTGATGTGATCATTCTGAAAAGACAGGTTAGAGTAGAAGTAGTGTACTAGTTCAGGGTAAACTGGTTCTTTGATGGTGACAAAATTCTCAAGAGAACTAGTACTTAAAATATTAGTAAGATTAAAGTGCTCAAAATCACTAAGCACCATAGTCCTACCAGAGATAACACTTTTATTGTTGATTATTATAAATCTGTGAGATGCATTTTGGGAGATGAAGGGGTTGGAAGATGATTCAGGGGTTTTCCCCTTCTCAGATCTGGATCTTTTGGACATGGTGAAGGATTAATCAAGATAATAGCATGAAATAAAGTTGGATAAACAATAATAATAAAGAAAATTGAAGAGATTAAGGAGAAATTTTGTTTATACCTTCAAAATCCAAGAAAAATCCCTGAAAAATTGCAGATCTGGAGCCTGAGAAGGATTTTAACGAATTTTGTGGAAGAAATTTTGGATTGGAAGAGTTTTTAATAGGTTGGATTAGGTTTGGGAGGAGGAGAATTGAAGAGGGCAGAAGAAGAGCTGGTGGAGAGATGAGAGAATGAGGGAATTAGGAGGTAAACATAGCCAAACTCGACTTCCGGTCGACCGCTCGGTCGACCGGCGCAAACCGAGAGCAAACTCGGTTTCAGTCGGTCGACCGCCCGGTCGACCGGCTTCAAGCTAAAGAATTTTTTTTGAATACCAGGTTAGATCGGTCGACCGCCCGGTCGACCGGGCATATGACAGGCTAACTCGGTCGACCGTATCTGCCCAAAAAACAATAAAAATTTTATTTTTGTTTTAATTTAATTTTCTTTTAAGAGAAATTAGAAACTAATATATTTACACACATAAAACAGGGAAACAATATTAAAATTTTAATAGGCATTAAAAAACACATAATTTTTATTTATTATTATTAACAACATATTTCTCAATATTTAAGCAATAAATTTGAGATATTAAAGCCGAATACCCCTTTAAGGGTTCTGAACTTCTCCTCGACATTCCTCTAGATAAGAGTTGAGGCGCGCAATTACTATATCTATTTATTAGCTTAACTATGGTTAAATAAACTTTGATTTTTGACAATACTTATAAAAACATTTATTAACCAAAAAAAAATACTTGATACATGAACAAACAAAATATGGCTAGTATGGAATAAAATCAAGCTAAATATACAATCTCAACTATAAGTAAGATACAAAATATACAAGTCTACATAATTAAAGCATATTATTACAAAATAAAACTAGCTAATCCTATGCATGTATAGGTCTAAGTAGAAATAAAATTCTCAAGTGGAGAAGTTACCAAACCTCGGGCAATCTCCAAAATAGGTGCCTCTTTGATAGCGATGCAAGTGACGATTTATTCGTTAAGCTTTGATGCATCCACCACCCGGGCACCATCCCCTCCTAAGTTTTGGAAGAGAATGACGCACCTGTATCAATCAAATTTGGCGTGTCTTTTGGTACCCAAATCTTTTTGGGTCCTATGGGGTTAGTATTTTCTCGAACCCAAACATTTCTATTAATCATATTTAATTTTGCATAACAAAATTTTGCTAAATGGCTTTTGCGGCCACAATATGCACAAGTATATATTTTCCATACATAAATGCATGCTTGTGTTGATGTGAGTGTGCATGCTTTTCATGATGTGCGTTTGATGCATGAGGAGTGTGTCTCCTTTGGGTTTTTCCCTTAGGAAATATAGATGCAAATTTGTTCATATCAAATGCACACTTTTCAAAGTAGTATCCAAAACCTCAATGCGTTTTTGAATATCCAAAAATTCATTTTTATTATAAGTGATACTTGGGCTTTTACCCTTATAAGTAGTTTTATATTTTTCAAAATCTATTTTTATTTTCTCAAAAGATTTTGACAAATCATTTTTCTCATCTAAAACAATCTCAAATTTGTTCTTTAATAAATCATTTTCCTTTTTCAACTTTTTATTTTGAGCAAGAAAAATTTCATATCTATTTTGTAATTCAAAAAATTGTGCTAATTCATCCATGGTCAAATCCTCATCTTCTAAAGAGTTTTCTAGGTTTACCTTAGAAGCTTCATCACCATGAGCTATGAAGCACATGTGTGCGGTGTCGATCTCCTCTTCAGATTCTGTCTCCGAGTCATCCCACGTGGCCACCATCGCCTTCTTCTTCTTTTGCACGTTCTTGGAGGTTGTAGCTTGTAAAGAGGGGCAATCCGCAATTAGATGACCCATTCTTTTGCAATGGAAGCACGGACCCGTTTTCTCCTTTTTCTTTTCAAGTCTTCCTTGAGGTCTTCCTCTTCGGAAGTTGCTTTGTCTACCTTTCTTGTAGAACATCTTGCCCACTTTTCTAATGAACTTGGCAAAGTCCTCATCGTAGTCTTCTGAAGATTCATCTTCATCAAAGGAGGATGGAGTCGCCTTGAAAGCTATTGCTTTCTTCTTTGGAGCCTCCCTTTTTCCCTCACCTTCATTTTCATCTATGGGTTTTGAGATTACCGATGAAGCCGAAGAAGTTAATCTCCTCCCTATCGTGGAGCTCCTTAAGGGTGGTTGCCTTACTTCCAAGATTGGGAAGAGCTCAAGTGACTTTTCGGATCTTTTAGTCATTATCTATCTTGTCACCTAAAGAGAATAAAACATTAGTGATCTTGGTGAACCGAGTGAGCATTTCATCTATATTTTCATTTTCAAGCATATAAAAATTCTCATATTGAGAACGAAGCAAGTCAATTTTGGATCTCTTGACTTGCGACGTCCCCTCATGAGTAATAATATGATCATTCCAAACTTCATAAGCGGATTTGCAATTAATTATACGAGAAAGATCATCTTCATTTAATGCTTATGTAAGTGCATATTGGGCTTTTGTATTGGCCTCATAGTTCTTAGCGGTTACTTCGGACCATGTATCCTCATCACTGTGAGGTTCAACAAATTCTTTGGTAATGGATTTGGCAACTCTAACTCCTAGGGACTTTAGGAATAGGTTCATTTTGACCTTCCAAATGGGGAAGTTCAAGCCATCAAACTTGGGTGGGGATTTGATGCTAGAGAAGTCGAGTGATGCCATGAAAACAAGTTTAGTGCACAAACAAATAATAGATGCAATAAATAAATATAGCCAAATAAAGAGGATCTCTCTAAGATGGTTAAACTAAATGCTAGGGTTAGGCTCTGATACCAATTGAAAATCACCCAGAGGGGGTGAATAGGTGATGGCTATACTTAATGGCAAATAATACAGAATTAAAAACAAATTAGCAATAAGCAATAACAATTAGATAAAGCTTGCAAAAGAGTAAGCAATATAAGTGCAAGTAAAGAGAGAGAGTAGAGTTTAGAGAGATAGTAGGCAATCACAAACACAAGGATATGTTTCGAGGTTCGAGCTACTGCTCTACGTCCCCGCCTTCAACACGATGAAGGATTTTCACTATGACCGATCCCATCGGATCGTCATTCGGTTACAAGTTCTCACTAGAACTCTTCGGACACACTAGTCCTCTCTCACGGTGCCGCACACCAACTTGGAGCTCACTAGCTCGCTCGAGGCCGCAACCTCTACAACTTCTCAATCGAAGAAAACGGTGATCAACACTTGACCACAAAGATAGCTCACAAGCACAATCCTATAACCAAGATGAGAAAGTGAAACACTCGGGATTGTGTAGTGCAAATAGCAAGTAAAGAAGTAGAAAAAAGGCTCAAGCTAAAACACCAAATTTTGGAAATAGTTGGCTGAAGAGAAAATCTTTTGCGAAGAGGCTAAACTATGAAAAACTTGATGTAAGGCTTAGAAATCTTGTTAAAAAGTTGTTTCATAGTCCCACTAATTATAGGGGATGAAAACCAAGTTAGAAAAATACAATAGATCCGTTGGGACAAGACCCAACAAAAGACAAAACTGAATCTAGCCGTTGGGAGCCAAGTCAGCAGAAATTTCTGCGGCCGGTCGACCGCCAATGGTCAGATTTCTGACTGTGGGAAAAGCTATAACCGGACAGTCGACTGTGGATCCCAAATAGAGAGTGAAACTCTCTGTCAGTCGATCGGGCCGGTCGACCAGAACAAACAGAGAGCACTACTCTTGCAGCCGGTCGACCGGGCCGGTCGACCGAAGTGCACGTTTGCACTTGGTGCATGTCGATCGACCGCCCGGTCAACCGACAGAGCAGTTTTGCTCTGCCAGAGGTCGACCGCCCGGTCGACCGACAAAGGGCCAAAACCTGTTTTGGAAATCTTTTTAAAGTCAATATTTTTCAACAAATTTTCTTTTGATAAGTAACTACAAAATAGAGTTTTAGGGATTTAAAGAGCTAGAGTGTGATCATGGATCAATACCAAATAAATTAGAACTATATTTTGATAAAATTCTTTTCTAAAACAAAAACTAGTTTTTCCAAAAACTTGTTTTTTGAAAACTGATTTTTCGAAACTTTGTTTTTCTGAAACGCGGTAAGAAACTTGGTAATAAATTTTTGTTTGAAAACATAAAGGAATATAAAATGAGTGTGTGTGTGTGTGTGTGTCAATCCCAAAAGCTATCAACTTCTATCAACTTGGTTTTAACAAATGACTATAAATCCTAACTAAAATGGAAAAAATACAAATCTTGAAATAGTCTTCTCAATATTACTTGATCCTTGAGCTCTTCTAGTGTGCTAGGCTCTGGGATCTAAATCTTCTGGACTTTCAAATGTGTAAGTCTTGTGATGGAGCCGAAATGTAACATATGATTTTACCTGAAACTTAATTAAACAATTTTGTTAATACATAACTACATATGGTTTGTTATCATCAAAAGTAGGGCTAATGGCCTTTGGGCCAACAGGCTTCGAGCCTCGCGTTTTGACACTACGGTATGATGGGACGCGGGCTTCGAACCTCTGCGTCTTAGCATTGCAGTGAAGTTGGGACGCGGGCTTCGAGCCTCGCGCTTCGACACTGCGGTGATGCTGGGACGCGGGCTTCGAGCCTCTGCGTCTTAGAATTACAGTGAAGTTGGGACGCGGGCTTCGAGCCTCGCGCTTCGACACTACGGTGTCATTGAGACGCGGGCTTCAAGCTTTGCGTCTTGGCATTGTAGTGAAGGTAGAACGCAGGCTTTGAGCCTCGCGTTTCGACACAGCGGTGATGTTGAGACGCGGGCTTTGAGTTCTACGTCTTGGTATTGCAGTTAAGCTGGGGACGCGGACTTCGAACCCCGCGTTTTGACTTTGCATGAGTAGCTCTGATTAGCCTCGCATATGGAGTTTAGACTCTACTCTCTAATGACTTGTTCTTAGTGATTTTTAGACAGTCCACATCTCTGACACATGACCCCTCTTTTATTGCCCTTCTTTCTCCCTCTCAACTCTTAAATACCCCCCTAAAGTTTGCCCTAACCCTCTGACCCCGACCCCTACCATTGACCAGACATTGACCACCGACATCAGATCCTCTCTCTAACTTGGCTTTCTCTAGCTCTGTCATTTGGCGCTCTCTCTCTCTCTCTCTCTCAGCTGTCTTTATCTCTCTGTGTGTGTAATTAGCATAAATTTGAGTTAAGTTAGAGTAAAATTTGTGAAAAATGTGAAAAAATAAAGTATAATTTGTATAAATTTTTTAATTTGAGTAAAATTAGACAATTTGTTTAAATTGTGTAAATGTTGTGAAAAATGTTTTTTTAAAATATTTTGTCAAATATAATTGTTATGATAATTTGATTTTGTCAAATGTAATTGTTATTTGTGTGTTGTATATTTGAAAAATCATCGTAATATGTTAATCTTTGTAATTTGTATATTTAAGCATAGTCAAACTCAAGCTATTTTCGTGCTTTTAGTATTATTGTGTTCGGTTTTATTTTAGTAACTAGAGCAAGTTAATAATTCTTTATTTCATCCATTAAATTAGGTACAATGTCTAGTGACTGTGTCCCTTTCTTTATTGGTTTAATGGTAAACTAGCTATAGATAGAGATAATAACCCAAGCTACGTCAATGAAATAGTAAAACACATGGTTGTTAGAAAATCATTCACAAGGTGTGAATTGATAGAGAAAGTCCATCAAATTACCAAATTAATCCAAATGAGCATCAGATTCATTTGACATGAAAGTTGCCAGTATCACACGGGAACTATCAAGCAGTAGGGATATTGGATGACGATAACTGTCATGCTATACTTGAATTGTGTTCACCGAGCACAACTGTAACACCCGCTCCCGGAATACGTACTTAGTTGCGTATTCGTATTTTCTGATGGTATTTTTTATTTACTTCCTATATTTGTTTTGCATTATGAATTATTTATATGATCGTTTTGTCATAGATTCGGATTCGTGAACTCGGAGTAAGCCCAAGTCTAAACGGGGGACCGATCCTAGAATGTTGCTCGATTTGGATTTTTTGGTATTCTGATTTGACTGATTTCAGTTTCAAATATCGTTTTTCAATATTTTAGATTTTTATGATTTTTAGAATTTTCCTGAATTAAATTGGAAATCTTAAAACCGGTGTCGACCAGTGCCGCTAACCGATTCTCAGATTTTAATTTACAAACGAAGTTGAATTTCTAGAAATGACTTTTCACATTATTTCTTAAAATCACATTTTCTATCTAAATACCTTCCCTCGGAATACTCTTTCCAATGAGCTATAACTTCGTTCTCTGAAGCCTCGTTTCTAAAACTCCAATTTTTCATTTTAACTACACTTGCACCTCACAATTTGCTTGGGCTTGGAGCTTTGGCCACCTTCTCCGGCCAACTCCAGTCGCCGCCGGCGACACCGGCCAAGCCATGGCCGGGCTTCCTTCCTCCTCCTTTCCTTCCTTCTTTCTTTCTTTTCTTTTCTTTTCCTTTCCTTTTTCTTTCCTTCTCTGTTTTCCTCCCAAACCTTGCGTCTTCCCTTTTTCTCCAAAACCTGCGTCCCCCTCTCACTCTTTCCCTGCGTCTCTCTCACTTGTCCCTGTCTCCCTCTTTCTCTTATATTATAGATTCAGCACTACGGATTTCTATGGATTTCATTAGCTTTGGTCCGCAGTCTGATTGAAGTATTATTGATTATCTCACCAAGTCAGCTCACTTTAGATTATTCAGGATGGGTTAGCCTTTTGAAGTTCTGGCAGTGTTCTTTCATAAGTAGATATCAGATCAGTATTATTATGGCACCGTCAGAGGATATATATATATAATACAACAGAAGTACAGAGATGCCTCAGTCCTAAGTTTACCATTCAATCGATTTGAGAGAACGGCCCACAGTTATTCACATCTTGATTGGCATAATCCTCATTCCTATCCTTTTTGTGTTCATCTTCCCCTTATCGAAATTGCAAGGACACAATTTTTTTTGTAAGATGGATGGAATGTAACACCCCGCTCCCGGAATACGTACTTAGTTGCGTATTCATATTTTCTGATGGTATTTTTTAATTTACTTCCTGTATTTGTTTTGTATTATGAATTATTTATATGATCGTTTTGTCATGGATTCGGATTCGTGAACTCTGAGTCAGCCCTAGTTTGAACCGGGGGACCGATCCTAGAATATTGCTCGATTTGGACTTTCTGGTATTCTGATTTGACTGATTTTAGTTTCAAATATCGTTTTCCAATATTTTAGATTTTCTATAATTTTCAAAATTTTCCTAAATTAAATTGGAAATCTTCAAAACTGGTGTCGACCAATGCCGCTGACCGATTCTCAGATTTTTAATTTTCAAACAGAATTAAATTTCTAGAAATGGCTTTTCACATTATTTCTTAAAATCATTTTCTATCTAAATACTTTTTTTGAGAATTTTCTAAATTTATCAAAATTCCTCCGGGTTGGTGTCGGCCAGTATTGCTGGTTGATTCCAGGATTTTTAGTTTACAAATAGAAGTAAATTTCTAAATTCTGCTTTCACATTGCTTCTTAGAATTGTATTTTCTTCTCTAATGTATTTTCTGAGATTTTTCAGAATTTATAAGAAATCCGGCCGACCCGGTGTACACCAATATTGACGGTTAACTTCAAGATTTTATTTTGAAAATGGGATTGAATCTCTAAAAACCGATTTCATCAAAAATTTTAAAATAATATTTATTATTTTTGAGAAATTTTGGGAAGCTTTTTAAGCTGCTTCATTTTTCGGACTTTTTCAGAGTTTTCGGTGTTTTCCCAGATACCGGAATTTTATCCAGATATTTTATTTTTCTTTTTTCCATTTTTCTCTCTCCTCACTAGACGTGAGTTTCACCAAACCTGGATTCAATCTTTAATGCAGAGATCCTCTCCATTCTGCATTTAATGTTACGTCCTTCAAGTCATTATGACTTTTTGTCTTTTCTGTCTAACGCGACTCTCATGTTTTTCTCCTGGACGCGGATCTCATCTCCGCGTCTGACTCTTTTTTGCCTAGACGCGATCATCTTTTAAATGAGATGCAAGTCTCATTTGTTTGTGTCTCATTTGTTTTGAAAGCAATGGCAAACTTGTAATAATAATTTCCTCCCTTATATAACCACCCCCTTTCTTTCTTCCTCTTTCATTTTCTTCTTTCTTTCTTCTTCCAGCAAGCCACCAACAGCCATGGGCCGTGCCCTCCTTTGGCCGGCCACCCTTCATTCCCACCACCATCTCCGCCACTAACTCCTCACCATTCTCTCCTCCATCTCCTCCTCTTTTAACAACAACTACAACAACAACACCACCACACCACCTTCTTCTTCCTCTTTTTCCACCAAACAACCCATTACCATCAAACTTCATCACCATTTCCACCACCACCTTCACCACTTTGGCCACCAACAACCACGCCATCTTCCTCCCCTCGGAATACTCTTTCCAACGAGCTATAGCTTCGTTCTCTGAAGCCTCGTTTCTAAAACTCCAATTTTCCATTTTTAACTACACTTGCACCTCACAATTTGCTTGGGCTTGGAGCTTTGGCCACCTTCTCTGGCCAACTCCGGCCGCCGCCGGCGACGCCGGCCAAGCCATGGCCGGGCTTCCTTCCTCCTCCTTTCCTTCCTTCTTTCTTTCCTTCCTTCTTTCTTTCTTTACTGTTTCTTTTCCTTTCCTTTTCTTTCCTTCTCTGTTTTCCTCCCAAACCTTGCATCTCCCCTTTTTTCTCCAAAACCTGCGTCTCCCTCTCACTCTTTCCCTGCGTCTCTCTCACTTCTCCCTGTCTCCCTCTTTCTCTTATATTTAATTGCTAGACGCGGCTCACCCCCCGCGTTCAAGCGATTCCTTAACGCGACCTTTGCGTTCTTGTATCAATGCGACACAGAGTTCATACTCGCGTCTGCGTTCTTCTCATGTTATGACTTAAATGCGGGTCTCGAACCTCGCGTTTGTGAAAATCTACGCGACGCGACTCCCGCGTCTGCGACTCCCGCGTCTTCATTCTATCTCCTCCTTTTTATTGGAACGTGTTTACGCGTTGGTTTCCTGGATTCCGGAGATCAGGGATTTCACAGTATTTTCTGAAGACTTAGGCGAGTGTTCTCGCTTTCCTTTTGGCTTCCCCTTTCATCGGGTCGACTTGTATTATTCACGATTTGTGCTGCTTAGAACTAACACTTTCTGCAGGTACCCTTGCCTTCGGGCCTAACTTCTGGGTACAAACTTTGAGGTTTAAAGTCCTTTGGACTTTCTCTATGCTACGCCTGGTAGGCGGACCTAGCGTCAACACTTTACCGCTTACTCTGTTCGAGTGTAGTTACCCTGTGAGCATAGCTTCCCCGTGAGCGGTAGTATGGCGTTCATACGCTTGCTGCGACACGTATGTCTAGCTACGCTGCAGCGGTAACACGCCAAGCGTAATAGCATTTAGTGTTGTACATTAGCTTCTCTCCAGCTTGCTCAGCTCTGCTTGATTGTGCTCAGCTATTACTTTATCACTTGCCAAGTACATACTTGATGTGTTAACACTTGACATGCTATTACTTGATACCTATCATCTACATGCTAATAACTGACACCTGTCTGTATCACTTGACAACTGACGTGTCATCACTTGACACCCGACTTACTACTACTTAACACTTTCTCCTTGTTATGACATGATTTATCACCTGCCTCCCATCATATTAATACTTGACCTGTGATTATCACATTTACGGGAATCCTGTACTTGTTATCTTGTATTATATATACAATAACCTGAATCTACAGTACTCATGTACTCCTGCATTCCTGATCATGTCTTGCACCTGCTATTCCCGTAAATTGATAATTACATAATAAATCATAAAAATGAACAACTTACATCGGGTCAGGAGAAACTTGCGGCTATCAAATATATGTTCGTGTTTACAGTGGTACTAGGTATGTTGTGTAACTAAAACTTCCGGTCTGATCTGTGAGCCTCCAGGCGACCAAGGGGAGCACTGGCTCCCTTCTTCCTGGTACTATCTTGATAAAGGGAATTCTATAAGACCCTCCTGATCGCCTTGCGGCAGGTTCCGTCCACCAGCAATGGAACAATCCTGGGCCGTGGTCCCGGGTATATACGGGACCCACTGTAAACATTGTTCATTGATACCCTCGTTAGTTTTCAATAACAACCTTGCTTTACTCAGATGTGGATATATGTGTGCTGGGACGCTAGTTCACATATCTCGACATCAGGGTGAGACGAGTAATAATAATAATAAAAGATGCCATCCATGGATCCGTTGTATACTTTGCCATGTTTGCCTATATCAGGTTTTACTTCGGATTTTTGATTTTATGATTATCATACTATACCTGCTCATATCTTCTATTGCACCAGTCTCCTTCTCTTATCTTATCATACCTTGAGTATTTCCTACTTGATATCAATTGTTGTATATCTACTTGCTCCTGCATGCTTGTGCCCACAACACGATTTTCAATGCATATTTATCACTTGGATTTATCGATACACATGTGCTTAGCTATGCTCGCTACCTGGCTTTCGCATCACCACTCGCCGGGGAGTTCTAACTCCTCTAGATCCTCATGTCCAGGTTTCGGAGCTTAGAGCGTATGGATTTTTCTCAGTTGCTGATCAGAGTGGGCGCAGCGGTAGCGTGGATCCCCAGCAGACCGTCCAGAGCCCCATCCTTCCAGGCCCCCTGCTCGGCTCTAGAGTTTTCCTATTATAACTCTGAGCCTCCTTTGTACTGTTCATACTTGTACATCCCTTTGTATTCTCGCATTTGCGCCATATTGGTGATGTAATATTCTTGTAATATTTGTCACATCTGGTGATAACTTTGTAACTATACTCATATGTTGGAATGTATAATGCACCACATGCTTCCGTACTCTGATTCTTATCTGTACTGATGCTTAGCGCATATACGTGAGGGTATTTCTGACTTGCGTATATATGTCGCAGTAACGTCTCCGTACTCGTCAGATCGGGGCGTTACAACAACATAGAAGTATACGTGAAAAAAGATACTGTGATTCATCGAGAACCTGAAGGTCATGGACAATTCACACATATGCTTGATTTGGACAATGAATCAATAGGCTTTGCCAAATGCGGCCTTTTCAAGTCTGTACTTTTAAAAACTATGTATTAAAAGTGTGTCCTCCCCAAGGATGCACTTATAGCATACTCACAACATACTTATTGATGGAAATCCGACCTTTTAGAGCAGTTCCCAAGTTGGAAGTTGGCATTGTCAAGGCCAGACTCTTTAAGTAATCAACATACCACTTACAGAGAGCACAACAATGTGGTAGTAATGGAAATCTGGTCTTGGAAAGGACGGATTTGAAAGAGTCAATAACATCCTGAATTATATAAGTCTGGCCTTGGTAAGGTCGGACTTTTATGACACCTCCAGCAGCGACACGCTACGCTGGCACCCAAGTCAACCGTTGGCCAACGTGGCACTAACTTGGCGCATAAAAGATCGATTTTTAGAAATTATTTTTGAGATATGTTGTTTTTTATAATTATTTTAAACAAAAGATTAATTCAAAACTTGTCCTATTTTTAATCCTCATGGTCTTTCCCATAGCA
Organism: Agave tequilana; assembly: GCA_038442645.1. Taxonomy (NCBI): domain Eukaryota; kingdom Viridiplantae; phylum Streptophyta; class Magnoliopsida; order Asparagales; family Asparagaceae; genus Agave; species Agave tequilana. The sequence goes on along the minus strand of JAVJIF010001931.1, from coordinate 206,989 downwards.
TACACTGGGGTTTTCAGTGATTTTAAAAACTATATGTGTGGGTTTCAAAAGGGAACGGATATTGCCACCCCAAATAATGAGCAAGCCTCCCTCCAAAAAAATTTACAAGTGTGCCATTATATTTTTGGACACAACTACCCTCATAAAAAAGACTAAACTGCCCTTCTCTGCTTATCCCCCTCCCCCTCCCCCCTCCGGCGAAACTCCCCTACTTTATCCGGCGAACCCCCTTCCCCTCAACCCTCCCTCTCCGGCGTACCCCTATCCCGCCACCTCCCCCCCCCCCCACCCCCTCTCGACCTCCCATCTTCTTCCCCTTCCGACCTCCTTGGCCCCTCCCCCCCAGTGAACTCTCCCCAATCCCTGCCCCTCCTCCCCCGATCTCCGTCATCCCCCTTCTCTCCCTAGGCTGTTTGATTGGATCTGACCGAATAGACTCTGGTCTGTTCGGCCTACAGCCGAAATCTGACCGAACAGACCACAGTCTGCTCAGCCCGAGGCCGAACAAACTGTTTTTTTGGGGGGGGATCGAATGGGGGGGTTTCGCGGTGATAGGGGGAGAGTTCGCCGGTGAGAGGGGAGCGGTGGGGGGAGGCCTGGGAGGGGGGGAAGAGAGGGGGGAGGGGGTTTGCCGGTGAGGGGGTGGTCGCCGACGAGGGGGAAGCATGAGAGGGAGGGGAGGAGGAGAAGAAGAAGATGGCATCTTGGGATTTTTTGAATTTTTGGGAGTGCCTTTATTAAATTTGGAGGTGCCCTAATCCTCGGGGTGCATCACTTTTTGGGGCGGCAATATCCGCTTCCGTTTCAAAATGTTGCGATAAGTATTTTCCCATTTGCTTTTGAGATCATTTAAATTTTTCTCAAGTTTAGGTCTGGCGAGTACAGTCAGAGGACTCAGGATGGCTGCTTCTATGGTCATTTCTTTCACTGCAATTGTGATTACCCTCAAGCAATAGTTGTTGCAGTGGAAACCTTTTCCGTGGTTTACTGAAGCTACGAGCAAACTTGAAGTTTTCATCTATCTTTTAATTCGCAAGTTCATCTAAAAGTCTAAACTTTACACTTATTACAGCTATCGATCTACAACGAGATGTCTGATGCATGTGATTTGGCTTATAGATGGTCTTGCAATAAAGTTACAAGCGATTTACAGTCATTTTAATCATAAAACACAATTGATGTAATTTGACATTTTTTTTTAAGTGGTTATATTTGATTTATTAGTTACTCATGAATTAGTTACAAGATATTGCTCCAGTTGTAAACATAACCTAACTGGCGAACACGTGAGGATTGTTGTTGTTGACTGACCATGTAAGTTTGCCTGTGTTTTGATAGTAAAGAGAGAGAATGTGATGCCAAATGAGAATCATGTCTTCTGCAAACAAAGAATAACCTTATCTTGCGTCGCACTTCAATTTCTCACCTAACCTACTCTTCTCAATCTATTTTTTCTTTCCAATCCATTTGCAGTATTTACTTGATCTGAAGGAACAGGCCTTAAAATTCAACGATTTCAGGCATGTTTAGCTGCAAGCAAGAAAGTGGCCAGAAGTAAAAAAATGAGAAAATATAATTGCTCACTTCCCTATCCATCCAAACATCAGAAAAGAAAAATGAGAAAACCTCTTTTCCTTTTCTCTTTACACGATCACTTGCTCACTTCTAGAGTAATACAATTAATTTTGTGGTCATGTAAATCTCATTTGTAATAAATTGTAACTCAAAACAGTTAATTTTGTGATCATGTAAATCTCACTTGCATTCTAATTACAATCTAATTTTTATTTTTCTTAATTATTTTTATTTTAATATTATTTTACTGTCAACTTTGTGGTCAACTTTTTCACTTTCACTTTTACATTACCTTCCAAACATCAGAAAAAGACATAATATTTTTCAAACCAATCTTCCCAACATAATCCAAACACCAGAAAACTCACTAACCAATTCCCAAGTTCCAAAGGGAACTATTACTGCTTCCTTACTTCCTCACTTCCTCACTTTCACCCCTAACCAAACAGCCCCGAAGAAAGCGACAAGCCAAAGAGGGAAAAGGAAAAAGGAAAAGAAAATTGAGCTGTATGGCTTCAAGATATTCGTAGTCGCAGAAGAAAAAATGAATGCGACTTGAAGAGATAAATCATATAAAGTTCCCACAGACCCCAACTATTCTGTTATGCAAGATTAACCTAAGCAGTTTGATTCATTACTCGATCGTATTTTCATACAAGAATAAATGACAAAACTCACTTGAAGAAGATTTATTGCTGCTAAAGTTTCAAGGATTAATTTGCACAGCACTGAAATGACAAATATTTGATGGATGAGCAGTTCTCCCCTACAATCCATTTGATTCCGTATCTTTAGTACTTATAAACAAGATTCTTGTATGCCTCTTCATTCTTTCCATAGTAGTCAATCTCTGCCTGCAACAGCAGATAAATTCGCATGAGCAGAATGAAAACAGAAATTACTAATTATGCAAGAAGAAGCAGGAAATGCCAATTTTTTTATCTGTTATTTTCCTACGCCAAAAAAACAAAACAAAACAAAAACTCGCTCCCCCTTCCGTTATAGGTTATTTTCCTGCTCATAGTTCAGTGTTTTTTGGGCCTTTGATTCCGGAATAAACAGTATGAGCATTAGATCACACGGATAGAATTTCCTGGGTAACGCTCTAATTAGTGTGACTCGCCCAACAATTCCGTTCTGAAGTTATGCGACGCAAGGATTCGTAATCATAGTGGAGACTGTAATGCTGCATATGCCAGGATGGAACATGAAAGTGAATGGGGTTTGGGTCTTATAATTAAAATCTTATAATATACTATAGATGAACATTTTTCTTTACACGAAATGTGACGAGTTCTATGTCTTTATAATAATCCTACTCAAATTGGCAGTCGAACTTTAGATTCTGTGTGTAGCGTGGAGTTGTGATTATACTTTGTGGCTAGAATGCTCAATAATAATCATCAGAAAAATACATTATCTTACCATGCGAACGCCTTTTACAGCAGCTATAAGCTTTTCACCGAAAAAGTTCTTCAAAACTTCATCTCCGTCGAGTGCTTGTACAGATTCTAGCAAGTCCTGTGGCAACCTTTGAAGGTCACCACAGCTAGAAGGATTTATATCTGTTTGACAAGAGTTTAACAAGCTCATTAGATATCATGATCATATTCCGCCATTTTATTCCTGATAGCTCTGAACTAAAACTAATCTAATATAGGAGAGGTTGAATAAGAAGATTTGGAAGAAATGTATGAAATACTTGCTTACAGAACTATAGGATGTTTATCTGCACTTAGAGTATATGTTTTGCGGAGAGGAAAAAAAAAAAAACATGCACATAAGACAACTCCACACAATGTGCTACTAAGTAATTATCAACAAATAGACTAAAAATTGAAGTACCAAATGTTGGGGGCCTTCAAAGGAGAATACAATGGAAGGTTTTCCTATTTAAGTCCTTAAATAGAGGTTAGCACTCTCAAAACCAGATCACAAAAGGCAACAAGATTCTCTCTCGCTTACCTAGACTGATGGGGATCCAACCAGGACTTGGAAAACATATTCAGCCTGAGTTGGATCTAATTTTTTTGGCTTATTTTATTAGTATAATGTGCACATACGATGCACAAGTGATTTTATTAGTTCTTTTTGTTATTTCTTTATTTTCATTATCAGCCTCTATTATAACTACTCTTGTAGTGCTGTTGAGATTTACTGGATGAATGAAACTTTTGAACCCTAATTGGTTTGTGAAATCCCTTTGTGTGAGGCATCCAATGTCTCGGAGAGTGAATCTCCTGGGTGTGAGGTCCAAAAGTTTTCCCCTAATCACACAACTCCTAGCTTTTCCCCCTTCTGTCTTACGTCAAAATGGTATCAGAGCAAATTTCCTGTTCTTCTAAAAAAATTCTAAAACTCTAGATTTCTTTCTTCTTCTTTCTCTTCACAAAATCTTGTAATTTTCCTTGTAAAAAAGGTATTGTTCATGGTAGTGGCATTGCCGCTATCACCCCTACCCTTCCTTAATCGTCTATTTTCTATATATCATGTTTTTCTTTTAACCTATTATCAGTAAAAGTAAGATTACCAAGATTTCAAATTGCACAGTGATATTTTTTTCGAAGCATTGTGTATTTCATGAGCTTGGGACAAGAAAGACGATTTGGCACAAGCGTAAACAGAACAAATTGTATGAGCTAAAGTTGGCATCCGACCAAGTGATCTGTTTCAGCACTTTATCAACATTTGACTACCATTGTCGGGTAGGTTCACCCTTCTCTACCTGTACTAAAACTTCTTGTTCCCTCTTTAAGTTAGGTTTCATCCTTATAGTGTGAATCTTGTCAGGTAGGGAAGCACTATCGTGTGTCTTATCCTAGTCGGGTCAATAAGAAGGCTGCTAAGACATTTGTTTTAGTTCATTCAGATATATGGGGTTCATGACCAGTAACTTCAAAACTGGATTTTAGGTGTTTTGTCAGATTTGTGGATGATTATTCTCGAGTCACATAGATGTATCTGTTAAAATATCATTCTAAGGTGCTTTCCATATTTAAATTTTTATATTCAGGAATAAAAAATCAGTTTAACTCTAGCAGTGAAATTTGAGATCTGATAGATTATCTAAATAACTTTAGTTTCTGAAACAAAATAGAATATTGCATCAATTCTTATGTTTACACTCAGCAGAATGGGGTAGTTAAACAAAAGAAAAGACACCTTCTTGACATTGCCAGAACTCTGCTATTCATACACAGGTACTAAAAGAATTTAGGGATGAGGCCATTTTGACTGCTTATTACTTGATAAATCAAATGTCATCCTCTGTATTACAAAAAACAATCACAAATTTCATCTTGTACCCCAATATTGATTTGTTCTCTTTGCCTCAAAAGATTTTTGGGTCTCTATGTTTATTTTTGGGTCTCTATGTTTTGTCCATAATCATAATCCTCATAAAGCAAAACTTGATTATAAATCTCTTAAGTGGATTTTCTTAGCTACTCTAGAACTCAAAAAAGTTACAAATATGTTTATACATCTAGAAACCAATATAGCTTGTCTGTAAATAAAACTTTTTTTGAGTCTAAACCTGGGATATCCATCTCTTTCTTTTTCTGCGTCAGAGGATGACTATGATTACCTGTTCTATCATGAGAATTTACTCAATAGTGGTGGGTCAACATCTGAAAATGTAACTGGTAAAGATCCACTTCTGTTTCAGAATATGATTCAGATCTATACACGACGAACAACACCTCCTGTACCAGCGTTTTACTCAATACCAAATACTGCCTAAGAATCAAGTGAGATTGTCACCGCACAATTACTTCATTTTGCCACTACTGATGATCTTCCCATTGCACTTCGAAAAAGCAAACGTAAGCATCCTCTTTCAAGTTTCATTTCTTATTCACATTTTTATTCTTCTTTCATTCATTTATTTCTTTGGACTCATGCTTCGCTCCCAAGAATGTGTCAAAAACACAGTCTCTTACAAGTTGAACTCGACATTAGAGCAGAATGAAACTTGGGACTTGGCCACACTTCCACCAGGGAAGAAGTCGTTGGGTGCAAATGGGTTTACAGTGTCAAGTTAAGCAAAAATGGGTCTCTGGCTCGCTTAAAGGAAAGATTGGTTGTCGAAGGATACTCACAGGTGTATGTACTGAATTATGTGGATACCTTCTCGTTCGTGAAGATGACATTTGTGCGGGTCCTTGTGTCATTAGAAGTGATATACGACTAGCCACTTCATTAGTTGGACATCAAGAATGTCTTTCTCAATGATATTCTTGATGAGAAAGTTTACATGAAGCAACCACTAAGGTTTGTTGTCAAGAGGAGGGTGTGAAGGTTTGCAGGTTGAAGTTACTCTTACAGTATGAAACAATCTCCGAGAGCCTGGTTTGGACGCTTTGCATTAGCGATTCAGGAGTTTGGCCGCTATCACGCATAAAAAACTACTCTGTGTTTTAGCGGATACAGGATGGGAAGAGGATCTTACTGCTTGTGTATGTAGATGATATTGTGATCACAGGAGATGACACAAAGGGAATTGACATTCTGAAGAACTACTTGCAGAAGCACTTTCACACCAAATATCTTGGACTCCTGAAGTACTTCTTAGTCATTGAGGAAGCCACGTCCAAAAAGAGCATTCTTCTGTCACATAAGAAGTAACACTCGACTTACTTTTAGAGGCTGGGAAGCTAGGATGTAGGAGTATTGATTCTCCGGTAGACGTGAACACGAAGTTGTTACCAGATCAAAGGGAGTTTCTTGAAGATGTTGGGAGGTACAGAAGATTGGTGGGGAAACTAAACTACCTGATAGTGACCAGACCAGATATCATATAACAGCCAGTGTCGTAAGTCAGTTTTTGTCAACACCAAGAACTACCCATTTGGAGCAGTAATGAGAATTTTGAGGTGCCAGAACAAAGCTCCAGGGAGAAAACTTCTCTATTCAGATCATGAACACACCAGAGTAGCAGGCTTCTCAGATGCAGATTAGGCAAAGTGCCCATTTAGTTGGAGGTCGACCACATGATATTGTGTCTTTCTCAGAAGAAATCTTGTGTCATAGAAAAGTAAGAAGTAGAATGTGGTCTCTTGGTCCAGCAAAGAGTTAAAGCGAACAGGGTGATGTCAAATATGACATTAGAGCTACTCTGAATCATAGATTTATTGACAGAAATTGGTTTTCCCTCAAAATGTCTCATGAGACTATATGATAACGAAAAGACAGTAACACACATTGCTGAAAATACAGTGTTCCATGAAAGAATCAAACACATTGAGGTCTTCATAAAAAGCTCGAGAAAAAGATCGTTGTGGTGAAACACGTATGATCAGAACACCAATTAGTAGATTTTCTTACCAAACCACTTAGTAGAACACATTAAGATTTTAGTTGTGACAAGTTGGATATGTATGATATATATGCTCCAACTTGTGGAGTGTTGAGAGAGACTGTATTAGTTTAGTCTCACATTGCCTATTAGTGTTGAGAGAGACGTATACACTATGGTGATTATGTATAAACTAGAGTATGAGGCCTAGATCTCGACTCTTTTTCTCAATCTCCGATGCTTACTATATCAGTTCTCAAACACCACCAAAGTGTTGAAAACAAAAACGTTGATGCTTGAGTAAGAGAATTTGCACTTTACAGTCCATGAGTACAAAAGTGATAGGATTTGAGCTTCTCATTCTCGAGTATCCTACTTGTCGGGATTTTGGTGAAATTTATTTGTCATTAACTTAGGACCCACCCACTTCCATTAAGGGTGTTTCACCATTGTTAATAGTTTTTTATTTAGGGACATCCGCTTACGCATTCCCAACAGCTAAAATTCATAAAAACACCATAAACTTTCAGTGTTTTTCAAGAAAATACCACGAAATCCACGAAAACTTAGTTCCCGCCTCTGGCTACTGAGTATCTCCCTGCTCTTCCCCTCGCCTTCAACCCCTCCACCTCCCCTGCCCTTCCCTCCACCTCCCTCAGCCGCCCCGCATCTGCCCCCTCCTCTCCCCCCACCACGTCCACCCCTATGTCCCCGACGGCCCCCACCACCTCGAGTCCCCACCACCTCGAGTCCCGCCCACCTCCCCTGCCCCTGCCTCCACTGCTGATGAATCTAATATCTTCTATTATTTAACACTTATTGAGTGATTTTATGAATTCAATTGTGTAAAAGAAGCAATGATATATTAAATTTTATGATCTGCATGCCTTTTAAAGGCACAAGCAAAGTTCCAAGTTAGGGGCCAGTCAAGAATTCTTTGAAGAAATTCAGCAAGTCGTGGGCATTAGAGGGACATCAGCCTATGACACAACCAAGAGGGACAAACAACTGAGCTCAAGTCAAAACTGAGATCTCGTTGGGACAAATCAACTAACACTTAGGGGCACTCAACAACCAAAGCCAATAATAAGCTCAACCGAGCACCCAACAAGATCGCAGTTAAAACGGAAATCCAAATCCCCAATCCGCAAGCAAAAAAAATCCAATCTTTAGCAACAAATCAAAACAAAATTCAAATCTCAAACGCAAACAAACCAACAGATGTGGCTGAACTCAAATAACAAAAAAAGAAAGAATTTTACCCAAAAAATTGGTGAGATTCGAAGAGATGAAGAGATAGCAACAAATCCCAACTTAAATTCAGCCGATTCAACAATCCCTAGTGCATGAATAACGTTGTTGGAGATAGCAACAAACTAAACAACAACAATAGCTATAAAAGAGAATGAAGAGAAGCTTGAGAGGAATCTTCCCAATTTCTCTTAGAGATCCAACCACAACCACCCCATAAATTCTCAATTAGTTAGGGCTCCATATCAAAACCAAACTCAACCCATACCTACCCAAGGGTGCAAGCACCAGCTTCTCAGTGAAACCTATTTTTTGAAGACAAGGTGTTGCGAGCCTTAAGGTTTAGAACCACATTCACATATACAATCCATTGCCAAGCTGAAAACCTAAGTGGGTCAACTAACTGAAGCAATAACTAGAAGAGAACATGGAGCATTGTCAAGTCAAACCATAGAGAATTCTAGGGGATGACCTGGGCCAGCCAATATTTAGTCATTGAATCAGTTTCATGAGCGGGTTAAAGCTGTGAGAACTTTTAAGAATGGACGAGTGTTAGAAGATCCTCAGGAGAAAGAAAAAGTACATACTAAGGCTAGCCAAAGTCCCGTCATTGTTTATGAAAAGAATCAAGAGAAGAATCTTAGCCCGAATAAAGAAAATGAAAAAGGAGAAACATAAGAAAGATGAATTGCCACATTGTACATCCCAAAAGCTCCTTTCCTAGGCTGCTTTAGAAGCCAACGCGCCATCTCCGTTCACCAAGAAAGGTGTTCGTATGGACAAGGTGATGGAGTTGTTTAAACAAGTCCAAATCAATTTACCCCTTCCAGATACCATCAAACAAGTTCCCTCTTATACTAGATTTCTCAAAGATTTTTGCATATAAAAGCGTAGATTGAAAACCCAAGTTCTCAATAAGGTTATACTCAACAGGTGAGTGCAGTATTGATGTACCAACTTTCCCCTAAACTCAAAGATCCAGATGCCCCCATCATTTCCTGCGTCATTGGAGACATATCCATTGAAAGGGCCTTATTAGATCTAGGGGCAAGTATGAATTTGTTGCCTAGCTCTGTGTATGACCGTTTCACCTTTAGAGAACTCAAACCAATACTGATTACTTTATAATTTACTGATTGATCCGTGAAAGTACCGCGCAGGTTGATTGAGAATGTTCTTATTAAAATGGATGAATTATATTTCCCAGTCGACTTCATTGTCTTTATATGGAGTCAACAGGCAATCCCACCCAAATTCTCATCATCCTAGGCCGTCCATTCATAGCAATTACTAACGCGTGCATCAACCGCAGAACCGGTGCGATGGATATCTCTTTTGGGAACAATAAAGTCAAGTTGAATATCTTCAATGCAACCTAAAAACCTAACAATGATGAAGAATGCTTTGCTATTGACTCGATAAATTTAATCCAAAAAATGTGGAAGAAAGTTCACCCCTTCTCACTAAGGACCCTCTTCAAACATGACTCACTGATTTTGACATCGATGACTTTGCGTGTGATAATTACACACGTGAAGTGAACATTTCTCTAGATTTACCCAACTTCTACCTTGAACTATTAGGTATGCACTCTTATCTTATTTGGCTTAGGAACTTATGCTCTCATCCATCGAATCACCATAGCTTGAGCTAAAACCACTCCCAACCACAGTCAAGTATATTTTTCTTGGACCTAAAGATACCCTTTCAGTCATAATCGTTGCTGGCTTGACCCCTGATCAAGAAAGTCATTGATGTACTCAAACAGCATAAAGGTGCCATAAGATAGTGGCTGACTTGAAAGGAATTAGTCCTTTAATTTGCATGCATCACATCTATTGTGAGGACAACATCAAGCCATCTAAGGAGATGCGGAGGAGATTGAACCCAACATGAGAGAGGTAGTAGTCAAGTGGCTGGATGCGGATATCATATACCCAATTTCTGACAACAATGGGTGCGTCCAACACAAGTTGTTCCTGAGAAATCTCCCATTGGCATGTCCCCTTATAGGTTAGTATTTGAGAAGGTTTGTCATCTTCGAGCTGAGGTTGAGCATCATGCTTATTGGGTCATTAAGAAATTCAATTTTGATATGGTATAAGCTGATTCCATCCGTAGGCTCCAACTCAATAAGTTGGAAGAACCTCATAATGAGACATATGAGAACGCACGCATCTACAAGTCTAGGACCAAGGGCATTTCATGATAAGCACATTAACCGAAAGACCTTTGAGCCCAATCAGAAAGTGTGGTTATTCAATGACAAGTTACGATTGCTTCCAGGTAAGCATCATTATAGGTGGAATGGATCATTCATAATCACCCAAGTGTTTCCTCATGGAGCCGTAGAAATTCAAAATCTAACAAATGAGAGCAATTTTAAAGTGAATAGACAAAAATTTAAACATTTTATGAAAAAACCTTGTTGATGGGCAGATAATTGATACTGTTGATTTACAATGAGCAGGACGACGTCTAGCTGAAGACGATAAACTTAGCGTTTATTGGGAGACAACCCAAGTTTTTTGAATCTTTTGGAGTTTTGGACTAACATGTGTGTCACTGCAAATCCACAGATGTGTTTATTTCAAGTTTGGGAGAACATCTCAACACTCCTTATCACTTGTGCTACATGTCTGGTATACTCGATCCAGTCTGCTTGCCTTCGTTTTTATTGAAACATTGAGGACAATGGTTGATTTTTAGGTTTGGGGTATAAGTAGAATTTAATTTTTTTAAAGTAATGCCATAATATATCAATTTGTATGTTAATCTCATGTTTTGAATATCACCTTATGCAAATCGAGTATAAACTAAAAAATGAGATAAATATTATGAATTGAAGGAATAAGGTATAATCAGGCAAAGTATGAAATTTAAATAATAGTCTATTTTCATGATTAATGGACACTTGGATCCAATTTTTTCATTGCTTTACTTATAGTAAGGAGAGATTATTTTAATTTTTTCTTAACATATGAGTTTAAAAGATTTGTGTGATTAATTGTATTTGATAAGAAGGTTTTGAGATGAAAAGTAGAGTTCTATAAAAAAAATTTGATTCAAGACCATAAGGGGGCAAATGTGTGTGGAAACTCTTATTTTCACCCCCGCTATGCAAGTGTCATCATGAGATTAAAAGTCCTCAAGGTTCTGATAAGGGAATAATCTTGGCCTTTAATATTAGGAACACCGTTGGTTAAAAGTCCACATGGTTCCAACAGGAGTTACCGGTTCAGAAAAATATGGTACTTTGAATCAAATAATAATAGGACAATACCTGAATTGAAGTAGCCTCCGAGTCAATGGGCAATTTAATTAAACAATGACGCTGAATAAGCTGTTGTAGGATTCAGTTTAATTAAAATCTATTAATTATGAATGATGTGCATGATATAATTGAGTTAAAGTATCATAAGTCAAAATATTTACTTTTATTTTAAATTTTCTGAAAATTGGGAGATATCGAACTTCTAGAAATTCTTATGATTACTCTTAAGTGATTCTTGTTTTATACTAACATTTACGTGGGGTAATATTATTCACAAGGATTTAATTTGCAAATTGAACAAATAACTCAATCTGATATTTGTGGGTAGCATCATTGTAAACCTTCACAAGACTATAACTCGTCCTGTAAGGTAAACTGAAGGTTTAAAGGCTTGTTGCATATACTCAATACAATCGCGTTTCCTACGGAAGTGATAATTTCATTTTAAAAAAATTAAGAGATATAGTTAGTTTTTAATAAAAGTTTGCTTGAGGACAAACAAAGATTAAGTTTGGGGGTATTTGATGAATCTAATATTTCCTAATACTTAATAATCTTATTGAGTGATTTTATGAATTAAATTGTGTAAAAAAAGCAATGATAAATTAAATTTTATAATATGTAGGCTTTCCAAAAGCACAAGCAAAGTTCTAAGTCAGGGCCAGTCAAGAGTTTTATGAAGAAATTCAGCAAGCAAGTCGTGGGCATTGGAGGGACAACAGCCCATGACACAACCGAGAGGGACAAAGGATAAAGCTCAAGTCAAAACTAAGATCTCGTTAGGACAAATCAATGAACACTTAGGGGACATTCAACAACCAAATCCCACAAGTTCAACCGAGCACCCAATAAGATCTCAGTCAAAATGCAAATCCAAATCCCAATCTGCAAGCAAAAGAATCTCAATCGCAAACAAATCAGCAGATGTGGCCGAACTCAAATACCAGAAAAATGAAGGATTTTACCAGAAAAATTGGTGAGATTTGAATATATGAAAAGATAGCAAAAAATCCCAACTCAAATTCAGTCGATTCAACAATCCCTGGTGTATGGATAAAGTTGTTGGGGATAGCAACAAACTCAACAACAACAATAACAACAACTATAAAAGAGAAGGAAAGGAAGCTTGAGAGTAGGACTGTAAATGGTATCCGAAAATCCGATAACCCGATTTGATCTTTTACAAACGAGCCGAATTTGGATCTAAAAACTAGACCCGAAATCCTTATCAGGTCAGGTTCGGGTATTACTATTTCAAACCCGAAACCTGATAAACCCGAGAAGAGAGAAAATGTTATTAAATGGTACTTATCATCATACATTTCACTATATTTAAATTAATAAAATTATAAAAATGAGAACTTGATCATGTTATTATAAAAGTAAAGCATATAAATTTTCATTTTGCATCTAATAAAATTGAAACACACTTTAAAAAATAACTCTCATTGAAACTTTAATATACCTATTTAAACTCCGAATCCGACCTGAACCCGATAAGAAAGTAAGAGATTCCGACCCGAACCTGAGTCCAAACCCGAATTCCTTATCGGGTTCGGGTTCGAATATGGCAAGGATTCGACCCGAACCCGACCCGTTACACCCCTACTTGAGAGGGGGATATCAGAAAAGAAAGAAGAGCTCGGCATCATTCAGGAACCAGCTGAAGGAGAGCTCATGGGTCAGAGTTCAAAGAAAGTGGCTAAGCTTTCTTGCTCTCTCTCTCTTTATTCTCTCTGTTTTGTCTCTCTTTATTTGCAAGTTTGTAATTATTTATTTTTCTCATTGCAATGAAATTAATCGATTCATTTATAAATACAACTATTGAAAGTGCAGAATGAGGATCTACATGCAACCTTTCAACTATGAATTAGGGAACTTGTTGAGGCAACATACGAGAAGCCAAGCACTCTTTTATGACCAATGGACAGATGATCAAAAGAAATCTGCCAACCTAGATGCAAAGGCGATGAATACTTTATTTTGTGCATTGAACAAGAATGAATTCAATTATGTGTCAACATCCACATTTTGACATAAAATACAACACATGAAGGCACAAATAAAGTTAAAGAAACAAAAATATATGTTCTTGCGCACATGTTTGAATTATTTCAAATGAAAAAAAATGAGACAATCTCAGAAAAGATTACTAAATTCACCGACATCACTACCTCTCTAGCAGCACTTGAAAAACAATATACTCAAGTTGAGATGGTGAGGAACTACGTGCTCTCACATCAAATTAGAAGAAAACCATCGCCATTGAAGAAGCCAACGATCTCTCAACACTTACTCTAGAGAATCTTGTTGGAAATCTATTGACGTATATTAAGTACAACTTCAAGAGAAAAGAATGAAGAACTAAAGAAGGAAGTACTTGCCTTCAATGCATCATCGGATACGGAAAGTTTAGACAATGAAGATGACATTGCAATGATCTCAAGAAAATTCAGAAAATTCTTGAGATGAGTTACGTTTAAGAAAAATTAAGAGCAATCCTTTGTGTTTTAAGTGTAATAAACCAGGTCATATGAAGAAGGATTGTCTACTTTTAAAAACCCAAAGTCAACTTCAATCAATTCAAAAAGAAGAAAGCTTTTCAGACTACATAGGATGAAAGTAACTCTTCCTCCTCGGATGAAGAAGAAACTACAAAATTAGCAAACATGTGCTTCATGGCCCAAAAAGATGAGGTATATGAATTTCTCAATAATAATGAATTGTTAAATGCTTTTAATGAATTATTCATTAAATTCAAAAAAATGAATGTTAAAAACAAAGATTTGAAAAAGGAAAATGAGAAACAGATTGAAGAAAATGTTTTACTCAAATAAGAAATAAACTGATTAAAGAAAATGTTTTATTCAAATCAGAAACATCATCTCTAAATTCTAGAATTTCATATTTCGAAAAAGACATCTTTTAAAGGCAAATATGAAGAAACTCTGAAAAATGTTACTAAATTCAACAAAGGAAAAAAGCCTAAATAATCTATTATATATCAACAAGTTTCTAATAATAGATTTGGTATTGGTTTTAGTAACAGTAAGAAGATAGATATTACTAATTCTCATGTTATGAATAATATTAAATATCATTCATATGCTAAGAATAATTCATCTTATAAAAATATTCCCAAAGGCTAATCCTTTCGGACCCAACTAGATATGGATACCAAAGAAATCTGTATATATCTTTCAGATACTGTAATATCCCCTACCTGATAATACTGTATTTCTGTTTTTATTTAATTTTAATCCAAATTATGTATCATTATTGACATTGACTAATATGTTTTATATATGTGTATATGTATATGTATACCATATTTTTAATATTTTGTTAATTATCATTGTTATTGTTAATTGTCGTCATGTATTATTAATAACTATTATCGTCATTATTGTTGTTGTTACCATTATTATTATTTCATGTGAGTTATAATACCTAATTGTTATGAGTTCTATTACTATTATTAATTATTTTAAGTTTTATTAATATGTAGTTCTTAGTTATTATCATTATTAGTGTATTATTGTTATTATCATTAGTATTATTATTGTTGCTATTGTTATTATTATTATTAGTTTGCTATTGGTATTTTTCCTATTTCTTTTTCTTTTTCCCTTAACCCATTACCCATTATATATCCTATTACCCATTTACCCATTTGGATCCAACCCAAAACCCGTTACCCATACCCAATAACCCATCCTATATAATCTTAATCCTTAACCTAAACCTAAATTCCAAACCCTAAGCCTAATCTTTTCCTTCATCTTCAATTTCAGCAGCCGCCATCCTCCATCTGCACCCCAACCTCGGCAGCACCATCCCACGGCCAAGACCTTCTCCTCACGTTGCCTCCCACTCCAATCCTTTCCCTCCACTTCCCTTGATGCACAATCAGCCCAAGGCAGAGCATGGCACGCCTACCCTCTCCTTCTACGTGTTGCCGCCGAAGCCGCTGCCACTGTGAGACCTCCTTCACAGCAGCCCCTCTCCATGCTCGCTGCCATCCCTGTCGAACCCCAGCCCCGGAGCGCCGCGCACCCGTGATCCCCCCTTGCTGCGCGCACCTACACACCTCCTCCAGCAGCCTGGCCGCCATCACCATGATCCCCACGCACACAGCCACCCTTCCATTTGCAGTTTGGCCGAGCCTCCACAACCTTGCAACAACATCCCATTGGCAGTCCACTTGCAAACATCCACCAAGGCAAAGGCATCCAAGCCTCCCCCCCATTGGCTGAGAGCCTCTCCACAAACATCCCCCTCCATGTTGCCGCAACCTCTTCATCAGGCAAGCCGTGAGTCCCCTTTCTCTCCATTCATTTTTTTTACCTTTAATTAATTTTGTACATTGTGTATGAATAATGTGCGAGTAATTTTGATTGGTGTGTGTAGCAACTATATGCATGAACTATAATTCAATGAATGTGTACTTAATTAATGTGTGGGTTCCCTTGTGTGCCGGAAATACCTTACTCCGAGCCGTTTTCCGGCTCTCCGTGGACCGCCGTAGATCACCGTTGACGAGAGCGAACGCACCCACGCCCTTCATGGTGATATGCTCTATCCAACGACACCCTCCGCGGCCCCGGACGCCTCCGTCGGAGCCTCCATCGGTACGCCGCAAGTTGCCCCGAGGTTAGTGTTATTTTCATGTATAAGGGCAATATTATAATAATTGGGAAGTTCATTTAAGGGCGTGTTTGTTTCGCCGCAAAACGCTGCAAAACGCAAGTCGTAAAACTTCTTTTCCATTTTCCGTTGTTTGTTTCGCTGAAAAATAAGTTGCAAAATGCAACTCTTCTTTTCCCATTTGCAGTTGCTACAGTTAAATTTGTGGTCATGTAAATATCACTATTATACTCATATTTTCTCACTTGCAGTTGCTACAGTTAATTTTGTGGTCATGTAACTCTCACTTGTAGTTCACTTATAGTTCAAAACAGTTACTTGATAATCAATATATAATTTAATATTATTAAATATTTAATATTTTAAATAGTGTTCAATTTCTTATTTAATTATTTAATTATTTAATTATTTTATATTTTTAATCTTTAATTTTTTTATTGTTTTTAATATTTTTTTAATATTTAATATTTTACTATTTTAATTTAATATTTTTATTTAATATTTTATTTAATACTTTATTATTTTATTAATACTTAATCCATTTTTTATTATTTATTTAGAGTTAATATTTTATTAATATAATAATATTATACTTTAATATAAAATTATTATATATTTAATTATTTATTTTTTAATATAAAAAATTACTTTATTAATATCATAATATATTTTATTATTATATTAATATTTTATTATGTTAATATTGTAATAATAATTCAGTATAATAATACTATAATGATAATTTATTATTAAATTATAATTATATTTTACTTTGTTAATTTTATATTTCTATAATATTACAATAATATTATAATAAAATTTATATTATAATAATTTTCAAGTATTTTTAATATTATAATATTATAACTATAGTTTATTATTTTTGTAAGATTTTTTAATATTATAATAAAATTTATATTATAATAATTTTCAAGTATTTTTAATATTATAATATTATAACTATATTTTATTATTTTTGTAAGATTTTTTAATATTTATATTTTATTAGTATTCTTAAAATTTTATTAATGTTCTTTAGATTTTCTTAAAATTTTATATTATTTATTTAGTTAATATTTTAGTAATATTTTACTATTTAGACTAATATTTTTTATATTATTGTTATAAATAAAATATTAAGATTATTAATTTTTATCTCCAATTTATTAATATAATTTAATTTGCAATAGTAGATTTAATTTAATAGTATTTATAATATTTAAATCACTGCTACAGTTAATTTTGTGGTCAACTTTTCCACTTACACTTTTACATTACCAACCAAACACCGTAAAACACAATATACTTTACCATTTACACTTTCACTTTATCAATCAAATACCGTAAAACACAATATACTTTTCCATTTACACTTCACTTTATCAACCAAACACCGTAAAACACAATATATTTTCTCTGCTATAGTTCACTTTTTCTATTCTCATTTTATGACTTACGACTTGCGACGTTTTGTAACGAAACAAACAGGCCCTAAATGTGTGTTGGTGTGTGCGTGAGTGGTGATATAAATGCATATGTATGCATGATGTGTATGAATGCATGGATGTGAATTAATTAATGTATAGATGTTATAGTTAATAATAGGTATTTATTAATTTGGAGATGTATGCATTAAATTAATGTGTATAGGTATATGTGTAAATATGCATTAGTATATATGTAAGTATATAATATGTAGGCATGTTTATATATATATGTATTGTTGCGTATGCTTGTGTACGTATATATATGCGGGTGTACACGTATGTTTATGCGTGTATATTGAGGAGTATATACGTGTACGAGGGTATGTTTGTGTCAATCATGTGTTGGTTATGTGCTACAGCGACCCGGATCCATTCAGGCGTTCCGAACTCAGTAACAGAAGGCCTAGGACATGATTCAGATTTGTGCTCGTTGTGGACCCGATACAATGCTGTTTTGAAGACCGATCCATGGGATGTTCCGTAGATCAGTACCAGTTCGTGCAGTGAAGACCAGATGGCGATTCGGTTCCGAAATCGCGTCATTTCATGTGAGTGTTTGCTTTTGTCTCATTTCCTTATTTACCGTTGTCTATATGTATTGTGTTTTACTTTTATCGTTTCATGTGACTATTTGATTTATTTTACCAGTGTGAATACCTGTATCACTCTATGAGTCATGAGCGAACATTCACCTTATTTATTTTGTTGATCAGAGTATTGATTAGTGTCATTTCATGTGTAGTTATTTACCACTATTGATTCAGGACTAGTTGAGGTATAACTTATGTTGTGACTTGATTTGATCTATTGATCAGTTGAACTACGTTATATTTGAGGTTAAAGGGCATATATTAGGTATAGTGTTTATTGGCAGTTGTTGTGATTATCCCGACTAGAATTCCCGTGGATATCGAGGAAGTGTTAGATATGACATTGCTTTACCAATATACTGATTTGTTGATACTTGGACTGGCATTGATTTAGTTAGAGTTGGAGTTGACCTATGATATATTTATATTGGATCTTGATCAGTTTATAGAGGAGTTTGATCTTGTTGGATTGTCATTATGTGTGTGTATAGCTTACCCTTGAAATAGATATGTAACATAATCTTGGTTTTAGATTATTAAACCAAAGACTTTCAGATTTACCTTAATTATGTTGATGGAGTACTGATGATCTTACCGACGTTGGATACTAGATATAAAGATGATCTAGATTTCTTATTGATTGAGGACGTTACCCTCTTTAGTTATGATCTTGACTATAGTTGGATGGATCTAGTTTTGAGGAATAGATATTGATTGAATTGACTTGACCTGATAGATCTTAGATATATCTCTGATATGTTACTTGACTTTGAGATCCTGTGATTGACCTCGATAGAGTAAGAGTGTGTGATAATCTTGATAGAATTGGAACATGAAGATTTGATTATATGTATCAAAACATGTAGTATTTCAGTTATTGAGAGTTGGACATATCGATGACTTTGAGAATATTAGTTGATTTCATAATTTATCTGGATTATTCTATTCATGACAGTAGGTCATTACTCATCTTGAATAATCATGATTTATCTGTGGAACCTGACTGATTATACTTGGTATTTACCTGATAACTATCTTGCCCATGTTACTTAATTGCTGGGAAAATATTATTACACGGTAACAACACCCGCATGTTATACTTGTTATATATTCCTGTTATACCGGTATCCTGTTCCTTGATATTGTATATTTATGTTATACCGGTATCCTGATTACATGTTGATATTGTTACCGTGACTACCACTGAGTTATCCCAGTGATTTAAGTAACATGCCCATTAAATAATCTTGATAAACTAAAATATGATAACAAACAACTTACACTGGGATTGGGGAAATTGATAGAGGAGACAGTGTATGTATTTTGGGTGGACCTAGGATACAGGTTGCGCAGCCGAGATACGGATCCACTGCAAGGTTCCGGAGGATGACTGACATCCCGTATTGTTCATTGTTGTCATTATTATTGACACATTGTTATTGTTATTGTTATTGACTACCTAGTGGTAGGACCTGGTTCAGCGTCAGGTGATTGGGCCGTGGTTCCGGGTATGTACGGAACTCATCTAAAGCATGGACAATATCTCTTCCACTAATTTCAATAACTTAGGACCCTGATTGACACGTGTAGTAGGCGTAGTATGGGATGCGCCTATTACAGGTGACAATTGGTGTTCGCTGACATAATAAATGATAATGAACTGTTATAATGTATTGTGACTGACTGTAATTACCTGATTGTACATATATATCACTGTGACAGACACATGATTATAACTAGGACCAGATTATGTACTAGGTTAGTGATATTGTTAGGATATACACCTAGACATCTGTTGTTTGTTACAGTTGTTTTACTTGTCTTGTACCTGTACTCTTATTTTTGCTATTGTTATTCAGTTGCTTATGTATCATGTTATTTGATTATCTTATATCTGCAGTTATTCTTGTTATTGCTTTATGCACCTTGTTTATATGCACGAGCTCTCCCCTTTACACACACACTCACTAGGTCGCTTTCTGACGACCCTGGATTTGTACGTCCAGATATTGGACGCTTGTTCTATTGTGCAGATGTCCGATGAGACTGTACGACTCGCGAGGAACCGGACTCCCTCTCTTTTGATTCTGGTATTCTTTCCTTTCTTTATTCCTGCTATTATTTTATATATTTCTGTATATCACCCTTGGCTTCTATTCTGTTCCTTATTTCATTCCAGATCATGTGTAGTCTTTATATGTATTATTGCAGTGATCCTTGATTATTATGGTTTAGATTTATAGCTTGTTCAGGTGACTTTAGGCTTAGCGCGTATACATGAGGTATTTTCCTTGCGTATATGCGTCGCCGACTCTCGTCGCGACTCCGTTTCCATGTATTTTGGGAAGCGGGGCGTGACAGATACCCTGAAAGGAAAGATGGACACTAGATAGTGGTGGGTCCAAACACATGATTGAAAGAATTCAAATGTTGTCATCCATTCAAAACATAAATGGAGGAACGGTTATATTTGGAGACAATAGCAAAGGATATGTTATTGGGATCGGCACTATTGGTAATCCAAATAAATTTCTTATTAAAAATGTTCATTTAGTAAATGATTTAAAACATAATCTTTCAAGTATTAATCAATTATGTGATAAAGGATATAAATTTTTTTTTGAAAAAGATGCATGTATTATCTATAATTCTAATATGACTAATATTATTTTCAAAGGTATTCATAAAAATAATGTTTTTGAATTATACATGAATTTTTTTCCATCTTCTGATAATCTTTGTTTACTGACATCTAATAATAATCCATGGCTTTGACATAAACGTTTTGGTCATGTTAACATGAAAATGATTTCAAGAATTTCTAAGCATGATTTAATAAAAGTTCTTCCAAAATTTTCTTTTAAGAAAGCTCATTTATGTGATGCATGTCAATTTGAAAAATAAGTAAAATCATCTTTTAAATCAAAAGATATTGTCTCTACAAGTAGACCATTACAATTACTTCATATAGATTTATTTGGTCCTATAAGAATATCTTTGAATAAAAATAGTTGTATTTGTTATTGTAGATGATTTTTTACGATTTACTTGGGTTATGTTTCTTAAACACAAAAATGATGTTTTTAATAAGTTTTCGAGTTTTTGTAAAAAATTCAAAATATAAAATATCCAACCATTCTCACCATTAGAAGTGATCATGGAGGAGATTTTGAAAATAAGGATTTTGCAATTTTTTGTGATAAATTTTGTATTCTTAAAATTTTACTTTTCCTAGAGCTTCTCCTCGACTATGTAGCATGGAGTCATGGACACTTCTATCATGGAGCCGTGTCGTGTTCAAAACGTGTCCGACACGCGAGTTGAACACAAGTGTCATGTGTATTTTTAAGAATTTGTCATGTGTCTACGTGTCGTATCCATTTCAACGTTGTCGTGTCCGTGCAACGTAGCTCCTCAAAATGGACTAGTTGAAAGAAAAAATAGAACTTTACAAGAATGTGCAAGAACCATTCTTGTAGATAGTAATTTATTAAAGAATTTTTGGTCTGAATCAGTTGATACTACTGTTATGTTTTAAATAGAGTTCTTATTAGACCAATTTTAAATAAAACTTGTTATGAATTAGTTTTTTGAAAGATTCCAAAAGTTTCATATGGTTGCAAATGTTTTCTTTTGAATAAAAAGATAATTTGGATAAGTTTATATTCAAGATCTGATGAAGAAATTTTTGTTAGTTATTTCACTCGAAGTAAAGCTTATAGAATTTATAATAAAAGAACTACTATTGAAGAATTCATGCATGTTACATTCGATGAATCTTTATCAAAATCTTCTCATGACATTGTTGTTGTGATGATATTATTGATACACCTCCTACTCATGCTAATATTTCTGAGAAAATTGAAACTCATTCTGATTTACTTAAAGCATTTGTAGAAGTTAGAAATCATCCTCAAGATTTAGTTATTGAGATATTTCACAAGGTGTTCAAAGTAGATCAAAATTGAATTTCATGACACATGTTGCATTTATATTTTCTATAGAACCTAAAAATATTAAAGAAACATGTGTAGATGATTATTGAATTATTTCCCTACAAGAAGAATTAAATCAATTTACTAGAAATGATGTTTGGGATCTTATTCCTAGACCACGTGATCATCCTATTATTGACACTAAATGGGTATTTATTAAATAATTTGGATGAATCTGGACAAGTTATAAAAAATAAAGCTAGATTAGTTGCACAAGGTTACAATCAAGAAGAATGAATAGATTTTGATAAAACTTATGCTCATGTTACTAGATTAGAATCTATTTATATTTTACTTGCTTTTGCATGTTATATGGATTTCAAATTATATCAAATGGATGTTAAAAGTGTATTTTAAATGATTTTATTAAAGAAACAATTTTTGTACAACAACCTCCAGGTTTGGAACATGAAAAATATCCTAATCATGTTTTCAAACTTAAGAAAGTTTTATTTGGACTTAAACAAGCATCTCGTACTTGATATGATAGATTTAAAAGTTTTCTTTTGGATTCTGAAATTTCAATAGGTAAGGTAGATACTACTTTATTTATTAAAAAAATAAATAATAATATCTTACTTATACAAATATACGTTAATAATATCATATTTGGTTCTGCTAATGATAATCTTTATCAAGAATTTTCTAAGACCATGAATGAATTTAAAATGAGTCACATGAGTGAACTCAACTTCTTTTTAGGATTACAAATTAAACAAATTAAAGAAAACATATTCATTAACCAAAGCAAATACGTGAAAGATTTTCTCAATTGATTTGAAATAAAAAATTCTGGAAGTAAGAAAACTCCGATGAGCACTACTACAATATTGGATAAAGATGAACGTGATAAGAGTGTAGATCAAAAACAATACAGAGATATAATTAGTTCACTCTTGTATATTACAGCTAACTCTTATATATTACAGCTAGTAGACCTGATATCATGTTTAATGTTTTTTTATGTTCTAGATATCAATCCAATCTTAAAGAATATCATCTTAAGGCTATATAAAGAATTCTTAGATATATTAAAAACACTGTAGATTATGGTTTATTTTATCCAAAAATATGCATATTTGATTTAATTTCATATAGTGATGTTAATTTTGTTGGATGTAAATCTGATAAAAAAAAAGTACTAGTGATACTTGTTACTTTTTAAGACACTCACTAGTATCATGGTTTAGCAAAAAGTATAACTCAATTTTCTTATCTACAACTGAAGTAGAATATTTTGCTGCTAGTGTTGCATGTGCACAAATTTTATGGATGAAACAAACTTTAATTGATTATGGTATTTCATGTTCCACATCATTCATCATGTATGATAATACTAGTGCTATTAATTTGTCTAAAAAAATCCTATTCAACATTCACGTACTAAGCATATTAATATTAAACATCATTTTTTACGTGACTATGCTCTTAATGGTGATATTTCTTTAAATTTTATATCTACAGATAAACAAATTGCTGATATACTAACTAAACCACTTGAACAAGATAGACATGAGAATTAGGTATTTGTTCTATTTCTGATATATAAATACATCATTATATGATTTGTGACAAATAGTGCCAGTTTTATCTGTGTTTGAATATTTCTCTATGTATCTTCTATTTTTGTTAAAGACAAAAGGGGAGAAGTATATATATTGTTTGCTTAATAATGCTTTGATGCGGGGGGATCATAGAAATCTTATATATGTTTGATGCAGGGGGAGCATAGAAATCTTATATATCTTTGTCATCATCAAAAAGGAGAGAATGTTGGATTTTGAATAATTTCATTTATATTTTGATGATAACAAATCTATATATATATATATATATATATATATATATATATATATATATATATATATATATAGATATATAGAGAGAGAGAGAGAGAGAGAGAGACTTGTGTCCTTCCAAAAGGATTTGAGCTCGAATCCTTCCCACTCAAATTCAACTCTCCGACATTCGAATAGAAGATCCACTCCGTTGAAATTGATATATTATTTCAAATATCTATAAATTGAAATTGATATATTATTTCAAATATCTATAAATCAAAATCAAGTATTTTGAATACTTTTTTCCTATCCATCAAGCGGCGCAAATGGGCGGCAGAAAGTAGTGAGTTGATTAGATCTATGTCTTTAGACATACAAATTCTCGATTCGGCCATTTCATTACGATCTAAACATTTAAAAACCCCTACAAACTAATTTTTGTTAGGTTTCAAATGTTCTACACCGTTAAACTAATCAACTCACTATTTAGGCCATCCGTTTTTTTCCTACATGATACATGAGCAAAAAATATTCAAAATACTTGATTTTTGGTTTATAGATACTTGAAATAATATAGATCAACTTCAACAGAGTGGATCTTGTATTCGAATGTCGGATGTTGGTATTTTGAGTGAGAAGGATTCGACCTCAAATCCTTCCGAATCCTTTTGAAAGAACACAAGTCTATCTATATATATGTGCGCGCGCGCGTGTGCGTGTGCTAATATATCTTTGTAGTGTTTTGGAGAAACAAGTGATATTAGCGCTCAAAGTATGCAAGACATATACTTAAAGATAAAAGAAAACAAAGGCATCAAATTGAAGACTTGTAAACTTTTCTTTATCTTTTTAGTGTTTGTTAAAGCCTTGATACATACACAAACACAGATTAGTCGACCTATAGCTCAGGATAGGCGACTAATATATGTTTACAGAAACTGTCCAAATGATATAGTAGTAGACTAGTCGACTAACTATTTAGATTAGTCAACTAATAAACTCAAATACTCTAATACAATTCTGTAAACACAGACAGTCGACTAGTGTCCCAGTCCAGTCGACTAGTAGTCCTTAACAGAGACTTATGATATCAGACTAGTCGACTAGTATCTCAGTATAGTCGATTAATAAGTTCTAACAGAAACTTGTGATATCAGACTAGTCGACTTGCCCTAGTCGACTAGCAGACTTAACAGAGAGCAATCTTTGTTCTGTGAACACAAATTAGTCGACTTATCTACTTCCCCTAGTCGACTAATGTGCCAGTTTATACCTGTTATATAGTTGTGTATGTATTCTTTGAATATTTGAACGTTTTCACTATTTTTAACAACTATTTTTTCAAAATTTGAAAGCCAAAACAACTGTCCAACAGTCATAATTTTAGCTATAAATAGAAGGGCTCTCCTCTCACTTGGACACATAATCAATTCATTGTTTCTTGACTTAAAAAAACTGAAATTTCATCAAGAACTGAAATAGTCTCTCTTCTCTGGTCTTGTTCTTCAATCAAGTGATTAGATAGGTAGAATTCTGAGAGAAAAACTTATAAGCCATAGTTAGATTCACATTGACAATCACATCAAGGCTTATAGGATCATTGTACTTCATTTCAAGGAAAGTATCTCTGTTTTTTGAGAAGTAGTGAACAAATTGACACAGGGACTTGTCAATTAGGTGTACAGGTTTGATTTTGTGGTTTTTAAAATCAAGAATAGTGGAAAATCTCAAGCAAGATTGGCTTGAGGACTGGATATAAGTCAGGAAGACCAAACCACGAAAAATCTCTATGTTTGCGATTGACTGGCTTTGTTTTTCTTTAATGTGTTATACTTATCTTCTTTTCAAGTTATTTACATTTCTTGTTAAGATTTTTTAATACACTATTCACCCTCCTTAGTGTACATTTTGCCATATTCAGATCCTAAAGAAGAAAGATGCAAATTACAGTTAATCCAACTATTATAACTTCCTCTTAGTTTTCTCAACTATGTATACCTGGGATTTGTGAGTTAATCCCACCATTATGACTTCTCCTATGGCTTAGTGTTGTGATAGTGTTAAATCTACGTATTACTTTTAGAAAATAATTTAATATAGTTGAAGAAAGATGAATATGTTAGATCCTGCTTAGAGTAACGAGCTTGCTTGATAACAAACAAGAGAACAATGAACAATCACAACAAAAAGATTTACTTAGTTCGGCAATTTTCCTAAATCCACGGGAGGGGAGGAGTTTTATTAACTTTAAGAAGGGGATTACAGCAATTATACTTTTTACTTGGAGAGAGCTCTCTCTCTCTCTCTCTCTCTCTCTCTCTCTCTCTCTCAATAGTACAAGTTAAACTCGAGGAATTGGCTTCACTTTTTGGATGTCACGATGAATCCAATAACTCTCTCTAGGGGTATAACCTTTTCACCTCCTAGTATGAGTTACTATAGGAATCCTATTTCTACTATACTCTTTATTTAGATTAGAATTGAGGTTTAATTTTGGCCGTCCATTGTCTTGATTAATCACTTTATCCAGCGGCTATATGTCTTGTATTCGGAAACTGCCAAGTGCCAAATTATGATATCAGCAATCTGAAATTCATCTCATACTCTACTCGAACTCCTCGTCCAATACAAATGTAGCTTTGACTTGATTTTGACTTATTGGACTTCAACCTATCATGTAAACTGTCAACCTCGTACTTGAATTTCCTTATTGGACTTCAACCTAACATGTAAACTGTCAAGACTCTAGAGCCAACTAAGTTAAATCACATCACCATGTGTTGTGATCCTATTTGATTTTTATTCCAAGCAGAAACCACACCTAGCAATCCAACTTCAGTTCGACATCATTATTGCAACTTTAATCAAACTAGTCTTGTGACCAAGACCTTCCTTCCATGAGTTGCATCTGATTTGTCCACCTCGTGCTGAGCCCATGAACCTACATATTGGCAACATGTGAGCTTTTCACATGTGCGCTAATATAACCTTTTACATGGCCAATATTTCCCCATGCATAACCAAGCTTTCAATTTGCGCTTTTCATGATTCATACCATGTAAGATTTTCTCCTTAAATTAAATGCAAGCCATATTCTAACAGAATATTCTAAAAGCTCTTCTAGCCTCTGCATGCAAGCCTATAAAGTTCTTCATGTGTCCAAATCACTCATCTTGCTTAATTTTTCTGCTATGCTCTTTAATGGGAGGGAATAGGTTGACATCACCTAAGCAGGCAAAGAGCTGCACAAAGGCTGGTTTAATTTTTTAATTGAACCAATTGGTCTAAACACAACATGGTTCCCAGTTTGGAGGTGATACATGTTTCGGAGATGTAGCTTTCACGTATTTGAATATTTAGCAGTAGTTCTATGGTTATATTTAAGCTATACTTCTTTGCCTGTGATAGACATTCAGGAGATACCTTGCGGATAGTACAGTGAACAGAATAAAAGTTTAAACAATATGTAAAACCATATATGAATAACAAAGCAAATATAGACGTACCAATGGGTTCAGGCAAGCTAAGAGTCCTTCTAAGGCCATCAATTCCAGCAGCAATTATTGAAGCTAGGCCAAAGTGCGGATTTGCACATCCATCAAACGACTTAATTTCAAAGTTACTAACCACTCCACCAGATGAACCAGGCGGGCATGCAGTCCTCACAGCAGCTTCTCTGTTTTCATGTCCCCAGCAAAGGTAGGCTCCACTCCATGTATCTGGTTGGATCCGGTCATAACTACATCCAAACAATATTGAAGTTACTGAAAGAATTACACCATAATCATTTGATGTTAAAGCCCATAAAAGAGAGTCTCGCCAAAAAGTTGAACGTAGAAGCATGCGATAAAAGCTGCTTATCAAGCTATAAACATTCAATAAACCTTTTCGTATATATCCGTTGGAACACTATTCCTGTTAGATGTTAATTCTCATGGCATTAATCAACTAGAAGCAAGCTGCAGGTTATATTTTTACAACAAAGCAGGTCGTCACTGACATTTAGGGATGAATTATTACATGCTCGACAGCTAATTAACAGGGAAGATATCCTGCAATAATTGAAGGCCAAAAGGAAATGGATATCATTTCATTAGCTTTCAAAATGAGAAACTCTCTATAAGCCCATGAACCCGTCCTGTCTGCGCTGTATCAAGTCACCGCAAGAAATCAGATGCTAAATTACTTTTTCAAGCTTGAGCATTATCCTTACCCTTCTTTTAGAAATAACTTTGTGGAGGGAGCGAGAGACAGAGATAGATTGTGCATGCATGTACTTACATGCTATTATATAACTTCCATGACAAAAAAGTTTGAATACATTAAATAAGTAGCAAATTTAGAATGTAGTATAAATTGCTTATGATGCCATATTTACAAGTAATTACATCCTTTCAGTCATTATCTTGACTCAGATTATTAAATGTCAGCTTATAAAAGAGAGAAACTGACCTATTGGGAAGTGGAGCAATAAATGCTAAGATTGAAGGCAGGTGATGCAGAACCCCCGCCATGAAATGTTCTCCTATTTTCGACATTCCATATGGAGTTTTTGATTCTGCAGATCCCATAAAAACATTCCTTCCGTTCTCCCACAAACTTAAATGTGCATGTGATCCAGAGCCAATGTCATCTGGAAAATACCTATAAAACAGAGTTGAACATGAGTCTGCAATTAGAATGTAGGAAGAAGAAACTGGACCTTTTTAATTTTAAGAAAAACAACTAGATTAACAAACATACACAAGAAGATAAAAGTATACTAAATATGTTAAAGGGCAAACCCCAGTATACTACAAGAAAAAAATTAATGGAAGCAACATAAATATTTATGATGATAAAGGTGCAAGGTCATTTACTTCCACAAAAATATAATAGAGGGTGAGAATCACATAAAAGGGTGTAACAACATCCATTTGCTCAGATTGTAGTCATCCCACCCAAAAGCAGTTATAAAACTAACTTTTGTTCTCTATATGGTGCCAAAACTTGGTGTCATATAATGCAACAACCAAATATTGCAGCTGTAGAACCAAGTAACCAACATATGGTATTTCAACGTTGTCAACTGCATGGCATAAATGATAAATCAGATATAGGGTTAATCGACAAAATCAAATGTGACCACTTAAAAAATATTGTATGTTAAGTTGGGTTATTAGTATTGGGTTATTGGGTTACTGGGTTGTTACCCATATACCCTCCTTAATCCTTGTCTTCTATATATACGTCTCCTCTTGAAGGGTTGGTTTCTCTACATGGTATCAGAGCCATCAAAACCCTAGCCGTCCTTTTTTTCTTCCTCTTCTTATTTTTTTTCTTCTCCAACAGTGCTTCCTCACCTCCACCACATCCTCCAGGCTCAACAGAGATTTGTTCTAGGCTCAACAGAGCCTTAATCAGGCTCAACAGAGCCCTTATATGCCAACCAGAGCCTTCTCCAGGCTCTACAGTGCCATACAGAGCCTTTACTGCCAAAAAAAAAAAAAAAAAATCAGATTTATCAATCTGATTGGGCTATTTCAGGCTGAAAAAATTATTTCTTTGATGCTAATCCGGCTGTCCATGCTACTATCTGGTAACTAAGTTACTTGTTTCTCTTACTGGCTGTTTACTGATACTACTGGCTGATTTTTGGTGATTTATCCAACTAGTTACTATGTCTGAGACTAAGAGTTCCTCCTCCAATATGATCTCTTCACCGATGGTTGAGACTTTTATACTCAAGACAATATTAGGGACTACGGTGAAGTTGAATGGCTCTAACTACTTGTTATGGGCGCAGGCATTCCGCATATTTATTGGTGCTCAGAACAAATTAGTTCACCTCCTTCAAGCTCCACCTGCTAATACAGATCTCATGCATGTGACCCGTCTTACTGGAGATTATTCTGTGATGACATGTCTTCTCAATAATTTAGAGGAGAAGATTAGTATAGTATCATATTCTTGACTATTGTTAAGAAAATATGGGATACACTTAAAGTGATGTATGGCAATGAGAAGAATCTCTCGAGGGTATTTGAGATCTATGAGCACCTGTTTAGCTCAAACAGAGAGACAAATCTGTGCCTGAGTTCTATGAAGAAATAAAAAGTCTGATTGATGAGTTAGATATATGCATCAGCCTGATGTTACTGATGCGGCGACACTGAGGGGATATCGTCAGGATCTCGCAGTGTCAATTTCTATCTGGCTTAAATCCTGCACTACGATCCCAGGTGCGGGGTCAGATACTGGGCGGAGATAGTATTCCCTCTATCGCCGGGGCGATCGACGATAGAGGCTATTCATTTGCTTCGTCAACTTATAGAGCGATTTCGAGAGAGGAAGAGATATTTTCATATAGTCTTTATTGATTTAGAAAAAGCTTATGATAAGGTACCAAGAGAGGTATTATGGACATTGATGAAAAAGAGTCCTCATCAAATATATTGACATAATCAGGGACATGTACGATGGAGTAGTGGCAACTTGTGGAGACATAATAAGTGATTTTTCTATCACAATTGGATTGCATCAAGAATCTGCATTGAGTCTATTCTTATCTGTCATAGTGATGGATGAGCTTAATAGAGCTATTCAGGATGAGATACAGTGGTGTATGCAATTTGCAGATGATATTGTCCTAATCGATGAAACGAGAGCTGGGGTAAATGCAAAATTGGAGTTATGAAGGCAAACTCTAGAATCTCGAGGTTTTAGATTAAGTAGGACCAAAACAGAGTATATAGAGTGTAAATTCAATAAACAGGAAATCCGAGATTATAGTATTGTGAAACTAGATGGTCAAGAAATACAGATGACAGTCATTTTAAGTACTTGAGTTTTATTATCCAAAAGGATGGGGAGATCAATAGTGATGTCAACCATAGGATCAAAGCTGACTGGTTGAAATGGAGGAGCGCAACAGGAGTTTTATGTGATCGTAATATTCCGTTATGGCTGAAGGGAAAGTTTTATCGGACTGCTATTAGGCCAGCTTTGTTATATGGCATAGAATGGTGGGCTATAAAGAGATATCATGCCCAGATGATAAGTGTAGCAGAGATGCGCATGCTTCGTTGGATGTGTGGTAACACGAGGAGAGATAAGGTGAGAAATGAGGACATCGTACTAAGACAAGTGTAACCTCTATAGAAGAGAAGATGAGAGAAAACCGCCTACAAGGATTTGGTCATCTGCGACATAGACCTAGATATGCGTCAGTCCGGCGAGTAGAGCGTATCAAATTAGCGCAAGTTAAAAGAGCGCAGGGGAGACCGAAGAAAACATGGATGGAGGTAATACGACAAGATATAAAGGCTAAAGGTCTTAGTGAAGGCATATTGCTCGATAGGAATGAGTGGAGAAAGCTGATCCATGTGCCCGATCCAGTGTAATTCTGTTTTGGTTGGTTCATGTAGCCTACCCCCAAAAACTTGGGACAAATGGCTTAGTTGTTGTTGTACTATCACCTTCTCAAAAGTTATGCGGGTATCTACCGTAACCGATGTTTCCTCTGCACCATCCATTGAGCAGTCTGTCATGCTTTCTCGGCGTGGCAGAGGTCGTGGTCGCGGCCGATATTTTGGAGGACGAGAACGTGAATCCCTTGGTAGTGGACATGGTTCTTAGAATACAGAGTGCCTCAGAGAAAGGTCACCGACAATGTAGGTACTGTGGACGCAGTAATCACATCTTCGAAAAGTGTTGGGAGAAATTTGGTCGACCTGAGTGGGCACATCTAGCTGATTCTGATCCTCTTGCCCCATGTGATACTCCTCAGATCTTTCATCCGCTCATCCTGGCTCTTCCACAGTTATATTATCGCAAAAGGAATATGATAGACTCCGCCAGATAGAGTTCTCTCAGAACATTCTTTAAACGACTCATTTATCCGCTTCAGGTATGCACGCCTATGCTGCCTATCCTCAAAAGCCCTGGATATTAGACTTAGAAGCTTCATCCCACAGGTATTAAACAAAAATTTATTCCATTAAAATTGTCAAGTATCCACCCTACTGTTAAAATTGCTGATGGTACCCAGTCATCTGTATTAGGCAATGAGGTAGTTCAGGCTACTCCATCTTTACCTTTACTGATGTCCTATATGTTCTAAGATTTCCTGTTAGTATCTTGTCTATCAGTCAGTTTACTAAACATAATAACTGCAAAATAACCTTTTTTTCCTTCTCATTGTGTGGTTCAGAACCTGTCGACTGGGAAAAGGATTAGTTCGGGACATAAGTAAGGAGGCATATACTATTTGGACAATCGAGTGACCCTTACTGACTTGGTTGCAGATCAGTCTGATCTCGTTTTACTTTGGCACTGACGCTTGGGTCATCCTTTGGTGCAAAAGCTTTAGTCTGTCATTCCTATTGAACCCTCTGTTTTTTCTTTAGGTTGTGAATCTTGTGAGTTAAGTAAACATCATCGTGCTACCTTTCAGAGTCGTGTCAATAATCATAATAGCACTGCGTTTGAGTTGGTCTATTCTGATATCTGGGGTCCCAGTCGTGTGCCCTCTATTAAAGGATTTAGATATTTTCTGCTTTTTGTTGATGACTTCTCTCGCATGACTTGGTTGTATCTCCTAAAACAGAGGTCAAAAATTTCTAATGTTATTGAACTTTTCTTTAATGAAATAAAAAATCAATTTTTTTCTTCAATTCGTGTGCTTCATACTGACGATGCCTTGAAGTATGTTAAAAAAATCTTTCCATTTTTTGTTAAAAAAATGAGATTATTCATCAGACCTCTTATTCTCATACATCCCAACAAAATGGAGTTGTTAAACGCAAACATAAATAATTCTGGATGTTGCTAGAACCATGATGATACATATGAGTGTTTCAAAATATTTATGGTTTAATGTTGTGTTAAGTGCTTATCATCTGATTAATAGGATGCCCTCCTCTGTTCTCGATAAAAAAACTTCATTCTCTTGTCCCTATCCTAACAAAAACCTCTTCTCCATGACTCCCCGTTTTTTGTAGTTGTACTTGTTTTGTTCAGGACTTGTCTCCTGGGTTACATAATTATCTCCTAGATTTATAAAATGTGTCTTTGTTGGGTATTATAGAACTCAAAAAGAATACCAGTGTTATAATCCCTCCACCAGGAAATATTTGGTGTCTGCTGATGTTACATTCTTTGAGTCTACTCCATATTTCTCTCCACAGGTTCATGTCGCTGCATCTGAGACGGCTCCTCCTTCACTATCTGTGTCATTGCCGACACCTGCTTCTACTATTTCTCTGCCAGTGCCGCCAGTAGAGACTCCAGCACCACCTGCATCAAAGCCAGTTCGGGATTTTAAATACGTCTACACTCATCGCCCAAAAGTTTCTGCCTTCGAACCAGTTCCGGATAACCCCTCTAGTAGACGGTCCTCCTCAACCATCAGCATCTCCCGCCGATCTTGATATTCTCATTGCCCGTCGAAAACGTAAACGGTCTTGCATTAATCATCCTATTTCGAAATTCGTTTCTTATGATCACCTTAACCCTACTTTTCATCAGTTTGCTTTATTCATGTATTCTGAGTCTATACCTAGGTTTTATACAGAAGATTTATTGGTACCTGCTTGGAAGCAGGCTATGGATGAGAAAAAGGATGCTCTTACTTTTCGAGGAACTTGGAGATGTTGTCATTGTCAGTGTTCTAAATATCCCCGATATAACCCCGATATTACGCCGATATTGCGTTTACGGCACCTAGCCGCAATGATTTGGCATATCCAAACCGATATAGCGATTTTCACCCAAAATCGCCGATAAATCGGCATGGACCCGATATATCGGCCGCAATTTCGGCGATTTTGGACCCGATATAGCGTTTTACACTCAATTTCTAGGTTAGGTATTTGGGTAATTCGAGCGATGTGGTAATGTGACATTTGTGAAGATTCTACACTTGGATAGATTATGCATTTATAAGCTTAGTGCAAGTTATCGAGTTAAGTATATCTTAAACATGTAAGTATAATGTTTTATGTAGCTTTATATAATTTATGTATATATTGTCTTATTAAGATGCAATTTAAGACAAGAAGATGTGTATATTTACAGTCCGATTTTGACATTCGATTTTTGAAAATATCCCCGATATGTCCCCGATATATCCCCATCCCCGATAAATTTTCCCGGCCGATGTAGCAGATGTGGCCGCCATTTAGAACACTGGTCATTGTCGGCTGTCATTGGGTCTTTACTTTAAAGTACCGCCCAGATGGATCTGTGGATCGGTATAAGGCCAGGCTCGTGGGTAAAGGTTATACTCAGACATATGACATCGATTATTTTGAAACATTCTCGCCAGTTGTCAGGATGAAAGATTTTGTTCTCTGTTGCAGTTAACTTGTCATGGCCCTTATTCCAACTAAATGTCAAGAATGCTTTCTTATATGGGGATCTTCAGGATGAAGAGTATATGGAACAACCTCCAGGCTATGTTGCTCAGGAGAGAACAAAGTATGTCATCTCAAGAAGGCCATATATGGACTCAAGCAGAGTCCAAGGGCGTGATTTAAAAAGTTCAACATTATCATTTCTGATAATGGTTTTCACCGATGTCACTCAGACCACTCGATCTTCGTTCGGCGCACAAAGTCTGGCATCGTAGTTCTGACAGTTTATATTGATGATATTTTGCTGACTGGTAGTAATTCAGCTAAGCTATTGGAGACAAAGAAGTATCTTAAGCATCATTTTGTGACTAAGGACATAGAACGTCCAAAATACTTTCTGAGAATTGAAGTTGCACATCAAAAACACAGTGTACTTCTTTCCCAATGAAAGTATGCTCTAGATCTTCTGGAGGAAATAGGATTTTTGGGATGCAAGCCTGCTAGCACTCCAATGGAAGCCAATATGAATTTATGGTTTGATGAAAGTCATACAATTGATGATCCAGGAAGATATAGGAGATTGATTGGGAAGTTGATGTATTTCACGGTTACTAGGCCAGATATAACTTTTACTGTCGGTGTACTGAGTAGATTCATGCATCAGCCCAGAGAGACTCATTGGTTAGCTGCGATAAGGATTCTAACTTACATCAAGAGTTGTCCAGGAAAAGGATTGTTGTACAGAAAACATGTGCATGTACGCATTTCTGGATACTCTGATTCAGGTTATGTTGGTGACCGAGGAGCTAAAAAGTCTACTACTGGGTATTGTACCTTTGTTGGAAAAAATCTAGTAACTTGAAGAAATAAAAAGCAATATGTGTCTCGCTCAAGTGCAGAAATTGAGTATAGAATTATAGCTCATACGGTGTGCGAGATGGTGTAGTTAAAAAATCTACTGATGAAGCTCGGTTTCAGACAGCCTAAGCTCATGCCTATGCATTGTGATAATTAGTATGCCATCTACATTGCTCAGAATCCTGTATTCCATAAAAGGACCAAACAAATTGAGATTAACTGTCACTTTGTCAGAGATGCTTGGACCAAGAAGGTGATTACTTTTCAGTTCACACCTTCTTCAAAGTAGTTGGCTGATCTCCTTATCAAAGCTGCCTCATCTCAGGTGTTCTCTAATCAATGTAACAAGCTGGGCATGTTAGATGTCTATGCTCCAGCTTGAGGGGGAGTATTAAGTTGGGTTATTAGTATTGGGTTATTGGGTTGTTACCCATGTACCCTCTTTAATCCTCGTCTTCTATATATACCTCTCTTCTTATGAATAAAATTAACTTTTTGAGGGTTTTGTTTCTCTACACTATATATATAGTAGTGTTCGCTCTATAAATGAACTTGACCATTAGCACTCATACAAAACTTACTGTCTTTGACATGTGACTCTTCATGCCCCTCTTATGCTTAGGAAGATCCAACAAATCAGTCTTCCAGTTTTGCCAAGTGGATGGCTTTAAGTTTATTATGAAGTTAAACAGGTCAAGCTCAATTTGCCAGTGTACAGTATTGTTTGTAATACTGTTTTCTGTATAAATGAACTTGATAATTAATACTCGCCCTCATCATAAACTTCAGAATCCTCTACCTTATCTGGATTGACAACATCTCGCTCCCTGATTTCACCAGCTTTCTTCTAGAATTTTGATGTCAACTTTGGATCATTTTCCTCAGGTGACATGCCTTGCTAGCTTTTGTGGCTTGCTTGTTTCCCGGCCTGCCAAGTGTCCATTTTGAGAATATACTCAACTTAGAGCGAATTTCTTAGGGATAATCATCCCATTTGATGCATCTCTCCTCTTGGTTATTTCTATGATGTTGCTGTCTTAGAATAGTGTCTTCAAGCACTGACCTGTAACCTTTGCCAGATCTGATGTTTAGACTACTCTGTCCATCAATCATCCATAGCCTGTAGTCCAAAGAGTGGAGCCAAGAGTTATATGGATCATTCACCCTTTGCCTTTCATGTGTTATGGCAATATTTGGATAAATATGCCTTCAATAAGAAAGAGGTAAGTTTCCTCCAAATTTGCAGCTCCAATTGGCAACTAACCTTAAGCCACATGCACATCATACTTGCATTTTGTATTCATCAACCCCATAGAACCAAAAAATAGAAAAAAAAAATGAAATACCCTGCCCATGTGCCATCTCTTCAGAAAAATGAAAAGAACCGAAACCAACCCGGCTTACTATATGCACAAAATATAAAAATCACCAAGTCATGCATTGCTTGCTTCTGTCACTAACGAATGTCATATTTTAGGCTTCCCAGTTGCTTGTGCATTGGGTTAAATTTCAGCAACATTGATATCTCCATCCATCATGTGTCTCATTTATTCAAGTCTGATGTGATATGCACTGTCATCAATTTCACAATTTTTTTTTTAGGGAACATACAGAATGAGACAGAACATAAATTGAGTTCCTCTCACTTTATTTGTTCACATATTGTTTGTTTTACACAAATGCTCCCATAATTTGATAGAACTGACATGCCTCCCCTTACATATTCTAACACTCCCCCATAAGCAGAGCATGGATATCAACCATGCTCAACTTGAAGCTGAAAACAATCCCTTAGGGGAAAACCTCTGCCAGCTGAAGAGAGAAACAAATAGTAAACACAACTCCTTGAAAAAAATTATTTTCCTGATGAATTTTAAGTTAATCTTTAGGTGCTTCACTGTGTCATGCTAAACTGGGTTAGTATTCCCATATCTGCTACATAGCAGATACATGGAATAGGATAGTCTCATGATAATTATTGGACACACATTCTGATGTATCCTCACGTAGTATATTCCTGAGGTGTCAAATACATTCATGCAATTGTGGATTAAATTCATACCCAAAAAATGGGGTTCCCAGTCCTATTTAATTTGCGGAGATGTTCAAACACAACATAAACTTCCATAACACTGAATGATTTTGATTATAAAATTTGAAATTTTATCCTGTAATTTCTGGCTTCTGTTGTATTTAATATTTTCACACAGATAAATCGCGTTTGAGACAAAAGAAAACAAACATAATAGTGAGATTGTGTGTCTGTGTGCGCACGTCTATGCGCATCTATACGTGTATTAATTAGTAATGTCCATGTATATCTTCCATATTGTGCGCAGTTTCAAGAATTGTCATACCATTACGGTGTTCATATCATAGGGTCATACAATATTGCACTGTTGAAATTATGTTCATGCATGATAAGTTGATGTGCAAGCATTATCATTTTCTGAGTGTTCAATTTTATGGAATATGAATGTAGTCTGTCAGTGAATTTTCTTCTTATTAGTTCCAGAACTTATATTCGTGTTATGAGTTTTACTCCTATAGTTTTCATTTGTTGATGTATC
Source organism: Agave tequilana (assembly GCA_038442645.1). NCBI lineage: Eukaryota > Viridiplantae > Streptophyta > Magnoliopsida > Asparagales > Asparagaceae > Agave > Agave tequilana. Next base: position 169,331 of record JAVJIF010001931.1, on the reverse strand, counting down.
CTTGACCAGCTGCGTCCTCGTTTTTCTAGCGGCGCATCTTAGTTTTTCTAGGCTTTGTATTGCAATGTATGTATCGCACCTTGGAGCAATATCCATAGAACACAGTAGCATTTGTGAACTTAATAGAACATGCTATCTTATTGACCTACATTACAATGAAGCAAAAAGTCAAAAGAACAAGTGTGCACGCGCGTGCACGTGCCAGTCAGTTTGAAGAATGTGAGAGAGAGAGAGAGAGAGAGAGAGAGAGTGTGTGTGTGTGCGCGCGCGCGCGCGCGAGCTTTGCAGAAGCTGGGAGATAATTTGTTACAACCATTTTACCACAAATAATAAGAACAATAAAGCAGTAACAACAACAAAAGCAACAACAATAATAAATAAATAAATAAATAAACAAAAGAGCTAAAAATGAATAGATAACCTCTCCCATATTTTTACATTGAGCATACCAAACCATATTCTGGATCACTAATTTAAAAGTTTAGGTTGCCCTCAAGGCTAATATAAACACACCCTAATCCCTTACACTTCATTACATCCGGGGTCGACTTCACACATCCTTTTGTGCTGTTTCTCCGTAATACATTTATGTACCAACTTGTGTTGCTAATAGGAAACACCTAAAAGTAGTAAATATGAAAGGAACCCAATTTTATTTTCTGTTTCCTCTATACATAATTTTGTTTATTTTAATATTTAAGACAAAATCAATGATATGACTCTAACAAATAGCATCCAATAGTGAATATACAGACTTTGAAAAAGTTAACCTGTAGACTGGAAAGCTTAAAAAGCATAACCTTACTTTGGAACAAAGGTTGCAATTAGTCCATGTTTTCGTGCGACACTTCTTATAGTCTCACGAGTAAAGACCAAATTATCAGCTGCAAGAATGCAATCTGTATACCCAAGTGCAATTTCGAATTGTCCATTCCCAGATTCTGCATGCAACTGCCATTAAATAACAAGTTAAATAACTTTAAGGAGTTTAACAGTACATATCATACATGCAACTGGAGAAAAGATATGTCAAAGTATAAATTACTCGAAATCATTTAATTGTAAATCACAACTGATAAAAGAGAGTTAAAAGTAATTAGGTTAATTATTATGCAATGGAAAAAAATCACAGATAATAAAAAAACTGGTGAGCATAATTTATAAAATATAGGCATGGGTGGGCCCCAACTCTTTATCTCCAGAATGATTAAGAGATAATTCGGGCTACCATGGCACCCACAATATGAACAACTAATAACAATAACCGTTCAAGAACGTATAGTTACAACTTAGAATCATCGACAAGTTGATATTCCAAAACTTATAAGCACAGAATGAATTGCTAGAGTGTTATAGAAAAAACGGTGTAATAAAAATATTTATGCCCTCTTCCTGAGATAAATTCAATTTGCATGCTAAAAAGCTTTGCCTCTAGGTTTGACAACAAAACATTTCTTAATAGAAACAACATTCAACTTTAGAAGGCATAAATATTGCTCTTATTTCCACAACAACAACATGGTTGCGCCCATCAACGCAAAAGTAGTTCCATCATTTATATGAAGGAAAAAAATAAAAAAAAAATACTGTCAACAACAAACAACAACAACTAAGCCATTTGTCCCAAATATTTGGGGTCAGCTACATGAACCAAAAGAGAATTACGCCGGATCGGACACATGGATCTCCACTCATTCCTATCGAGCAATATGACATGAAAAAATATACTGTAGAGAACGGAATTATAAGTGTGGTAAACATGCTAAAAACTAATTTGGTTGACATTGCCATGAATTTGAGAAAGATATCATCAGTATTTGGCTGGAAGATAACACAAACATGAGCAATTCAATGGTAAATTTTCACTGGAATAAGTAATGCACTTCTTATGAGAACTGCTTGCGGCAGAAAAATTAAAATACTGCATAAGCCACCATGTCATGAATATGAATAAAACTTAAACAATGCTAATTTTGTTTCCTTATTTATCATCAAAGCACATGAGAAAGACTGGTCTCCTTGTGGTTTCTAGGCAAAAGATTTTGCAAGTAATCAATTAATGGATCATAGAGAATTACTAAAAATGGAAGAATCATCAAAGCGAATGCATAAAAAATCAAACAAAGGAATAACTGAGAATTAATGAAAAAAGAAAAAGAAAAACAGAGATGAAGAAGAATTGCAAGGTTGTCATTGTTTGAGAGTTGAAATCATCAATTTAGACAAAATTTAAGGAAGAAAAAGTTTCAAATCATTTCATCAAAAATGAGATAAAATCATCAGAAAAAATGCAAAAAAAAAAAAAGAGTAGTGGTTATCTCAAATTAATTCTTTCGATTAAAGGTTTTGAAGAACTTGGATATTAAAACAATGAAAATCCTGGCCAACTCATTTCTTCTTTAAGTGCCTCTGTCTGCACGCCTTTAATTTAATCTTAAATTTTTTGACATATGATTTAGTGTTAATAAATTGATGTAATATACAGTTTGTATTTATATGTGACTTGACTTAGCTTGTAAACCTATAGTATATATCTAGAATTTTGTCCACGGACTTAATATGAGGGTTTTATGGTCTGCATTCAGGGATACAATATTTAGTTTTGAGTTGTACATGTGAAATACTATGATATACTTTCCTTAATAATGACATTATTATTATTATGTAGTTGCAAACAAAGATTGAGTTCATATAGTTCGAATTTTAATTATATCATTAAAATGATAAATTGTTTGGGAATAATAGGTTTGATTTACATATGTTGCTCTGTTTATGATCCTAAAATCTAGCTGAAAAATACATCTTGGATTGGTTATTTATCGGCCTAATTGGTCACACTCGAGGTTTGACCAACTTCAGATCTCATGCATCATAGAATGGTTTTATCCAAGTTAAATAATATTGGATAATACTCATAAATCAAGTGACATACCTGCTCAACAGCAATATTTATGGATTGAAGTGCAGAATTTATTTCCTGTAAAATAGGGGATGCAGCATCAAATGCTGAAGTTGAGCAATAGAGAGTGGAATCAAAAGGCACCAACTGTTCTTTCCCTTCTCTGCAAATGACTTTCTAAGTAAGTCCCACAATGATAAATATATAAATCAAAAAAAGTTGATATGAAGTCTTTGTATAAATACACCTGTAAACGCTCCTGAGGAGATAAAATTCATTTTCAAAGCCTGCTTTCATTACCTACGAATCAGACACTTATATATCAACAAAGAAGACGGTGTGTATGTGTGTTATGCTGAGAGAAATGAGCATTTACCAGGTTAAATTCATCTTTCAAAATTTTGGTGAATTTCCTTAAAGTACTTCTTGGGCAATAGTCCCAAGCTTCACCAGGTCTTATTTGCATATTAGCCAACACCATTTCCTCTTGTCGGGCCCTGTTGAAACAAAAGAAAAGCTTAGATCTACACATAACTTAAGCACACTTGATGTGGGACGGAGGGGGATTTAGGGTTTGTGGTGGGGATTTTGTGGGACTGGGAAAGAACAAGAGAAGGAAAGAAAGATATGATCGCGGATCGCAACCTTGATCTTGGCTTCACCGCTTATGATTCAATCAATGGGATTAAAATCAATACCCAAAGCAAATATCTTTATTTTTTTTAATCAAAATCATTCAATAAATTTCAAAAATCACTACATGGCTATATATAGCCTACAACGTGTATATGTGTAATTATTGATAACATCAAATCTCACCAAATCTAAATTAAAATAACTCCTAAATCTCAACCAAATCTATCCAAATCTATTCAAATCTAATTTGAATAAAAATCTCAAATCTACTAAATCTAAATCGTTTGTTTCCCCCATCATTCTACCCGGCTTGAAAACATTCATCACTGATGAATGTAGTGGTAGCTAGAAGGTAAGCACAACCGGGTTAAACCACATCACGAATCCTTAATCAGACCAAGGTGGCGGTCGGGGAATCAACATTGATGCGTCATGGCTAAACCAAGGTGGTGGAGGTAGAACTGATTTTCATGACCAACCAGATGTGGTCGATAGTACCTCAAACAAAGCACATGCAGCATCCCGAGGCAAATCATTCCTGATGAAGACTGGATCGATTGTAATCTACACCATAAAAAATCCGAACTCTTGTGAACATGTCGCCTCTAGAAGGATCTGCAAGGGATCGTATCTATCAGGCAATCTCCAGGATAAGAAAACCTTCACAGCTGGCGTAGATAGTACTAGCTCTATGACAAGCTCTACTGAGAGATCTGCTAAAGGCTCTACAAGAAGCCCTTTTTATCTCTGGTTCTGGTTTGGACTCATCAACAATTGTTGGCTCTAACTCTGACTCAGCTGCAACTTTTGGTTCTGATTCTGGCTATGTGTTAACCTTTACTGCAATGTATTCTTCTATACCTTTTCGGATATCCTCTACGGATATCCTCTAGAGTCTCCCGAAACTCAGTGAATAGAAGACGCAGAGCATACCGAGTATGAAGTAGATCTTGTAAGACAAACCAACATCGATGAAAACTATGGTTGTCTTTTCACCACCAGTAAGCTTCTCCATTCAGCTTCCTTTGGGCATAAAAGCACTTCTATTTAAATGTCAGATCAAATAACTGAAAAAAAACTTCAAAATTTCTTTCCCAGTCTTCATAACCATAACGGTCATAAGCACCCCGAAAGTACGAGACAGCCGCAAACATACTCCGTTCAACTTCTTTGTCATCGCAATCAGTATAAATGTATTTGCCATAAAAGTAAAAAAAACCCCATGAAGATAATTCAGTGCATAAACTGAGAATTTACCCCAAGTCTGAACAGCTCAAACTGGACTCCAAGCGGGCTGAAAACATGGCGTGAAATACTGATCTTTTGTTGCAGGAACAGTACCGGCACTAATCAGAAGCTTGTGGGGGTCAGATCTGGCATTCAGCTGCTGTGAAATCATTCCAGCAGCTCTGGGACACAATCATGCATCCAACGATTCAAACGAAACTCGAATCCGACTCCGAACGGACGTGAAACAGACTCCGGACTGCTTCTGTGCTTTGAAGTGAACAGTAACCGTGAACAGTAAAGTTATTGTTCACAGAACAGTAAATTATTTTAAGTAGATTTGGGAAATTTATGGAGCTAAGGTTTGGGACCTTTGTGGAGGAAATCAGGAGTTTCAGCTCTGATACCAAAATTGATATGGGACGGAGGGGGATTTAAAGTTTATGGTGGGGATTTTGTGAAATTAGGAAAGAACAAGAGTAGAAAAGAAAGATATAATCGCGAATCGCAACCAGGATCTTGGCTTCATCGCCTATGATTCAACCCATGAGATTAAAAGCAATACCCAAAGCAAATAACTTCATTTTTTTATCAAAATCATTCAATAATTTTCAAAGATCATTATATAACTACATAACTATATATGACCTACAACGTGCACTATATGTGCAATTATTGATAACATCAAATCCACCAAATCTAAGCACATCTAAATTCAAATAACTCCTAAATCTCAACCAAATCTATCCAAATCTAATTTAAATAAAAATCTCAAATTTACTAAATCTAAACCGTCTGTTTCCCCCATCAACACCTCTCTTTCACTGTGTAATCTCAATTTTGGAATATGAGGAAATTAACATATAACATCTTCACATTATAAACAAACTTCACAGCAAATAGATATACTTGTTAGACATACAACAACAACAACAATAGTAGGGTATGGGCTACATGATACTTTTTTTATTCTTCCATTAATCTGTGTTAAGGATGATCTCCTCTATTAAATTAACAACTATCATATCCTATTTAACCGCCTCAGTGCATGTTCATTTGGGTCTACACCTAGTCATCACTACTCCGTCAACTTTTTCTCCTATCAGTACTCCTAACTGGAAAGTTATGTGGGTTTCATTGCACATGCCAAAACCATCTTGGTTCCCCCTCAGCTCATCCACAATTCAAGTTAACTCTTAACTTCTTATGATGCACTCATTTTGTTAAGTCATGTATGATCTAAATAGTCCCATGTCGTGTCAAGTGTAATCTGATAGTATCAAATGAATGATCTGAATAGTTCCACATCGTGAGTCATGTGTGATTAGAATAGTCCCGCATCAGATAATTGAGTAAAAAGTGAACTGCATATACAGAAAGTTGGGTCTCTACCTGTCACCTTAAGCTTTTGAGTCAAATAAAGTCTCAGTCCATATTTGTGTCTTAACCGATTATCTCTCCAACAGGCCAATTTGCTATAACAAATCTATTTGTTTGCGATGTCTTAAATTCCAATCCCATTTTGTTTAAGGCACCGACTGCTATAGGACCTTTCCTGAGCTGAGGCTGCGCACAGCGAGCGAAGCTTCATGCAGAGGAAACGTCCTACACACATGACCTAATTTTTTTTGGAACCGATTGTTCTGTTTGCAACCACACTTGTTGAGGGGTATTTCTGGGTCTTTATGTTGGGAAACAATTCTAAGTAACAGGTTTTGTTTCCAGCCATAAGTGATATTTTTCTTAATATGTGAGAAGAGGGTTTTGAGATATGCTGATCTCTTCTATATTATGCAACTTTCCCTCTTCTGAAAGTGAAACTATTTGTTGTTGCCAGAGTGTATGACTTGCTCCGAACCTCGTTAAATTTGTGTTTGTTCTTGATCATGATTTCTGCATTATCCCTAACACACTTTCCATCCTACCTTTTATTGCCACTTATCCATCTCAACATTATTATTTCAGCAACATCATTTTCTGGACATGTTCTTTCACAATTGGCCAACATTCAACTTCATCGGTATTCTACTATCACATGATACTTGAGAAGAACTACCCACCCCATCCTATGAACAATGTCATCTTCAATTTCATCATCATGACAAATGATTGATCCTAACTAGCAAAAATGGTTGGGAATTTCAATAGGATTGATTGCCTTGTGAGGAAGGATAGAACGACTAGATTTTTTAAGGATAGATGATGTTCAAAGACTCGCTTAAAGGAGAATTCCCTGATCTATTTGCCTTTGGCTAAAGACTTTGATGACTTGGTGGCTACTCAATGGAGGGTGTGTGGTCCATAAGGTTTAAAAGTGGCATTCCCATGGGATTTTGCGACAAGTATACTTCTGATGGGTCTAATATTTATTATTATTTGAGACTCTAATTTGTTGATTTTTGTGCAAGTATCTTAAAAATATTACCCAACTTGATTTACAAAATCTGCCAACAACTCAACAACCTGGACCGCAAACAACCAGCAAATCTTAACCTCAACTGCAAAACAACCACCAAAGATTTGGCAGATCTCAAATAACAGAAAAAGGAAAGGATAAGGAGAGATTTTACCAAATAAATCCATGAGATTTGAAGAGATAAAGAGATGATATCAAATCTCAACTGAATTTCAACCAACTTCAACCAATCCCTGAGCATCACCAACTATAAAAAGAGCCATGGAGGTAGAGAAAAAAGAGGGAGCTGATTTCTAAGATCGTCTCTGTCAATTTCTACAAAAAAGAAGAGGCTTAAGCATCAGAGGAGAAGAAGAAAATGCACACGGAGTCATCAGGCTATATCTTTCTCTCTTTTTGTATTCTCATCTTTGTAACGACTTGATTATATTTTAATAAAGATGAAGATTTTCTTTAACATGAGCAGCTAAATTTATATTCTTGAGTTTTGATGATATCTTTGTGAAGTGGTTATACTTAATGAATAGAAAAATGCATTTTTATTTTATTGATGTGTTTGATTTAAATCCAAGATAGACTATGCCTCTAAGATTTATTCAGGAGATAGTTTATACATGAGACTAAGTTTTCACATCTATATTATCTATTGTTTTATTATCATTGAGATACTTTCCGCCTATTAATACTTTTAGAGTATGACGAGTAGATAGAATATGCCTAAATAAATAAAGTTATCTGCATGACTTAGAATTTCAAATCGCGAAACTTAAATTGACTTTAAACTTAAGAATCGTTTAAAAATTGTGATCTCTTCAAAGGTTGAATATTTACTTAAATTGATCTAGGATGAAATTTTTTACATGTTTACTTAAAAATATATATATATAAAAAGATATTCTTCCATCATCTTTAACTAAGAATTTCAACACAAATCTCTCTGAGGATTCGACTTAGTCGTACTGCTTTAGATTTAACTGTGAATTTACATCGGTTTGCATATTTAACGACAACTATTTTCAATTGATCAAATTTTAGCGTCGCTGCCGGAGAGATTTCTTGTTTTTCTTTATTAAAGATAAAAAATAATTTTTTGTTTTCCTTTCTCAAGTACAACAAGAGCAAGGGAGCGCTATTGGAGGAGCAAAAGTAAGAATCCACTTGTTGACTTCACTTAGAGTTCCTGACTTTCACAAATCTGGTTAGATCATTCATCTTTTTTGTTATTTTTATTTTCTTTCATTAATTAAAAAATATATCATCACAAATTACACCAAATTAAAAATGGCATTTGAAGAGTAGAGACTAATCTTCCTTAGGGCATGCATCATTTAGTTTGCATTTAGAAAATTTTTTATTGTACTAACTTTTGTTGGGTTGCCATTATTGCAAAAAAAAAAATCTGTTTTGCATAATTCATGCATTTAGTTAAGGACAAACAGTTGGCTTGTTGCATTTGATTTGTTCATAATTAACATATCTTAACCGCATAACCCATAAACAACATAAGGTGGAGATTTCATCACCCTTTTAGGCCCAAAATCCACCCACCTCATTTGCATTGACCTAAGCTTTTTAAATAATATTCATTAGACGTTAGCCCCTAAGGACTTTCGAGCTCAATTAGGCGAAGCCGTTGTAGGATAACTCCGATGAGCACTTTCAAGCTCGCGAGAGAGGACTTCCTGGTCTAGAAAAGGTGATTTACCATTGTGGCAGTGTCTGGTCTAGAGAAAGGACCAAGGAGCTTTCTTATTTAGAAAGAGTAACTGAAAATAGTAAGTACCGACCTAAAAGAAGAACCAAATCTCTTGTTTGACAGACTTACTCGGTAAGCCTGCAATGAGTCCAAACCAGCTAAGAGTTGTCTAGTTGTGTCTAAAATTAACCTTAGTTCTTAGGAATTGATTGTTGATTGCTAATTTTTGTGAAGAAAAAAAAGATAATTGTTTGTTGTCTATTCGATCCAAAAAAAAGTGGAGAATGCACGTTTGCTTGAAACATTTCCCAAATAATTGTTTTACGTCTTTGAGCACGCATGGATCCTTTGATTATACCCCGTCGAAAATCTGATTGTTATGAGTAACGTATTAAAGCCACTTCCTCTTATTCATCACTAGTGCTAGTATCATTATTATTACCAATGGAATTAGTACTATGATCATCAGTATAAATTATCACACGCTTGTTGTGGCCTAAAAAGTTCTGATTTTGAAAAGTAGGGATGTATGATGTACCAAATTTCTTTGATGAATTTGATACTTTAAATAGAAAAATTGATCAGTTTCTATCCCTTGAGCAACCACATCTACCTTGCATTCGAGAACCATGCCTCATATATGATTGTCCAAGTCATTCTATCTTAGACTGCCCACGTGCATATCAATACCCTGAATTTGTTCAAAATCATGTAAACACAACACAATCTTATGCTCAAACAAATAATGATCATGTCGTTAACACTTACAATCATGAGTGGTGGAATCACTCAAATTTTTTATAGCATGCACCGAACCAGAGTGTTTCATCCTTCCCACATTTTAGCGAATATGAGTTTGTTTATGAACATATTTATGAACCTGTTTATGAACATGATTTTCACACCCCACCCCAGAATTTCCAGCAACCTGACATGCTTTACCAATTTTCACAACCCACGCGAACAGCTGAATTTGAAGACAAAGTCTCGTCTATACTTCAAAATATTCAAACCTCAGTTATAAGCATTCAAACCACCATGGATCAATCACAAGCTCAATTTGAGCAATTACATGCTGAGCTAGAATCTCAAATGGAACTAACTGATGCATTCATTGCAAAGATTCAATTTAAGGATGAACAACATAACGTTTTTACTGCAGAAATGAGAATTGAAAGTCAATTTGAAATCTGAGTTGAGAATGATGAAACAAAAGAAAAGGAACAGGGTCAGGTAGACAATTTAGAAGACGATATACATTTACAGTCTACCTTTAAGCAGCAAAATCAGAAGGAATTTATTTCTCCTTCTGAATCTTTTATAGAATGGCCATTTGAGATTACTATTGAGGAATCTTGTGTACCTTGTGCTTTCTTACCCCAATGTTTAGATCAACCCTCTTTATTCAACGGAGACAAGATTAGAATGGATCTACTTTTAGGAATATTTAAGTAGGAAATATTTAACATTCTACTTCTAGATGTTCTAAAACAAACACACGCCTATGTTCAAAGACCTTTGCACTCTACGTCATAGAGCTTGGACACACTTTTTTGTATTCTTGGATGCACCATTATTCGACTTCATGAACCACAATAAAAATGATTTAATATTCTGGTCTAACATAGGAAGGCGATTGTTAGAGGTTGAGTATGTAGGACGTCTGACTGAAAACATTAAACTTAGCGCTTATTGGAAGGCAATGCAATTTTGTTGAGCCTTTGAAAGTTTTGAGCTAACATGTGTGTCATTGCGAGTCCACAAGTATGTTCATTTCAGGTTTAGGGAAACATCTTAACACATCTTATCACTTGTGCTGAAAATCTAGTATACTTGATTACTCTATTTGCCTTTGTTTTTATTAAAACATTGAGGACAAAGTTTGATTTAGATTTGGAAGTGTAAGTAGAATTTATTGTTGAAATAATGCAAATTGTGTAAATTTGTATATTAATCCTTATGTTGTGAATATTACCTTATGCAAATCAAGTATAAACTAGAAAAACATGAGAAGAATATTTATGAATTGAAGAAATAAAGTATAACCCAACAAAGTATGAAATTTAAATAAAAGTTTACTTTTCTACTTAATGGACACTTGGACCAAATTTTTTTTGCTTCATTATTTATATTTAGGAGAGATTATTTTAATTATTCCTTAACAATAGGCGAGTTTAAAAGATTTGTGCGATTAATTGCATTTGATAAGGAGGCTAAAAGATGACAAACAAAGTTCTAATTTTAAAAAAATTGAGTTCAAGAGCATAAGGGGGCAAATGCGTTTGGATATTCTCTCATTTTCACCCCCCGCCAAACAAGTGTAATCCTGAGGTTAAAAGAAGTCCTCATGATTCCGATAGGGGTGAAAACTTGGCCTCTGATACTAGGAACACCGTTGGTTAAAAGTCTGAATGATTTCTATAGCAGTTACCGGTTCAGAAATGTATAGTACTTTGAATCAAATAATAATAGAACAATGCCTAAATTAAATTAGCCTCTGAGTCAATATGTAATTTAATTAAACAATGATTTGGAATAAGTTGTTGAAGGATTGAGTTGATTAAAATCTCTTAATCATAGATGATTTGCATAAAATAATTGAGTTAAAGTACCATAAGTCAGAAGTTTTACTTTTACTTTAAATTTTCAAAAAGCTGGGGAATACCAGATTTCTAGAAATTCATGCTATTATTCTTGAGTGATTCTATGCTTTATACTAACATTTAGGTGGAGTAATATGATTCATAAAGATTTAATTTGCAAAATTGAACAAATGACACAATTTGATGTTTGTGGGTAGCATCACTGTAAACCCTCACGAGACTACAACTCATCCTGCAGGGTAACCTGGAGGTTTAAAAGCTTTATTGCTTATACTGAATGCACTCGTGTTCCTACGAAAGTGGCAATTTTATTTATTAAAAAAAGTAAAAATTTAAAAAAAAGTAGTAATAATAATAAAGAGAGTTAGTTTTCCAAAGTTTGCTTGAGGACAAGCAAAAATTAAGTTTAGGGCTATTTGATGGGTCTAATATTTATTATTAGTTGAGACCCTAATTTGTTGATTTTTGTGCATATATATTAAAGATATTACCCAACTTGATTTATAAAATCTGCCAACAACAAACTCAACAATCTCAATCGCAAACAATCAATAAATCTCAACCTCAACCGTAAAAAAAACACCAAAGATTTGGTTGATCTTAAATAACAGAAGAAAAGGATAAAGAGGGATTTTACCAAATAAATCCATGAGATTCGAAGAGATAAAGAGATGATTTCAAATCTCAACTGAATTTCAACCAACTTCAACCAATCCCTGAGCATCAGCAACTATAAAAAAAAGCCATTGAGGTAGAGAAAAAAGAGGGAGCTGATTTCTGAAATCATCTCTGCCAATTTCTGCTGAGAAGAAGAGGCTAAGGATGCAGAGGAGAAGAAGAAGCCGCACACGGAGCCATCAGACTATATCTTTTTCTTTTTGTATTCTCATGTTTATAACGATTTGATTATATTTTAATAAAGATAAAGATTTTTTTAACATGAGCAGCTAAATCTATATTCTTGAGTTTTGATGATATCTTTGTGAAGTGGTTATACTTAATAAATAGATCTATGCACTTTTATTTTATCAATGTGTTTGATTTAGATCCAAGATAGACTATATCTCTAGGATTTATTCAGGAGATAGTTTATACCTGAGATTATGTTTTCGCATCAATTTTATCTATTGCTTTATTATCATCGAGACACTTTATGCCTATTAATACTTTTGGAGTATGACGAGTAGATAGGGTATGCCTAGATGAATAAAGTAATCTGTATGATTTAGAATTCCAGGTCACGGAACTTAGATTGACTTTAAACTCAAGAAGCGTTTAAAAATTGTGATCTCATCAAAGGTTGAATATTTACTTAGATTGATCTAGGAAAAAAAGTTTTACATATTTACTTAATAAAAAGAAAATATAAAAAAAGATATTTTACTATCATCTTTAATTAAGAATTACAACACAAATCTCTCTGAGGATTCTACTTGGTCTTACTACTTTACTCGCTTTAGTAGTTTAGATTCAATTGTAAATTTGCATTGGTTTGCGAATTTTAACGACAACGGCTTTCAATCGATCAACTTCCCCTAAATTTAGGATATTGAGAAAGGCACAAGGAATCGTGAAAGAAGGGATGGTAGAAAGTGGAGATGGGAGTATTGAGAATTTTTAGTTTGCTCTTTCCACATGTCAAATTTCATTGATGACGCTCATCATGTGTCAATTTTCACTAATGGTATTCAAGGCCATGCATAAATAAATAAATAAATAAATATATACATACTTCCAAAAGGATTTGGAGCATGATCCTTTCCATTAAAAGTAAATAGGCTACTCAAATGGAAAATCCACTCTATTTCACATCATTTTAAATGACTAAGAACAAAAAATCAAGTGTTGAAACTTTTTTTCAATACATCAACTAGGCACAAATGAACAACCAAAGTGGCATGTTGTGTAGTTTTATGATTTGGCCATAAAATTTTCTTTGATCTGACCATTTAATCATGATTTAAATTTTAAACAATTCAAACCCTCAATTTCTACACTGTTAAACTAAGCAACTCACTAGTTAGGTCGTTCTTTTGTGCCTACTAGGTACATAAGTTATTATGCACTCCCAACGATCAGTGTTTTAAATATCGAATATCAGGGAAATGTCGGATGTCGTAATCGGATATCGGATTTCAAATTTCGGAGATATTTCGGGGCCATTTAGTAAATTTCGAACGTCATAACGGATAACAAATATATATATCCTAAATGTCTTAAATAATGTAATTTAAAAATTCTTATCAAGGTAATACATACACAACTTATGCAAAACTACATAAATATGTTTAAGATATGTATAATTAACTTAAACATTTTGCATATATTCACTAATCCATTGTTAAAATATCTCAATTGCTCCAACTTTCAAGACCAATCAACATATTGGGTTTTCCCAAATTGTCGGCCGACATTTCGGGAAAATGTCAGCCGACATATCGGATTTTTCCCGAAATGTCGGCCGACATTTTCCAAAACGCCATTTCAAATCCGGGTGGGGATGTCGTGGCGGTGAGGTCTTGAAAACGAAATGTCGGCCGACATTTCGGAAATGTCGGACGACATTTAAAACACTGCTAACGATGTAGATCAATTTGAACGAAATAGACCTTCGACTTGATTTTCCTAACATTGAGTTTGAATGGAAGGATTTGCTTCTAAATCCTTCACAAATGACTGAATTCTCTCTCTACACACACATTTGGGAAAAGTTATATTACATGTAGGGTGTAACATAAGAGTTTTACACTACACATCAAAATACATAGTGGGTCACTCATATTCACGATTCGAATTGATGATTGTGATCTATGTATCCTAAAATCTATGTAGATTGAAAACCAAACGGCATAAAATTTCTTACAAATCAAGCAAATAAAAAAAAACATCTTTCAGGACACTTACAGACCATTCACCTTTAGATCATGATATGTATATGATAGAAAGTTCCAATGCTCGTGATTTTCGATCCACATGAGTTTTAGGATATGCATATTACAATTAACTAATTCAGATTGTAGATATGGATAGCACATCATGTATTTTAATAGATAGGTGTAAACTCTTGTGTCAAACCCTATGTTACAACTCCCCCCACCCTCCCCCATCCATACACACACATACACTTGTGTGTGTGCATGCGCGCGCATGGGTGGGGGTGGGAGTTGTTTTTCATGTATGAAAAGGTTTATACATTTGTAAGTGTTAACCAGGAATAAACATATGTACAATGTCATTGGGTTGTTCATATAACATGTTAAACAATGACAGGTAAACATTGTCGAGCAGTAAATGCATATACTATAGGAACTGGTCATAAATAGGAGGAGGAACTTTTAAGCGACAACGACAAGTCAAAACTGGATGCACAGATTTGAAGGGATTTAGATGACTATTTATTTATCAACAATTTAACTTCATATTTGACTTGATCGAGTTTTTCATGCTTATTTAAGTCAACAAGGGTTCAATCACTTAGTATGTCTCATCTTTTATACTACAGCACACTTCCTCTCACTCTCTAGTTGAACCTCTCAGTTAACTTCGCTTCTTTTCTTCATATCTGTGTTTGGATCCTTTTAAAGCACTGAGAATGTTCTGATATAAACATTTTTTATTATTATAGAAGACCTAACTCACAGCAAAAAACCACATTCACCAATGATAAAGATTGATCTTTAAACTATGGAAAGCAGTTCACATGGGGAAACATTATGTGTGAGTGACATAACAACAAGAAGAGCTGATTATTCATAATGATAAACAATAAGACTGATAGGAGTAATCAGACCTTATATGTAGACTAATTAAGCTGGTTCCTTATCTTGGCAGTTTTGGAAACTATTCAAGTAATTTTACTTTATAAAAGAAAAAAGAGTTATGTACCATGGAAGCATGTGCTTTGTTGATAAATCTGGTACCAATCTGATCTCACCAGTTCCAGTTAGGTTTGTCCCAACTGCTGGACAATCACAAAACGAACACATTCCCATGGATGCAAAAGTCAAACCTACACCACTATTTTTTATAACTTCATAAAACCTCTTCACTGGGATCGCCTGAAAAAGGAAAGGTTCTAAGTAATCAGTTCACAGGATCAAACATCAGTAAATATTTATCTGTCTGAACACAAACACTCTTATATTCATGAAAAGCTCAAAAGCAAATTTATCAACAATTAGATATCAATGGCAACAACTAATTTTATGTAAATGAAATGGTTAGTAATCTTGGATAGTCTGAACGAGCTATGAAGAATAAGGTACCTGAGACATTTGCAGTCATCACATATGCCACAATCACCTCAAAGTACGAAACACTAGGAACCTAACCATTGAAATTAATGTAGCCCGGGCGCTTCATATCTTACTTTCCTAGGAATTATTATACTGTCACGGCCATACTATATCGTGTAATGTGCTATCATATCTATAACTATGATTCACAGATTAAGCACATGACTTAAATTGGAAATGCTAGTTATCAGGATATGTTCCACTGTACAAAATTTGTAAATATCACAACACTACTTCCTTTTTGTATTAAGTCAACCTGTCAAAGTTACATTCTATAATGTCCACCTTGATTTCATGCTAATGCAAGGTGTAACATCATGTCAATTGTCCATGACTGAATCCTTGAGCAGTTGATTTAACTAGCAGTGCTTTATAAGTCCTAGTACTTCAGACAGTCTGATACTCAATACTATTTTATTATGTTACTATTTGATTATATCCCCAGAAACATACATGCACCAATATCGTGAGCAGATATATAGTAACAGAGATCATAAATGGGGTTGTAATGTTAGATGATGAGGTCATTATGCTGATGCAAAGTGTAACTTCATGTCAATTGTCCATGACTGAGTCCTTGAGCAGTTGATTTACCTAGCAGTGCTTTATAAGTCCTAGAACTTAAGACAGTCTCAGTGTTCTAAATATCCCCGATATAACCCCGATATTGCGTTTACGGCACCTAGCCGCAATGATTTGGCACATCCAAACCGATATAGCGTTTTTCATCCAAAATCGCCGATAAATAGGCATGGACCCGATATATCGGCCGCAATTTCGGCGATTATGAGCCCGATATAGCGTTTTACACCCAATTTCTAGGTTAGGTATTTGGGTAATTCGAGTGATGTGACAATGTGGCATTTTTGAAGATTCTACATTTGGATAGTGATTATGAATTCATAGGCTTAATGCAAGTTATCGAGTTAAGTATATCTTAAACATATAAGTATGATGTTTTATGTAGATTTATATAATTATGCATATATTGTCTTACTGAGATGCGATTTAAGACAAGAAGATATGTATATTACAGTTCGATTTTGACATCCACTTTTGAAAATATCCCCGATATAGCCCCGATATATCCCGATCTCCGATAAATTTTTTCGGCCGATGTAGCCGCTGTGGCCGCCATTTAGAACATTAGACAGTCTGATACTCAATACTATTTTATTATGTAACTATTTCATTATATCCCTAGAAACATGCATGCACCTATATCGTGAAAAGATATATAGTAACATAGAGACTGTAAATGGTGTTGAAATGTTAGGTGATGAGGTCACTAGGCTCTGCTAACTGAACAAAGTCCAAGGTGCCCCGTGAAGGCTATATGTGGCATGTTACTACAAACAAGAAGCGTGATTGGCCCCATATGATTATTCAGCCTTCTTATCACTGTGCGCCAAATTAGGTGCTTTAACCGTTGGAACTTACAGTTTGATGATAATAGATATTGATGATAACAAATATGATGCAAGTATATTGGAGCTTAATCTACAGAGCTAGTACTGAGTTCTGATAGCTCAAGTTTACTCAAGAATATTGACTATTTTTGTGTATTTTTAGAAATTTGTTAAAAGCCATGATCACGCACACAAAATAGTCTTATAGTCGACTAACCCCTTTCTATAGTCGACTAACATATCATTTAGTTGATTTATAATAGTCTATAGTCGACTAAGTATCTTCACAGAAAAATATCAAGTCTCTGTTTGTTGACTGTAATCAATATTAGTCGACTAACCCTTATATCTAGTCGCCTAAGTTTAGTTTCCAGAGACTTATCATTCTGTGTCAGCCTACATATAGTTGACTTGATCTTTAGGCTAGTTGACTAACCCAGGCAAAACTTCTTATAGTAGTCGACTATTCTCATATCCTAGCTGGCTAACTACAGTTTCTGACTGTTATTCAGTTTTGATTTTCTGGTGTTTTCTCCAACGTTTTGATTTTCAAATTTGAGCTGATAACTTCCCTAACTGACCATTGATTTCACCTATAAATAGGGATGTCCTTGGATGTAATCACCAATTCAAATCATAAGTTTTCTTTTCAAAACTCTATTGAAAATTCTGTTTTTCAGAAAAAACTAGTTTCTACTTTCTGTTCTTCACACAATCTAATTCTTTTATGAAGACTTCTGAGAGTCATCCTATAAGATACCTTGTTCACAATTACGTACAAGTTTCAAGGCATATAGGCTGTTATATTGTAATCAATCAAAGAGAAAGTGTCTTCTTGACGTAGAGAAGAGTTGTACAAATTTGACAAAGGTTGTTTTGTCAAGTGGTGTACAAGAAGTTGATTTTGGGGTGTATCAAAATCAGGATAAGAAAAATCTCAAGTGGGTTGCTTAGGGACTGGACGTAGGTCACGAGGACCGAACTAGGATAAAACCTCTCGTGTTTGCATTTGCATTTTTTTGAGATTTATTTTGTGCATTTTCCTTTCTTGCAAATATTTTAATTAAAAGTTTATAAACACTATTCATCTCTTCTTTAGTGTTTATATTGCCTTATTTTTAGATCATACATTTGGTATCAGAGCATGCCTGCAGTATTCAAGGATAGCAACGGAGTTTCCTTCATCACAATTCAATAAAGAACATTCTACACAACGTCCACCATTGTTTGATTGATCAAACTACAACTACTAGAAGTGTAAAATGAAAATCTATTTGCAATTACTCAACTATGAACTACGGAACATAGTGGAAGCACCATACACCAAGCCTACCATCAATTATAATGCGTGGAGTGAACAAAAGAAGTCTGTAAATCTTGATGCCAAAGCAATGAACGCGTTTTTCTGTCCCTTGAATAAAGAAGAATTCAATCGTGTGTCAACGGTCAGATCTGTAAATCAAATATGGCAGATTTTACATGTAACACATGAAGGTACAAATAAAATTAAAGAATCTAAATTCTCTATTCTTGTTCACAGGTTTGAACTCTTAAAAATGAAAGAAAATGAAACTATTGCAGAAATAGTTACAAGGTTCACCGACATTACAAATTCCTTAGTAGCCCTTAAAAGAAATACACTCAAGTTGAAAAAATTAGAAAGATTCTTCGTACGCTCATATCAAATTGGGAGAGAAAACTACTGCAATAGAAGCAAATGATCTTTCAACAATGTCATTAGAAAACCTTATTAGTAATTTAATGGCATATGAAGTTCAACTTGAAGATAGGAAGAAGAATGAACAACTTCAATCTAAGAAGAAAATACTTGCCTTCAATACATCCTCAGATTTGGACAATTCAGATGATGATGAAGAGGAGATGGCAATAATTTCAAGAAAGTTCAAAAAATTCTTGAAACAAGGTAAGTTTAATTCTCTTTGTTTTAATTGTAATAAACCAAGTCATATAAAGAAGGATTGCCCATTGCTAAAATACAGAGGGAACTTCAAGTTCAACAAATTCAACAAAAAGAAGAAAATTATCAGGCAACTTGAGAGGATACTGATTCATCTTCCTCTGACGAAGAAGAGGCCACTGAAACTGCCAATGTCTGTTTTATGGCTCAAGAAGATGAGGTACAAGAATATGCTGAATTATTATATGCATTTAATGAATTATATAATGATCTCAAGAATGAAAAGATTAAAAATAAAATTTTAACAAAGGAAAATGAAAGACTCAACAAAGAAAATTTACTTTATATTTCTCAAATGTCTTCCTTAAATTCTCAAAAAGCTGACTTTGAAAAAATTATTGCATCCTTAAAAAAAGATAATGAGAATTTCTTAAAAGAGAATGTTTTGCTTAAAAGAGAAACTGTTTCTTTAAATTCTAGATTACTATTTTAGATAATAAATGACTAGTTTCAAAATTAAATATGAAGAAATTTTGAAAAATAGGACAAAATTTAATAAGGAAAACGAAAATTTAATGATTTATTGTCTTATCAAAAGGTATCAAATAATCGTTTTGGTCTTAGATTTTCAAAAGATAAGTTTGAAAAGCCTACACATGTTGGTCTTGGATTTTCAAAAAATAATTTTGGAAAATCTACACATTTTTATGAAAAGAATAATCATGATCCATAAAATTCTTTTGTTAAAAGAAATATTGATACTATTTCAAAAAGAATTAGGAACAAATATATTTAGATTCCTAAACATCTAAATATTGTGGATAAAAATGCTTATATTGCATTATATATACATCATGTATGTAATTCTTGTAATTATATTTATACTAACAAATATAAACCAAATTCAAATTGGGTTTGGATTCCTAAAGGCTAATTTTTTCAGACCCTGTCATGATGGATATCATATAAAATATTTTATCTTATAGGTACCTTATAAAGAAAAGTAGCTACTTGATAGAGGTTATTCCAAACACTTGATAATGCAAAATATAATGTATCATATATGTATGCCATGATGTATTTTATGTAGGGGGAGAACACTTGTTATCTATATTTGTTATAACTTATCCTCTGCAGGGGGAGTTTTTCTCTGTAGGGGAGTTTTCGTGCACACAGCTTGTCATCATCAAAAGGGGATAATGTTGGAACTAATAGTTTGATGATAATAGATTTTGATGATAACAAATATGATGCAAGTATATTGCAACTTAATCTACAGAGCTAGTACTGAGTTCTGGTAGCTCAAGTTTATTCAAGGATATTGACTATTTTTTTGTATTTTTAGAAATTTGTTAAAAGCCTTGATCACACACAAAATAGTCTTATAGTCAACTAACCCCTTTTATAGTCGACTAACATATCCTTTAGTCGACATATAATAGTTTATAGTCGACTAAGTATCTTCACAGAAAAATATCAATTCTCTGTTTGTTGACTGTAATCAATATTAGTCGACTAACCCTTATATCTAGTCGACTAAGTTTAGTTTCTAGAGACTTATCATTCTGTGTCAGCTTACATATAGTCGATTTGACCTTTAGGCTAGTCGACTAACCCAGGCAAAACTTCTTATAGTAGTCGACTACTCTCATATCCTAGTCGCTTAACTACAGTTTCTGACTGTTTTCAGTTTTAATTTTCTGGTGTTTTCTCTAACATTTTAATTTTCAAATTTGAGTTGATAACTTCCCTAACTAACCATTGATTTCATCTATAAATAGGGATGTTGTCCTTGAATGTAATCACCAATTCAAATCATAAGTTTTCTATCCAAAACTTTGTTGAAAATTCTGTTTTTCAGAAAACTAGCTTTCACTTTCTATTCTTCACACAATTCTAATTCTTTTATGAAGAATTCTGAGAGTCATCCTATAAGATACCTTGTTCACAATCACGTACAAGTTTCAAGACATATAGGTTGTTATATTGTAATCAATTAAAGAAAAAGTGTCTTCTTAGTGTGGAGAAGAGTTGTACGTATTTGACAAAGGTTGTTTTGTCAAGTGGTGTATAAGGAGTTGATTTTGAGGTGTATCAAAATCAGGATAAGAAAAATCTCAAACGGGTTACTTGGGGAGTGGACATAGGTCACGAGGACCGAACCAGGATAAAATCTCTCGTGTTTACGTTTGCATTTTCTGAGATTTATTCTGTGCATTTTCCTTTCTTGCAAGTATTTTAATTAAAAGTTTATAAATACTATTCATCTTTTCTTTAGTGTTTGTGTTGCCTTATTTTTAGATCCTACATTAACATGTCAGCCTTCACCTCTGACTTGTTACCAAAAATCACATTTGACCTTTAATTAGATCAATATGAAATAATTTGACTTAAAAAACCATGCTTAACAACATTTCTCCTTGACCTCATCAAGACCTTCAATGAATCAGTCAACGTTCCTTTAACCCATTAGCTATTCTTCATTTGACCTCTCACCTTTCATACATTCTCAAATATACTTATGGCATTAATTTACGAGAGTTGCCTAAATATGGAAAGTTTTGTAATATAATAAACCCAATCTTGAATACCTATATAAGGAAGATGTCCATTGAGAACATCAATTATGCAGAAGTTCTATTTACCCAAGTTACAACATGAAACATGGACTTCTTTAGTAGACAATCTCTTTTCAAATATTAGTTAGACTTCCTTTGGAAGATCGTGATGTCCGAATTGGATAGGAAAATCATACAGGGAATTCATTTCCCCTTGATCTCAAAATACAAACACTTTTAGACCTCATAGCCATATTATGAAAGGGAGTCCCTCGAGAAAACAAGTTTTTTATTAGATTTCAAATATGCTACACTGTTAAACTAATAAACTCGTTATTTCGGCCGTCCATTTTGCGCCTACTTGATGAATGGGCAAAAAGTAATCAAAATACATGATTTTTTGAATTTTAGTTACTTGAAATAATGTAGATCAACTTCATCAGAGTGGATCTTGCACTCGAATGTCGTAGAATTGTATTTGAGTGGGAAGGATTCGGCCTCGAATCCTTTCAGAATGACACAAGTCTATCTCTCTCTTTATGTACACACACAATGCTAGGATTGGTTAGCAATCCTAGCCATCTTGATTCCTCTTACAATCTCACATTCTCTCATATAGGGCTTCTAATGAATTATCTGTGGCAGTGTGTTATGTTTATGGTTGTAACCAGAAGATTAATGACTTCACCGATGATTGATTTCTAGTTGTTTAACAGCGATCAAGATACTTGCATAACCATCTTAGTTTTAGGGTCAGCCATCTTTTTTTAATCTTTGCTCCAATCAGTAGATTCAATCACTCTAAGATCTAATAAGAGGATCAAAATTATTTCGATCAGTGGATCCAATTGACTCAGATCTGTGAGTTAGATCTACAAAGAGATCAAATATTTTCTGTCTTAATTTTCCCTTGAGTGGTAAATCATGGATTGTGTTTCTTTAATGAGTCTCAGGGCTATTCTTTCATCATGTTAAAGGATATCTTATAAATCCGGTTGAATTAAGTGATTGGTTCTCATGTGAAAGTTATTAGAGAGATTGGATTTAATGTAATATTTTGTACTCTTTAGATTAATGAAAATAATTTTACTGTCAATATATATATATAGACTTGTTTCATTTCGGAAGGATTCGAGGCCGAATTCTTCCCACTCAAATGCAACCCTAAAACATTCAAATACAAGATCCACTCCGTTGAAATTGATCTACATTATTAAAAGTAGCTATAAACCAAAAATTAAGTATTTTAAATACTTTTTGCCAATGCATCAAGTAGGAAAAAAACGGACGGCCGAAATAGTGAGTTGGTTAGTTTAACGGCGTAGAATTTAAAATCTAACAAAAAATAGGGTGTGAGGTTTTTAAGTGTTTAGACTATGATGAAATGGTCGGATCGAGAAATTGTATGTGTAAAGATGTAGATATAAGCAATATGCTATTTTCAGCGTCCATTTTGCGCCTACTTGATGGATGGGTAAAAACTACTCAAAATAAATGATTTTTTATTTATAGATACTTTAAATAATGTAGATCAACTTTAACAGAGTGAATCTTATTTTTGGATGGTGTGGATTTGTATTTGAGTGGGAAGGATTTGAGCCCGAATCCTTCCCCAAGGATCATAGTCTCTATATATATACATATATACATATATATAGAGAGAGAGACTTGTGTAGTTCCGAAAAGATTCAAGCCCGAATCCTTCCCACTCAAATACCAACATCCAATATTCAAATACAAGATCCACTACGTTGAAGTTGATCTATATTATTTAAAGTAACTAAAAAGCAAAAAATTTGAATATTTTTTGCCTCCATCAAGCGACACAAAAATGGACGGCCGAAAATAGTGAGTTGGTTAGATCTATGTCTTTAAACATACAAATTCTCGATCCGGCCATTTGATCATGATCTAAACATTTAAGAACCTCTACAAACTAATTTTGTTAGGTTTCAAATGTTCTACACCGTTAAACTAACAAACTCACTTATTTAGGCCGTCCGTTTTTTCTCTACTTGATGCATGGACAAAAAGTATTTAAAATCTTTAATTTTTGGTTTATAAATACTTAAAATAATATAGATTAGATTCAACAGAATGGATCTTGTATTCGGATGTATGGTTGTATTTAAGTAGGAAGGATTCGGGCTCGAATCCTTCCGGAACTACACAAGTCTCTCTCTCTCTCTCTCTCTCTCTCTATATATATATATATATATATATATATATATATATATATATATATATATATATATATATATGGAAAAGTTAGCTTTCATTACACATACAATACACCAACCTATATTAAATCCAGCAATATAGCCTAGCATGTAGAAGAGGGGAGGACCCTGGCCGTTACCTCTTACTACATACTTGGTTAACAACTAGATACATAGGCAGTGAGTTACACATATGGATTTACATCCCAATTGGAAAGAATACATAGTGAATGGCTAACTCTACTAGACTTCCAATGACATGTCTTCATTAGCTCCTTAATGTCCTCATAAATTGATTTGAACACTAAGATCCTGTGCCTTGCTTTATGCTGGAAAACTCTCTCATTTCGCCAGATTGTTGCACACAAAGTGGCTCTTGCAAGGATGGTAATCTTCCTCTTTTTCCTGAATTTATCCTTGATTTTAGTTGCCTCTCCAATCAGATCCCCATATGACCATCATTGATGCCCAACTTCAACTTACAAAGCTGCCATATGTAGGATGAGAATGAGCATTCAAAATATAGATGGACTGTTTCTAATGCCATATTACAGAGCACACAGTGATCATCAGTAATGTATTTAGGTCTTTAGAAAGGATCTAGTGTGATAATTTTCCTTTAATATCCCTTAATAGACAAATTGACATTTTCGGGCTATTATTAGGGAACACCAACTCAAAAAGATTGAAATGGGAACCAAGACTTCTCACCGTTTCCTGATTGGTCATCAATAATGCATATTTTTAGTCACATTTTCATACTTAATTTTTATAAATCATTACTATGTAATTCATTTATTGTTTAAAAATGTGCAGGCCTCCATAATCCAAGAGAAAACCCAAAAAAAGCCAAAAGCTAACAATTATTATGAAAATAAAGATTAATTGGGAAGATAAAGGAAGCTTCTAGTCTATCCCATTTAAATTTTGGTTTTAAATTAATTTATTTTAAAACCTAGAGAAGGAAAAGGATAGAACAAGATAAATCCTCATCCCAATTGAAGATAAAGGTGGACTTCTATTCAAAATCTGGTTGTTTGCACCACAATTTGAAGATAAAATGGAGAAAATTTGAATTTAACCCGGATTTAGAATAACTTGATCTCCAAGTTATCTAGGAGATCAAAATATTTTAAAATTCAGGGATCAAACGAAGATCCTGTAGATAGATCTCCATATGAACGGACTAGATGAAGTCACACGCCAAAGCGCGGGAACAAACTCCACAAAAAATCCACGGCAACCCCTTTTTGCCGTGAAAACGCGGCAATCCTGGGGCCGTGTGCGTCAAGTTTTGAGGGAGGTGTTCTACTAGGATTGTACTTCTAGAATCTCCTATAAATACCCCTGAAGAGCAATAGAGGAGAGGCATCTCAGAAGCTCAAGCTTAGGATTTTTGTTACACCCCGTTCCCGGAATACATAATTAGTTGCGTATTCTGATTTTTTGACAGTATATTTCGAATTACTTCATGTATTTGTTTTATTTTATGAATTATTTATGTGATCGTTTTGCTTTGGATCTGGATTCGTGGACTCGGAGTCAGCCCTAGTATGAACCGAGGGCCCGATCCTAGAGTATTGCTCGATTTGTTCTTTCCTGTATTCAGATTTTACCGATTTCAGTTTCAAATATCATTTTTTAATATTTTAAATTTTTCATGATTTTCTGAAATTTTTCCAAATTAGATTGCAAATCTTCAAAACTGGTGTCGACTAGTGCCGCTTATCGATTCTCAAATTTTTCATTGACAAACGGAGTTGAATTTCTAAACCGCTTTCACATTATTTCTTAAAATCAAATTTTCTATCTTAGTATATTTTTAGAGAATTTTTTGAATTTATTGAAATTCGGCCGGGTTTGGTGTCGACCAGTATTGTCGTAGAATCCAGGATTTTTATGTTGAGAGCCATATCAAATTTCTGAAAACTGATTTCGCCATATACCTTAAAATAATATTTACTATTTTTGAGAATTTTTTGAGACCTTTTCGGATCAGTCCAATTTTCTGGTATTTTCAATGATTTTGAGATTTTCTCGGATCCGGGGTATTATCTATATATTTTTCTTTTCTTTCTTTTTCTTTCCTTCCCCATTTTTCTCATCCACTCCCTTTTTCCTCTATTTTCTCTTTTTTTTTTCTTTTGTTCCCTATTTTTCTCTACCACTCAACCTACCCCAAAATATCTTCCCCTTTTCCTTTTTATTTCCTTTTCATTTTTTTCTTTTTCTTTCTCATATCCTTCTCCTTCCCCTTGGCCAACGCAGCCGCCTTCTCTTCCTCCTTCCCTCCCTCCCAAAATTCTCCCCTTTCTCTCTTCTAATCTCTCTTTTTTCTTTCAATTTCCTTCTCTTCCGCTCTCTCCTCCACCTTCCAATTTCATCTTTCCCTCTTCCACTGTCCCCTACCATCACCGGCCACCACCTCCACTCGTGGCGCCTCCTCCTACCACCAACGAGCCACCCCTGACGCGGCCAGCTCCGGGACCCCCACCAATCTCCTCCTCCAAGATAACCACCACCATCTCCAACATCTTCTTTAACTTCTTCAATCCATTACCTCCATCACCAACTCCACCCAATCCACCATCATAACCACCACCTTCTCCACCTCTCCCCCACCTCTTCACCACCACATCACCCCCACCAACACTACCATCCACCACCAACATCATCTTTTCCATTTCCAAAACCACCCACCACCATCAAAATCATCACCAATCCCTCATCTCCCTCCTTGGGGTGGCCGCGTGCCACCCTTCTCTAGCGTTGACCGGCGGCGGCCAGCACCGCCCTGGCCTCGGCCACGGGCTGGCAGAGCCAGGTCGTGCCATGGGTGGGGGCTGCTGCCCCCCACTGTCTCTCTCATTTCTCCATTTGTTTCTTTCTCTTTCTCTCTAATCTCTCTCTTTCTCTCTTTCTCATTCATTCTCTCTAAATATATATATATTAATATATTGATTGTGGTGCGTGCACATGTTTCTGATGTTTTGAGGATTTGCGGCATTTTTCGAAGATTAGGCGAGTGTCCTAGCCTCGTTTTGGGTTTCCCCGCATCGTGGGGTCGAAGTATATTTTAATTTGTATTTTATGGTATTTTGTATTAGGCTGTGCCCTTGTATTTGTTTGTGGCCATGTGCCTAGTATTGTACATGTATATGCCTGTGCTGAATGTTTGTACTAGGTAGTTTATAATACTGTACATGTAGTACGCTTGTGGTGTTGCTCACCACTGCCTCATTACGTGCGTGTGATTGACACTAACACTTCTGCAGGTACTATACCCAGCCTCCGGGCTAGTTCAGTCTCTGAGCTTTCTATACTCAGCCTCTAAGGTTCACCACTCCACGGTAGTCTAGATATTATCACGTTTATATGCATGCTTGTTGTTGACCCGGAGGCCTTCCTCTCTAGTTTTGATGATGATTAACTCATGTAGTTATGTTTACTAATAATCTTGTGTTTCTAGTCTCAGATCATTTAACAAGATATTAGTTGGTGATTGCTTCAAAAAGAGGAGTTTGGAAGCCTTCACTTGGTGATTCCCGAGCCCGAGCGTCAAGATCATTCATAGCCATGCTCGTTGGATCACGGTATTTGGACCGAGTCGACTTGAAGATGAAGATCGTCAAGAAGACTTAGGTATCCATAGTTTAGTGTGTTTAGATCCATTTGTAAAGATAAGAATAGTTGATATGCTCAAGTGCACAACACACACGTTTTATGGATTTTGGTTTTCATGAATAGTTTAGATCAAAACAAGTTTAAATGGTTTTTATGCATATTAGATGTGTTCAATATACATACATGCTTCATATCTTAAACAAACTTATTTTGATATGTCTATTCATGAGTTTTAGGAAAAATCAGATTTCCTATGGAAAAATCAAAGTTTGGTAAAATACAGTTTTTGGTTTTTAATAAAAATGATAAGACACAAAAATAATTCAAATTGCTTGATATTTGAGTTGAAATTTTTATCACATGTTTATATATCAATGCAAAATGATAAAACTATTTTTAGAAGATTTACAAGATTTATTAAAATATTTTTAACATGTTTTTCTGACCCAGTTTCTGACTCAGAACTGTGCTGACAGGCCAGGTCGGTCGACCGCACGGTCGACCGAGCCAAGATTCGGTCGACCGGGCGGTCGACCGACGTGCACAGAGCTGTGCACGTCTGCTGGCACAGTGGGCCGGTCGACCGGTCGGTCGACAGGACCAGAGAGCCTTGCTCTCTGTATCTGGGCGGTCGACCGGGCGGTCGACCGGACCAGAGAGCCTTGCTCTCTGTATCTGGGTGGTCGACCGGTTTGCCCAACGGTCATATTTATGACCGTTGGCGGTCGACCGGCTGGTCGACCGCCAGCCGTGTTAGGCTGAGAATTCAGCCTAACGGCTAGTTTTCTGGTTTGGGCTATATAAACCCCATTTGCTTGAGATTTTTGGCCAAGGTTTTTAAAAGAAAAATTCCCAGTTTCTCCAGAGTTTAAAAGAAGTTTTCAAAGTGTTTTAAAGCTTAAAGATTTCATCTTTATTGTTTTCAAGGGTTTGAAAAATTCAAAGAAAAATAGGTTTTTGGGATATTGCTTTAGATCTTCATTTCTATTATATTGCAAGTGTTTTCCCAAGGATTTTTCTATGTTATTTGATTTCCAAAACACCTTGATTTCCACACTTGAACTATATCTTCTATCCTAATCTATTAGGATCTTTGTTTTTGTGGAAAAGGAGAGTTTGTGGTCTTTGTAACCACTTGTTGTAAAAACCCTTGCTTTGATTGGGTTGCTCCCTCTTTGGTAGAGGTTGAGATTGTGGTTTACTCCCTCTAGTGAGAGGTAGAGTTGGTTGTTGTTTGCTCCCTCTAGTGAGAGGTGGAGTTTGGTGGTTGTAACCCTCTTCGGTAGAGGTGTTGGTTGTTGTTTGGCTACGGGCCTACCCCTCGGTTGTGAGGTGGTGTTTGAGAGAGGAGTTCGGTACTCCCTTGTTGTACAAATCCTCCTCGGTGGAGGTTCCCTCGGTGGGAGTCCTCGGTGGACAAGATAGTGGATTAGAAATCCTTCTCGGTGAAGGCGGGGACGTAGAGCTAGGGGCTCGAACCTCGAAACATATCTTTGTGTTTGCGTTTGATCCATTGTCTCTTAACCCTCTCTCTTTACTTGTGTTGTGCATTGCATATTTCATATCATCATATCATATTTGCCTGTGTTGTCCTTGCATTGATTCATATTGCTTATTCATTATATGCTTGGATTGTTTGTGTGTGTGCCTCATTTGTACTTAACCACAAGAGCTTCATATAGCACCTCAACCCATATCTAGGGGAATCAAGAGTTAATCCAGAGCCCTTCACGAGGAATTCGGCTACACTTGTGTGTTGTACTAAGTGTCTTGCAAATTAGTTTTAAGCTTCCGCATTTAGTTTCTAGATTAGCCTTATCACCTATTCACCCCCCCCCTCTAGGTGATTTCACTTGTGTGGTACTAACATCTCGTGCAGGTACTCTTGTACCGACTCTGAATTTCTGCCCACTCCTGAGCTAGATACCCAACTGGTTTTAGGGTTGCACCCTTATAGGTTTCGTGGTAGCTACCAAGAATGCGCTTGACCCCGAGCATACTTTAGCCTCCGAGCTCTCTCGCCCACTTCCTCGAAAGAGAAGTGCGCTTAGACTGTCAGGTCTCTCAGCTCTGTCTGGTAGGCATGCTTAGCGCTCAGCGTTTTACTACTAAACACGTCTAAGCGGAACTCTGCCGGATTTTACATTCGCAAATTAAGTCGAGTCGTTTTCAGGTTCCACCGGCACTTTGGTGATAAAACACTGTTCGCTGATCTCTCCCCAGCATTGCTTAGCTCCGCTTGGATGTTCGCTTGCTTGCTAAATTGCCTGCCTGCCAGTTTATCTATTCTTCTATTAATGGTTGTGAAGAGTTTGAAATCTTACTTATACTGTTTTTTCTTGAAAATGCATGATTTTTCGGTATTTGTTCTGATCTCTCATATCGATACTGTTTTCCTGTATTTCTTGTCATACTATGCTATCAATTGCCTGTTATCACCTGACTCCTGTATACTAACACCTGCCCCTGTTTTGATATCACTAATCACCTGTCACCTGCCTGATCATTTGCCATTGTCATGTTAAAACCTGATACCTGTCATGTTTAACTCTCTACTCATGATTATCACATTACGAGAATGTAGTACCTGATCTCTTATTATGTACTCCTTTTATGCTTGTTATTGTTGGCCCAAAGGCCTATCACCCTAGTTTTGATGATGATCAACTCATGAAGTTATGATTACTAATGATCTTGTGTTTAATTAGTGACAGATTCCTTATCAAGATCTTAGTAGGTGTGGAGCTTCAACAAAGGATTTAAAGTCAAGTTGGAAGCTAGCACCGGTTGATTCACGAGCCTATGCATCAAGAACACATCTAGAGATGAGCTCGGTGGATTGCATTTGGACCAAGTCAAGAAGATGAGAAGCCTTCAAGTGAAGACTTCAAGAGGATGAAGACTTGTGTCTAGGTATAAGATTTTGTTTTTGTTTTAGAGTAAAATGTAAAGGATAGATAGTTGGTGGATTGCTCAAGTATACCATGCACACACACTCTTGATAGAATTGTTTTCATAAAAGAATTTTAACCAAAAACCAAATTTGTATTTAAGTGGTTTTGATTTTTGGTATTTCATAGTTTACATATCTTATATCCAAAACCATGCTTAGAGCCTATTGTCAAAAACTAGATATTTCATCTTGATTGTGTAGTGGATCATATCCATACACACTATGCTTTTATAGTATATCTTGTTTTTGTATTTGATGAAGTTATGGAAAAACAAGTTTTAGAAAAACATGTTGTTTTAGAAAAACGTTTTATTATGAGCTAATATTTCCAAGTTACAAAAATAGACCAAAACATCTATAACATGTCTTGATTTTGTGCAAGCATGTTTGTCCTTCATAGTATATTGGTAAAATTATTTTTGTAGTATTTCTATGTATTTTTAGGATTTTATAAAAAGATTTTAAATCCTGTTTTCAGACCTGGACATTGGCTGACAGGCCAAGTCGGTCGACCGGACCGGTCGACCGATGTGCACAGCCTTGTGCACACTGCCAGCACAGTGGCCGGTCGACCGGGTCGGTCGACCGACCAGGAGAGCTTTTGCTCTCTGGAAATATCAGTCGACCGAGCCGGTCGACCAATAGAGAGTTTGCTCTCTGCTCCAGGAAGTCGGTCGACCGGGCCGGTCGACCGGAGGCTGCAACGGTCGGATTTTTGACCGTTGCCGGTCGACCGGGCCGGTCGACCGATAGCTCTGACAGAACCCCAACGGCTCTATTTTCTGTCAGCCTATAAAAGGGGGTCTTGTCAACTGTTTTTGGTAGAAGATTTTGGAGATTTCTAAGCCAGTTTTTCCTAGACTTTTCAGAAGTTTTCTCCACAAAATAGAGTGCAAATACTTCTCATCTAAAAGGGATTTTATCAAGAGAGTGTAAAAGTGATTTCTTGTGTTTTTCACCATAGCTTTCTTTCCTTGATTTCTCACACTTCACTTGAGCATCCATAGACATATCTATCCTATAGGAAAGTGTTGTAGTGAGCTTTTGTAATTGGTGATCAAGTGTTAGATCACCAAAGAGATTTCCATTGTATTTTGAGGAGACGGGCAAGTGTGCTCGTGTGGTAGAGTTCTTGTGTGAACTCGGTGGTTTGAGGTGCGCCCTCATTGAGCCGGTGGGCTTGTGGTGTACGGACAAGGGAGTCCGAGAGCTTGTAGGTGTTGCGGCACCAAGGAGAGATCCGTTGGGGATCTTGCATAGTGGAAATCCTTCGTGTGTCGAAGGCGGGGATGTAGAGCAAGTGTGCTCGAACCTCGAAACAAACCCTTTGTGTTTGCGATTGCTCACTCTTGCTCTCTTTCTCTTTTTGTCTCTATTTTATATCTTGCATTCAATTTATTGTGTTCATCTTATATATGCATGACATATTCCCTTGTGCTCATAATTGATATACATACTTGCTTGGGATTGTTGTTAACACTAGTATTCAACCAAGAGAGCCAACGCGGCACCTCAACCCATTCAAGGGGAATCTAGAGGAGCTTGTCCAGAGCCTCGCAAGGGGAATTCGGCAACACTCTTGTGTTATACATAAGTGTTTAATTAAAAGAAGTTTAATTTGGTCAACTTAGTTTTAATTCCGCATTATTTGTTCATAAGTGACCATTAGATTAGCCATCACCTATTCACCCCCCTAGGTGATCTTACAATTGGTATTAGAGCTAGTGCTCTTGATATTGGGTCTAACAACCTAAGAGTTAAAGATCCTCCTTTTAGGCTAATCACAATATTTTTGTACACACACACCTCACCATGGACTTCATGTCACCACCCACCTTTGATATTCTTAACATCCAAACTTGGAAGGTTAAGATGTCATTGTACCTCAAGGCCTTAGGAATTCATGCTTATCTTGCCACTACTAATAATGCTTATTCTTTAGATGGTAAGAACATTGAGGCTAATGCAAAAGCCCTTCATGCTATTAAGTCAACCCTAAATGATGATTATTTATCTAGGGTTTCTAATGTTGAATCGGCTTTTGTAGCTTGGAACATCATCACCTCCCTTGGCGAAAAGGATCTATATTATGCCGGGAGCGATTCGGATGTTGGAAGCGACACCTCCAACAAGTGCTACATGGTCCAAGGGGATAACCCCCTTGAGGTAACTTCCGAATCCGAGGATGAGGATGCTACTATGTCATATGATGAGCTAAATTCATTTTGCCAATTATTGCTTGAGAGATATGACATAATTAAAAAGGAAAATAAAAATTTGAAAAAGGATATTGCTTGCATGCATGTAGAACATGACTCTTTTAGAGATAACATTGCATGCTTGGAAAAGATAACAAGAATTTGAAAAAGAACATTGATTGCATGCATGTAGAAAATGATTCTTTTAGAGATAAACTTGCATGTTTAGAAAAAGAAAATAAAGTTTTGAAAAATGAGAATGTTTCCTTATTTTCAAAATTAAATGATTTATGTGAAGGGAACACTATTTTGAAGGATAAGATTGATTTGGTGGAAAAACAAAAGGAAATCGTTTTTCAAGAAAATAAATCTTTAAAAAGAAAATTTGTTGAAAAAGAAAAGGATAATGTTTTTCAAAAGAAAAAGAAAAATGATTCTTTATCTCACCATGCTTTACATGCCACAACTAATGAGATTAAGAATTTGAAAAATAAGATAGAAAATTTGAGCTCTAATTTGAGCACATGTGCATTCAATCATTCTAAGTTGGAATCTTTGTTTCAAAAGAAACAAGTTCCCCATGCTCATGCACATACACATCATGCTCATGCTTATGTTGCACATCACGATCACAATCACACTCATAAGCATCATGATAGGGTGTACACTTGTACACATTGTGGTCGCAAAGGCCATTTAGCAAAATATTGTTTTGATAAGAAGCATAACTTATATTTTGCTATGTCTAAAGGTTTTTGGTTCCTTATAATAAAGCTAACCCCAAGGACCCAAGAAAATATGGGTACCAAAACCCCCACCTTTTGCTTGTGATGTAGGTGAGGGCTCTCACAAAACGTGAGAGGGATGGTACCTTGGTAGTGGATGCACTTGGACATGATGGACATACTTTTGGGTTGCATCGCTATCAAGGAGCTTTGGTGGATCAACCACCATGCTAGGAGCTTTGGAGTTGGTAACAATTTCTAAACTCCTATTTTATTTATGTACATGCTTTTATTTTCATAATATCATTCATAGCATGTTCATGTTTTAAGATTTTATGTGCTTCATGTGGCATTTACATGCTTAAATGTAGAATGCGTCAAAACTTGCATTTATACATATATGTATAGTGAACTACAATTGACTAATATATATTTGGACTTCATGCTCATTTGTATCCACTATATGCATGTGTATAGGCTAGTTTTGATGATTCGGTCATTTATACTTGTTATGCCTATCTTTGATCTTACTTCATGTATATGTGTGTTTAATTCAAATCTAATAAATGTACATGTATACCCCTTGAGTCATTTGCCTTCATGCAACATATATTGGACTCTTTTCATATTTGGGATATGTATGCATATTGTTAGAATTGGATAAATCATACATATACCATGAAGATTAGTATTTTAAATAAATAATAATAATAAAAAAATGATGATTTTTCATGTTTTTGATTTGTATAACAAAATGTGATTTATGATCTTTTTGAGCTTGAATGACTATTTTCATAAAGCATTGCTAAATACAAAATACTTTATGAAAATATATGATTTGTTTTAAGATGAAAAATAAGATTTTCATGAGATTCATGCTTCACTTTCTATTTTCATGAAAATACCATTTACATGATCTTTGAACACTCAATCTTTAAGAAAATATATAATTTTGAGCTTTATGGAATATGAGTGCTTGAACTTTTATGTATTTAGTATTATTCATGAAAAACATATGATCTTATATTCTTTAAGGATCTTTAACTAGTTTGTCAAAAATCCATTTAAACTAGTTATCTATTCCTAAATTGATGCACATGATTCTATTTCTTGTATGATCTCAAAATTTACTTACACTTCATGATTTGAATATTAGTTTATATGTTAGTTTTTGTCAACACTAGGATTTATACTTGAACATATCATGGGCCTCAAAAGATCTATTAGTAAGTGTGCTTAAATGCTTATTTGAACCCTTGAAATGTACTTGTATTGCTTAGTTTTGATGATTCATACATATTTAAACTTATGTTCACCTTTTGGATTTGATTTATGATCATGTGCCTTTTATTTCATGTATATGTGTATTTTGCCAAACCTTAAAATATACATGTATAACTCTTGAGTCTTTTGCCTTCAATGCAAATCCATTCATATAGACTCACTTGAGTTTAAGAGATATGTATGTATATTTCATGTATTGTCAAAACATACATATATCTTGACATATAGATTTTGTTTTCAATGATTTAATAAAAAAATGTGAGATGATTTTGATGTTTATGATTTTCTAAGGAATATTGTACCTTATTGCCATTTTCATGATGCCATGTTTCACATAACATTAGTACACTCACTTCTTTGAAACTATTTGGACTTTATAGATTAGAGTGTTTGAGTGTTTTGTGTTTCATTGCTATTTCATGAAAATCCTTAGATTTATTCCTTGATAGAAGGATTTCGTACTAGTTGATAAACACTCTCATGTAACTAGTTCGAATTCTTCATGTGTTGTTAATGCTAAGCTTAATTCAAATCTTATTTTTCAAGCTTATGCATTAGATTTTAAAATGGTATCAATATTTTTTATTTGATATCAAAGAGAAAATTCAAAATTTGGTTTTGATAAAATAGAATTAATGATTTTGTTTTGATGAGAAAAATTCAAAATTTTTGATTTGTATTGCCCCTCCTTGACTTCTTTATTTTTGACATAAAGGGGGAGAAAATTTGTTGGTTTGATTTTACTTTGAACCCTTTGTTGATGATTGACAAAAAGGGGGAGAAGTATTTGTGTTTTTGTTTTGATATATATGCATGATTTCTTGCTTAAGGGGGAGAAGTATTTGTCCTCTTACTTAAGGGGAATTAAGATTTGTATTTATGCATATGTGTTTTGATTTATGCAAATAGGAGTAAAAAGATTTTGATTTATGCTTGTTGCATCTCCATATTTGCATCCATATTCATGTGCTTCATGATCATATTTATTATTTTTTTGTATGCATGAGTTAAGGGGGAGCTTCTTTGAAGCTTTACTTTAATCCATGCATATATAACGTCATGAGTTTTGTCATCATCAAAAAGGGGGAGATTGTTGGCCCAAAGGCCTATCACCCTAGTTTTGATGATGATCAACTCATGAAGTTATGATTACTAATGATCTTGTGTTTAATTAGTGACAGATTCCTTATCAAGATCTTAGTAGGTGTGGAGCTTCAACAAAGGATTTAAAGTCAAGTTGGAAGCTAGCACCGGTTGATTCACGAGCCTATGCATCAAGAACACATCTAGAGATGAGCTCGGTGGATTGCATTTGGACCAAGTCAAGAAGATGAGAAGCCTTCAAGTGAAGACTTCAAGAGGATGAAGACTTGTGTCTAGGTATAAGATTTTGTTTTTGTTTAGAGTAAAATGTAAAGGATAGATAGTTGGTGGATTGCTCAAGTATACCATGCACACACACTCTTGATAGAATTGTTTTCATAAAAGAATTTTAACCAAAAACCAAATTTGTATTTAAGTGGTTTTGATTTTGGTATTTCATAGTTTACATATCTTATATCCAAAACCATGCTTAGAGCCTATTGTCAAAAACTAGATATTTCATCTTGATTGTGTAGTGGATCATATCCATACACACTATGCTTTTATAGTATATCTTGTTTTTGTATTTGATGAAGTTATGGAAAAACAAGTTTTAGAAAAACATGTTGTTTTAGAAAAACGTTTTTATTATGAGCTAATATTTCCAAGTTACAAAAATAGACCAAACATCTATAACATGTCTTGATTTTGTGCAAGCATGTTTGTCCTTCATAGTATATTGGTAAAATTATTTTTGTAGTATTTCTATGTATTTTTAGGATTTTATAAAAAGATTTTAAATCCTGTTTTCAGACCTGGACATTGGCTGACAGGCCAAGTCGGTCGACCGGACCGGTCGACCAATGTGCACAGCCTTGTGCACACTGCCAGCACAGTGGCCGGTCGACCGGGTCGGTCGACCGACCAGGAGAGCTTTTGCTCTCTGGAAATATCAGTCGACCGAGCCGGTCGACCAATAGAGAGTTTGCTCTCTGCTCCAGGAAGTCGGTCGACCGGGCCGGTCGACCGGAGGCTGCAACGGTCGGATTTTTGACCGTTGCCGGTCGACCGGGCCGGTCGACCGGTAGCTCTGACAGAACCCCAACGGCTCTATTTTCTGTCAGCCTATAAAAGGGGGTCTTGTCAACTGTTTTGGTAGAAGATTTTGGAGATTTCTAAGCCAGTTTTTCCTAGACTTTTTCAGAAGTTTTCTCCACAAAATAGAGTGCAAATACTTCTCATCTAAAAGGGATTTTATCAAGAGAGTGTAAAAGTGATTTCTTGTGTTTTTTACCATAGCTTTCTTTCCTTGATTTCTCACACTTCACTTGAGCATCCATAGACATATCTATCCTATAGGAAAGTGTTGTAGTGAGCTTTTGTAATTGGTGATCAAGTGTTAGATCACCAAAGAGATTTCCATTGTATTTTGAGGAGACGGGCAAGTGTGCTCGTGTGGTAGAGTTCTTGTGTGAACTCGGTGGTTTGAGGTGCGCCCTCATTGAGCCGGTGGGCTTGTGGTGTACGGACAAGGGAGTCCGAGAGCTTGTAGGTGTTGCGGCACCAAGGAGAGATCCGTTGGGGATCTTGCATAGTGGAAATCCTTCGTGTGTCGAAGGCGGGGATGTAGAGCAAGTGTGCTCGAACCTCGAAACAAACCGTTTGTGTTTGCGATTGCTCACTCTTGCTCTCTTTCTCTTTTTGTCTCTATTTTATATCTTGCATTCAATTTATTGTGTTCATCTTATATATGCATGACATATTCCCTTGTGCTCATAATTGATATACATACTTGCTTGGGATTGTTGTTAACACTAGTATTCAACCAAGAGAGCCAACGCGGCACCTCAACCCATTCAAGGGGAATCTAGAGGAGCTTGTCCAGAGCCTCGCAAGGGGAATTCGGCAACACTCTTGTGTTATACATAAGTGTTTAATTAAAAGAAGTTTAATTTGGTCAACTTAGTTTTAATTCCGCATTATTGTTCATAAGTGACCATTAGATTAGCCATCACCTATTCACCCCCCCTCTAGGTGATCTTACAGTTATGTACTCCTGTTATGACCAATTATGTTTCTACTCATTCTCGTAATCTGATAATTATGTTTAATAAACTACAAAAAGGACAACTTACACAGGAAATGGGAGGAAGTGATGAAGGTCGGTATGATACATTACTTATAATGGTAAAAATTCTAAACTAGCGATTCGTGTTAGGGTACTTTTAGGCACCCAGAAGATGCGTGGTAAGGGAATTTCAGGCCCACATTGGTTGTATCCCGGACGGTCGAGAACCACTATAAATATGAGCTATCAATTCTTCATTAACTTCCAATAACCAACCTCGACTTACTTATATATGCATGTATGTGTGTTGAGATGTACACCAAGACACATACTAGATATATGGGTCGGACGAGTAAATGATAATAAGACACCAAGATAATAACTCATGGTCTTGCTTGTAACTGAGTTATACTGTTGGCTTTGTCGTATTTGCTTCCATCGGGTTTTACTTTGGATTTCCTATTTTGTTTCATGATTACCACCAGTGTACTACTTTACTGACTTCCTGGCTTATTCATTCTTGATTTATACGGATACTTGGTTATCGTATAATTCCTGATGATTCATATTGTTCTATTTTAACTGTTATTATGGACAACTCAGGTTGTGCGTTCTCAGTCGTTGGAGACATGAGGTATATGATATATAGTGAGAGTTTCCTTATTTGGATTATCCCCTCGAGGTATCAATTTCATAGATCCATCAACTGAGCCCGTACAACAGGTTTTGTCACATCTGTTTATCCCATCATTTGATGCCTCATTCCTGTTCATGTGTGCTTATGCTCATGACACAGTTTTCAATGCATGCTTTGATTCAGATTTATCGATTCACGTGTGCTGGACCTTGTACGCCACTTGACATTCGCAACACCACTCGTTGGGGAGTTCTGACTCCCCTAGATCCTCATGTCAAGGTCCTGGAGCTTGGAGCTGGCGAATTCATCTTGCTGATCAGAGTGACGCAGCGGAAGCGTAGTGGATAAATGGAAGACCGTCTGAAGCGCTATCCTTTCAAGCCCCCTTGCTCGGCTCTAAAGTTTTCCTATTATGACTCTGAGCCCTCATTTGTACAGTTTGTGATTGTACATCTCTTTGTATTCTCGTATTTACGCCAATTGGCGTTGTAATATTCTTGTAATATTGTGTTACATCCTGTGATAACTTCGTAATTGTACTCATATGTTCGAATGTATAATGCACCACGTAATTTTGAACTCTGTTTCTTACATGTACTGATGCTTAGCGTATATATGTGAGGGTATTTCTGACCTACATATATACGTCGCAGTAACGTCTCCGTACCCGCTGGATCGGGGCGTTATAGTTTTCTTTAGATCTATTTTCTTTCCGAATTTTCATTGTAATTTTCAAGTTTCTTTTATTTTGAAGAAGATTTGTAAGAGGAATGAGCCATTGTAATTCGAGGTGACAGATCAATACAAGATATTTTTGTTCTTTTCATATCTCCTTTATTATTTACTTGCTTTTTGTTCTTTATTTGCTTCTTTATTTCATGCAATCTTATTCAAAAATCATGTTTCGTTTCTCTTCCACCATGAGTAACTAAATCCACCTTTCATGACTTGCTAATATCACCACCATGGACCTATAGTATTGAATAGAGAACCCAACTAAATTCCATGCATGCTTAAACCCTAGATTTATCTTGAAGGCACATGATGATAATTAGGTCAACTTCTTGCTAGTACTCTTTAACTATTTTTCTTAATCTATACTTGACCATTGTCTTGATATTTTAATGTTAAATTTTAACTAGTACTATTTCTATTAGAACCTTGTTATTTGTCTTATGCGTTTTGCTTGAATCCTAGGGTAATATATCATGTTTAGGGTTTAGCATGAAGGTAATCTCTAATTGGTATTATTTGTTTATGGTGATAGATTATTAGTAGGTTGTGATCTTTCTCTACATTAATATCAAAATCAAAGTTCTTTCAACCAATCTCTTTCTTTAACTTCTCCAAACAAAAGAAGAAGATGTAAGGAAACAACAATACCGAAACGCCTCCATCGCATCTCCCCCTGAGGTTCGACCCGTATAGCCCTCGCTACACGGTTAAATTGCGATAGATTCAGAGTCAAAACCAATCACATACACTTTTCACATTCTTTGTATTCTTTTTGGCAATCATTTCCCATGCTGACCTGAATGTAAAAATGCCCGTTGCAGTCAAGCTCCAGGTCCATGGATCAGTTCTGTGCCATTTGCAATGGATACAGGCGTCATACACTGCATTACATTTTCTCTTGAGCTGACAATCCACTTCCAGGTACCTGAATCCATGGATTGACACCAACTTCTGTAATAATATACTTCCCTTTCATGTAGTGTGCATGCACCCATAAGCTCAAGTGTATCCGTACTGCATAATCTCCAGACCAACCTTACTCCTGCCGCTTCTACAATATCAGAAATACTTCTGAGACCTGTACCTCCTCCTTTCTTTGGCATACAGACGTCAGTCCACTTCCTGACATGTATTCTCCCATTCCAGAGAAACTTAGCATATATACTCTCAAGTTCTTTGATGACAGAACAAGGCAACTTGAATGAAAAAAACCCAGTAGAACAATAAGTTGTGTAACACTGATTTAGTAAGCTCCAGCCTACCAGGAAATGATAAAAGATTCAGAGACCATCCATCAATCTTCCTTCTTGTAGTATCCAACAGAGAAACAAAATGCTTTGCTTTAGGACACATGGAGGTTAATGGTAATCCAAGGTACTTCATGGGTAGGGTACCTACAGCAACACCAAGAATATTAGCCAGAGAAGCTTTGTTCTTACAGCCTCTACTGAAAAATAATTTACTTTTGTCTTTGTTAATCTGTAAACCAGTGTTTAAATGCATGTCCTCCAGCAAAGTATTCAGTGCTCTAACTGAAACCAACATATCATCGGCAAAGAGAAGGTGAGTGATATTGTCTTCTCCACTCTTCAGAGGTTGCAGTCTTCCTGATAAGGTAGCTAAATGCATTCCAATTGACCAGAACTCCATCACCAGTACAAATAATTATGGACTGAGGGGATCTCCCTGTCCAATTCCTCTGTTACTAGAGAAGAACCCTGATGGTGAGCCATTGAGCATGATAGAAAAAGGACTCTCTATGCATGGTCTGATCCAGCTTATCCATTTACTACTAAATCCCATACAATGCATTAAATAGTAAATGAATTCTCTGTTCTTATTATCAAAAGCCTTCTGCAAGTCTACCTTAAGGCATAATCTGCTACCCAGGGTTGTTGAAGAGACTCACCAATTCATGAGCTAGTAGAGTAGCATCAGATATGAATCTCCATGGGGCGTGCTTGGTTTGGAGCAGAAGTGGGGAAAAGCGGAAGCGGGAAAACTTATTTCCCACTTTCGGTGTTTGTTTGGAACCAAGAAAGGGAAATGAGAAAATCCTTTTTCTTTTCTCTTTTACACCTCCCATTTACACTACCATTTTCCCACTTGCAGGGTGGTAAAGTTAATTTTATGGTCATATAAATCTCACTCGTAATAAGTTGTAGCTCGAAATAGTTCATTTTGTGGTCATGTTAATCCCACTTGCAGTCTAATTACAATCCAAAAAAACTACATAATTAATATTTATTTTAATATTATTTTGCAGTCAACTTTGTGCTCAACTTTTCCACTTCCACATTACTAGCCAGCACCAAAAAATACAATATACTTTTCCGCTTATACTTTCACATTACAACCAAATACTAAAAAACTTACTTGCACAAATCTCAATTTCCTATCTTTTCCTCACATTTTCCTCCTCATTTTCCACTTGCACATTTTCCTCTCACTTGCAGCAAACCAAACAAGCCCCGTGTAAAAATGCACTCTGGTTATCTGAGATAAGATCATTGATTACTGCCTTTAGTCTATTTGAGAGCACCTTAGAGATCATTTTATAAATGACATTGCAACAAGATATGGGGCTGTAATCTGCTAAAGAGGAGGTTGAAGATGATTTTAGCACCAAAGTGACAAAAGTATATTTAATAGACTTCAGCAACTTGCCTGAAGCAAAGAAGGATTGAATTGTTTTTGTAACATCAGTCCCAATCACTCTGCAATTTTTTCTAAAAGAATAGAGCATTATACCCATAAAGACCTGGAGCTTTCCCCGGATGCATGTCTAATAGAGCCTGGTGTATCTCCTTAGCACTTACATATCTGTCTAGCCAAGCAGCAGCACCAGATGTTAACCTTCTCTTTGCTACTAGTTTTGGAAGGAAAAAAAAAAAAACATTCCTATAACCAGTGTGATTAAACAGATTTTTGTAGAACTCAGGTGCCAATTCCCTGAGAGTAGACAGACTGGAGATATGAGTATCAGTATCAGATATGAGGCTGGAGATATGGTTCTTTGCAGTCTTTACCTTGACCACCGAATGAAAATTTTTGAATTTTTATCACC
This sequence comes from Agave tequilana, assembly GCA_038442645.1. Lineage (NCBI taxonomy): Eukaryota > Viridiplantae > Streptophyta > Magnoliopsida > Asparagales > Asparagaceae > Agave > Agave tequilana. The sequence continues at coordinate 127,081 of JAVJIF010001931.1, read as the reverse complement.
AAGGTGAAGCCAAGCCTCCCTACTTTTCTGCCTAAGCATATCTTCAAGGCTTGACCAAAAAGAGAGCTCAGCCTGTAACTTATGCTCCTCTTTAACCAGATCAGAAGACAATGGTTGAGATTGCAAAGCTTCATAAACTTTGGCTACTTTGGCTAACTCCTTCCTAATGTGCATTACATTTTCTGAAGGAAAGGATTTTCCATCATTGCATCATTGCTTGAGAGAGAGTTTCAGAAATCTCAGCTTCATAACAACCATGTACATTGCAATACCATCTAAATTTATAGCCCATGCCTCATTCAGGACATCATCAAATCCTGCACACTGCAACCAATAGTTAAAGAATTTAAATGGTTTGGGACAAGTATTGGACTTACAAATTAGATGAATCAGCATTGGTGCATGATCAGTGGTTGATTGAGATAGATATTCATAATCTGAAGCTGGTAAAAGATCAAGCCAACTCTCATTGCATAAGGATCTATCTAGCGTTCCAGTGATTCTTTTTCCTGTGCTATTCTTATTGTTCCAGCTCCACAAACCACAAACCACCATAGCTTTTAAGATCAAAGAGGTTGCAGTAGGAAATGCAGTCATTGAATGGACGGAGTTGAGTGAAACTAAGAGCCCCCCCCCCCCCCCCCCCCCCCACCCCATCTTCTCATCTAAATATCGTGCAGTGCTGAAATCTCCTTAGACTAACCAACGAGAACTCTGAACATGAACAGCAATAGTGGATAACTCCTGCAAAGTATCTTTCTTCTTGCCTGGACACTTTCACCATATACTATGGTAAGAAATCCTTGCATACCCCTTTATTAGATAGATGTAGAGTCATTTGTTGAGGACTTTTTGAAAGTATAACACAGTCCCAAACTCTTGGATCCCAAGCTGCTCAAATCCTTCCTGCCACAAATATCAAAATTGTGGCAAGATTTCCATCCCAAATACACACATTTAGACAATCTGTTAGCATTCTTCAGAACCACTTTTGTTTCTACAAAACCTACAATGAAGGATTGTATTTAGTAATATGGTCATCCTTCCTCCTGCCTTTTGTCATTCAAGCCCCTCACATTCCATATCAGTAAAGACATTTTATATATATAATATATATATATATATATATATATATATATATATATATATATATATATAGAGAGAGAGAGAGAGGGGGGGGGGGGGAGGGAGGGAGAGACTTGTGTCATTCCGGAAGGATTCGAGGCCGAATCCTTCCCACTCAAATACAACCCTACGACATCTGAATGCAAGATCCATTCTGTTGAAGTTGATCTACATCATACAAGTAACTAAAAAACCAAAAATCATGTTTTTGAATACTGTTTGTTCATCCATCGAGTAGGCGCAAAATGGACGACCAAAATAGCATATTGCTTAGATCTTTGTCTTTAAACATCCAAATTCTCGATCCGACCATTTCATCATGATCTAAACACTTAAAAACCCTCAAACACCAATTTTTGTTAGAATTCAAATATTCTACACTGTTAAACTAACTAACTCACTATTTTGGTGGTCCATTTTGCGCCTACTCGATGGATGGGCAAAAAGTATTCAAAATACATGATTTTTGGTTTTTAGTTACTTGAAATAATGTAGATCAACTTCAATGGAGTGAATCTTGCATTCGGATGTCGTAGAGCTGTATTTAAGTGGGAAGGGATTCGACCTCGAATTCTCTCAGAATGACACAAGTCTATCTCTCTCTCTCTCTCTCTCTCTCTCTCTCTATATATATATATATATATATATATATATATATATATATATATATATATATATATATATATAGGAAAATTTTCAAATGAGAAACTTTCTCATAATAAGCTTCGTGAGAAAACCATATAAGAGAGATTTTATGGATGATCCGAACCGTTCATCATGATCTACATACTCTAATTAGAGTACCAATAAAAAATCACGCGATTCCAACTTTTGTTACCGATGCATCAAGTGATATCTTTAGTCTACGGTGAATATAACATATGTTTTGTAACCACTTGTTGTATGGGTAAAAAAGCTCGGACTCGCGTGATTTTTAATTGATAGTCTAAATAAAGTATATAGATCAAGATGAACGGTTCGGATCATCCACATAAAAGCTCCTACATAGTTTTCTCACGGTCTTCGTGTGAGAAAGTTTCTCACACGAAGACTACTATATATATATATATATATATATATATATATATATATATATTCAGAAATCCGTCCGGGTGTTCTAGAGGGCTCCTCAGAGTCTTGGCACCACCATTTCAAGTAGTGTCGGTGTCTCCGAGGGTGCTACTCCCTTCAGACTAATCCCGCGAGTCCTGTAGCCCTCGGCCAAGAAATTTTCCCACTGCAGATAGGGTAAGTCACGTGCTTGCGCACGCGGGGAAAATATGTCGCACCTCCTGGGTTTCGAACCGGCGCCCATTAAGGAGCAAACCCAACAGCTTGTTGTGTGGCCACAGGGGGGACTATATATATATATATATATATATATATATATATCTCACAAAGAAAACATAACTAAGGAATATCTTAATACATGTATCAATCCTGTTAAGGTAATTGTGGAGCATATTTATCTAGATGTAAAAATTTTAAGTCTCTAAAATTAGAAAGGATATTTATTAAAGTGAATTTCCTGTTCAGACATTTTACTTAAGCTAGAACTCTAAAAGGCCACCTTAATCACTTAATTTGCTTGTTAAAATGATCTTACGCTCAATTATATTGATTGTTGCATAAGGCCAGTAGAAATTAGAACAAATCAACCATGAGGTAACACCTTCAAACAAACAGTAGACCATGCGGACCAAGAATTATCTTTATCATATAGTTATTTATTTATTTATTTTGAGTAGATAAATGACACTATACAGACACCCCTAAGAGAGAGTCAGGCAAGTTAATATCTCTTCCTAATAGATGATTTTTATTTATAACACCAACACAAGTATGGCAGCCACTCAGGGTTCAAAGTCTCAGCTGAGTCAGTCTCAACTCGGCTGAGTCGTGTCCAGAACGGCGATGGTCATTCTAGAACGCGATGCAAGTCAGCTTTTGAGGCAAGATCCAGCGGAGTCAGGGCTGACTCGGCCTTAACTTGGCCGAATCGATCGAGTCACAAAACGACTCGGGTTAACTCAGCCATGTCGATCGAGTAAAGACCGATTCAGCCCGAGTCAAGGCTTGATCTCGATTTATATTGATTTAAAAGAAAAAAGGGGGAAATAACCTAACCGAGCTCGATCTAAGGCTCTCGCCTTCACATCATCTTTCCCGTCGTTGCCCTTGTCGTCGTCGTCTTTCGCCGCCACCCTTGTCGTCTTCTGCTGCCCCGCCTGCCTCCAGGTAAGTCTCCCTCTCTCCCCTATGTCTCTCTTTCTCTATTTCCCAATCTTTCTAAGTCTCTCAATCTCTTTCAGACTCTCTCCTTCTGTCCCTCAGTCTCTCTTTCCCAATCTCTCTCTATCAGTCTCTCTCTTCCCGATCGCTCTCTCAGACTTTCTCCCTCTATTTCCCTATCCCTCTCTTAGCCTCTCTTAGAGAGACTTTTAATCTCTCTCTTAATCTCTCACATCTTACTCTCTCTCTCTCTCTCTTTTAATCTCTTTCAATTTAAATTTTAATTCAGTTTAATTTAACAAGTCATTTTTTTAATTTAACATCTAGTATTAAAAGGATAAATCTAGTATTAAAAGTGGATAGTGATATGTTTTGGACAAGTGATACATAAATATTGATATATTTTTTTTTAAGATTTGTCATGATTTTTTCAGAATTTTTTGAACTTTCTATGCAGTATTTTTCGTGTATCGCACGAGTCCGTTCCGCGACGTTGCGACCGATGCTTCTCAGTACCCGCCGAGTCAACGGCCGAGACCGCGACTTTGAACCATGCCACTCGCACCTAGAATGTGTGTGCATGGCATAGCCTACCCACAAACAAGATGAAGCTGAACATTTATCATTCTAATAACACAATCACTACCTAAATTAATATCTTTCCGTTGGCAATATCATTAAATTGAGTGGCCTATTAAAATGAAGGACATTTATCTCTTAATTGTCAATGTTACAAATGGCACTGAATACATAGTCCAATGTCTACCGCAAGTAAAAGCACTTTTTTTTTATTTATTAAGACAAATAAGATAGGTCCTTTTTTCCCTCATCTCCTAGAAGAATATGGTTTCTTGGTGAACAAATATCACCTTGTATTCTGCCATAAAAGAATAATATATACAGATAATACCAACTATAAAAAATTGTTTATGCAAATCATAAGTCACAATCAAAAGCTACAGTATTGTTTAGAAACAAACTGACCCGGCATCGATGTTGACCAGAAGTGTCAACCCACATGACACGAACAAATACTATATCCTTTTCTGGCATAGAGCTCTTAGACATATTATTGCCAGTTAATGAACTTCTACCATCTATAGATCCAAGAATAGCATTCAGGTTATAGAGTTGCAAAGCATTTCTTCTGAAAATGTCCTCAATTGCTTCCAAAGCATCAGGAAGAGTAAGGTCTCCATCATCACATGCATTTGACAAAACATTTAATACAACTTCACGAGCTCTCTTTGCACCTATACAATCAGGAAATTAATAATTACACAACTGATAAGCAACAAACTGAGAAAGAATAATATTAATGAAATTAACAGAATAAAACAAGCCACTACTATCAACAATGTCTACCTGTACTAGTCCATAAACTACTAGGAGCGCTACCACCATAATTACTTTTATAATTGAAAGCCTGAAAAGTTTAGATTACCGCCTCACGGGTAGCACACTCTAAAGGCAAAAAAACTTAACAAGCATCTGGTGTGTAACATTAATAAGTGCAATGGAATAATAATGATCACATGTTTGATCAGTCATAATGCTGCCACTGGTAGCATCAGGTAGAATTCCTGCTTGTCGGTCATCACTCATAATGTCTTCTCCTTTGAGCCACATCCTTCCTAAAACATCATTGTCTGGTATATGGATTCACAAATTCATAAAAAGGAAGTCAAAGAATGGATCTCTTCAAGTCCAGGAGAATTACATATTTCAAGTAACTATCTGTAGCTGATTCTTCACCATTAAAGGGTTTGAATGAACAAAAAATACTGTAGATGTATTGTACTACAACCTTTAAAGGCTGGTGGTGGTGATGGTTTGTGTTTGAGGGGCTGGGTTGGGTGGTGGTGATGGGGAAGAACTGAGAAGTAGGTCCCAGAAAAACTACTCCGGATCTTTAATACAACGTGAACTTAAAAGTTCATAATTCAAGGAAGGAGAAAAGAGCTGGCAGAGGGACTTCTGAAATGGAAGAAGTCCCAGCCTCAAGTCCAGGTTTGGGGTAACTTTAAGCGTAACAATAAAGTGACGAAAAAAAACTGCGCCAATTCCTCATAAGAGGAGAAAATGATGATGAAGTAGCACCAAATAGTTCCAGTATCTTCAGCAGTTTAAAATCATTTAACCATCTCAACGGCCAAAGAACCTTCTGGGATCTTTCAAATTTCTTCTAAGGGTATGTAGAGTCTGTTCCTTTTTCACAGGCAACGTTGCATCTTTTATAATGCTGGCCTTGGACAAAATTTCATGCCAAGTCATGTTGTTGGCTACCATTGATCCAGTCATGCATTGGGAAGATTGCTCCTTTGGCATCATATTCCAGTTAATTAATGATTAGAAGGTGAAGTCTTCCAAGGATAGAGTCTCTTCCCAGGAGCCGGTTATCAGATTCCGGTTAATCAGAGTGTGATGTCTTCAAGGGTCCCACTCTGACTATCGCAGGCCAACTTGTCCATCTTATGTATTGAATAAGAGAAACTTTATTGAATTACTTTCAGATGATAAGAGACTATGCAATAATCAGATGATGTCACATTCCCACATTCCTAACAGGATATCAACTTGTATTATTATTGGTTATCTCAGCAAACCAATGCAAATAATTATTAGTATTACTGTGTGACAGATAAGCTATCAAATCCAAGCATAAGAACAGTTGAATCCAACAAATTAGAATTAAGTTAATCAATAAGTTCCAATAATCTTTTAAACTGTAAGCATACCTAGGTAAAACGTTTCAGGAAATGCATAGCCATCAGAGCTGTACATCACCTAAAAGAAAATTCAGAATTAATTAGCAATAATACAAGTGCATTAGAAATATATTCTTTGCAAAATGGCATAAGAAGTACCAGAGCAAATTGCCATTGGTGCATACACATACAAAGAGGGGGGAAATCCAATCATTCAAAGTACAAACAACTACAAGCCTACAACAATACAAACGAGTTGATGAACTGGAAGAAATACCATTTTGTCGAATGTAGTCCACACTAGCTGGGTCTCTCCAGAAGTAACCATGATGACCACATAAATAGTAAAGTTCTATTTTATTTTATTTTTTTATTTTTTTGTGATAGTAGACTCAAGGTTATCATAATGATCACTAGATTCATCTGTCTCTTAGATCTAATGCTACAACACAATTAAATGGTGTCATCAAATAATGAAATAGGATGGGGACCGCAGAGCATTTAAAGTGTATACGAGGAGAAAAAGGGTCCTCATGCCTGGGATTGATGCTTTATATTATTAGAGTATTAGGATTTTTATTTTATTTTTTTGTCTAATCATATTTTAGGAAATTTTTATCAATTTCTACATTGAATAGTAAATTTTATTAGGTTAGGGGCTCAGTTGCAAATGTTGTAAATTCAGCTCTCTACACATACAGGTGAGGGCTGCAGAGTATGATAGTTCATGATATTGCAATTGAATCATAATATTCTCTAATTTGAAGTGCTTCTGCTTCAGCCATACCTGTGATTTAAGTAAGCATTTTTCATACACAGCATGACACTCAACAAAACACTGAATATAAATGCAGAGAAACACTGTAAGAGATTAGACTAGTGAAGACAACGTAGGCTGCAAAGACAAAAACAGAAACTTCAACTCTGACTGACAAAAAGGATCTAAAGAAAGCGACATATAATCACCTTTTTTATAGGCGCTAGCTCCAGAAGTTCTTTGACGGAAGAAATCATCCCTTGAACACTAAGCTTCGGCACTGCCAATCCAAAATCAAGATAGACCTATTTGCAAAGAAATTGATAATCATTGAGCGCATAAAATATATGACAACTGAATTCATGAAAGAGCAGACCTGGGGGTATACAGAAGCAAGATATGATGCTTCCTTGGAAAATGGATAGGATGCATGCAAAAGAACAATCCTGCACCCAGAGAACTTTGTATCCTCGAGAACAGAGCGAAGATGAAGGGGATTACATAGCCTCAAGTCCAAGTCCGTGTCTCCGAAGCTGAAAGTTTCAATCAAATGTTAAGACCAATTTGTTCTACAGACCAAATTCAAGAACGAAGTTTCTAACATCAATATCAACTGTTATGATACAATTCTAAACCAAAAAGGAAAGTCACTGATATAAAACTGCACTCTCTTGCCTCTTCAATAAAAAAATTATTCAAAATCAATCACCACCCTGCATCTAATTTAGCAAGTGAAGCACAGATGCACGCCATCAAAAAATAAATGCCATGTATGCCATTGGCAGAATGATTAAGTTTACACTGATAGCAAAAATGTATCGATGGTTATGAAATTGCAGAAACAGAAGCATAATTCAAATAAGCAGTTAATAATCATTAGGAAAGTTCAGAGATGATAAAGCTTCAGATAGTTTTTTGTTACCCTGTGTGAATTTGCATCGGTAAGTTGAAGGTTAAAGCAACTTCTAGACTACATGTAATAAATAATCAATGAAGCTCTTATTCTTGATACGAACAGGCGTCCCTGCTGGAGAAAAGAAACTTAAATATAAGCATCTTGCTTGTAAAAATTTATAAATTTAATAAAGACACTACCTATTCCACAAATCATATGTCTCATACAGTTTTTGCTTCCACTTACCATGTAAATCTTCAAGTAAACCTTCCTCGGCAGCCTTCTTACTAACTTTTGTATCAATTTTTAGACCACTTCTGTAAGCAGCTATACTTTTCATTGCAACAATTTTATCAGCAACTGTGCAAAATAAGTTAAGGAATCTGACAAAGAAGTCTTGAAAATAAAGAATGTTCAAGGAAACAAGTAATTGCAATAGTGTGATGGATATGATTTTATCTTTGTCACAAAAGATTCAGTGAATGACTCCAAACTACATTTTGCTCCACTGAGAACCTCCTGAAAAGGTATTCATTCATTAAAGTGTCATTACATTTTCAGACAATCACAAGCAAGCTACTTAATGACATGGTAACAAAGCTAATAATGAGTAACCAGGAAGCAAACAAAACTTGAAATTTCTGTTTGGGAAATACCATGAAGTTACCTTAAAAAATGCACACACTTACTGTGCAAAACATTGGGTTAACTAATGCCATGATATACCGGTCTCTTGAGGATTAGTGACAAGTGTTGAAAGCCAGAGATAGTTTGCTATTAAACCAATATTTCCCAAAACATTAAGATGTCAAATGCTGAGTTAAAAATAAATAAATAAATAATTCTACTATGGGTAGAATGTTTCCATAAGGACAAGCCCTAGTTCTGGAAACAGTCTTCAAAGCAAGATTGCCTAAAATAAAGTGTCACAAAATAATAAACTGTGTACTTGAGTTGAAGTTTGAGCTATATACATACACATTACGATTGCCAGTTATAACTTCCAGTATGAGAATGTAGATAATATTACAGCCCACTTGGCAATAGGTTAAGAGAGTCATAAAGGAGATTCAAGGTCACCCTTATAATTCATATAGAGGTGTAAAGTCATTTTAACCTCTTCCTGTATAAGATAATAATTGGTCGAGGCCGGTTCGAGGGTCCCCAATCCGGCCCCGGCCCTGTAGAAGATAGGGTAGGGTTTGGGCTTTGTTTTAAACCAATTTTATTTGGGTCACGGCCAAGGCCTATCCTAGGCCCGGCTCTTAAAGAGACAGGATTTAGGCCCTACTTATGAGTCCAAATTCAAAATTAAATATACTCATTCTCCAACTAACATTATTAATTACCATACAATTTAGTACTACCCTAAAATTTTCAATTCTAAAAGTTAAGGTAAGAACTTTAATCTTAGAAAACATTTATGATTAGGTTAGGAAAGGAAGAGTTTGAGAGAAATAAGCAAGAAAGAAAATAGTTTTTTCCCTTTTAATTTAACACATCTAAAAGCCATAGGACTAGGGCCGGTTACATTACGACCCAAGGCCAGTGTTGGAGTCAGATTTCAAGCCCCAAATAATTTGGGGTCGGGCCTAGCCTAGACCCGGTCCGGCCCTGGCCTAGTATCATCCTCAGTGGCGGACACAGAATGTTTTAACGGAAAACCCTCTGGTAATGATGTGAAACGTGAAACAAATTATGCGTGAAAATCAGTGATAAGTTTGAATTCGCAACTTTTCACAAAAAATATGATTTTTGGTAACGAGTAACGCCACAAGATAGATTTTAACAATTATTGCATACGTAGTATGGACAATCTAGTCTTGATAATATCAAATGCAATGTTCAATTAATTGAACAAAGTCCTTCGTGCAATATCAGGTTCATACATAAGAAGCATGGTTCAAAGTCTCGGTCTCGGCCGCCGACTCGGCCGGCACCGAGACGGATCGGTCTCGGCGACTCGGATCGGACTCGAACGATACGGGCAAAACGCTACATAGAACGCCAAAAAAATTATGAAAAAATCATGACAAATCATAAAAAAAAATGTAGACATCAAAATTCATGTATCACATATTCAAAGCATACCACCTAGCACTCAAAACATAAAGTGAAAGTATAAATACAAGCGTCGTCGGTAGAAAAATATCAAAATACATGCATAATATAGTAAATTGCACAAAATAATTCATAAGTACCTGCTAATATAGTCATTTCCACATTGAAATACGAGGAAGCACGAAATCATCATTATCATCATCCCCGCGATAAGTATAGAAACCAGACATATAGTTTCCATAAGGATAATAATATGTTTATGGGTGAAATCCTATAGGGTGAGATGATTGGCCAGAGGATCCACTATCAGAGTAATATCGTGGTAGGGGTTGTGCAATATCAGCTCCATGGTGATAATACCCAAAACCTCGATATTCAGTGCTGCTAGTAGAATATTCACCAGTGCTAGAACAATCAGTGCCAGAATATTGGTCAAATGTCAAACCTCAACCCCCTGTAAATGGCCTTCAGGACTATAATGACCATGTGAGTAGTTATCATGTTCACTCGAATAATCATCGCTAGAACTGAAATTGACCAACCGATCCAAATGCCTACGCTATTGCGAAATCCCCGCCCGGCCTTCATGATCTGTATCTTGTATGGCATAATATTCTGAATCTCATGTTATAGCACCACCTCGTTGGCTTCCACCAACACCATGAGTCTCTTCATCATTACCACCATCATCACCATCACCGCCGTCATCACCATCACCACCATCACCGCCATCATCATCACTGTCGTCATCATCACCACCATCACCGCCACTTTCGTCACTACGACGAATACCTTCATCCAACCAACCTAAGTCATCTGGTGGTAACATCGGCTGTTCGCCCTCACGAATCCACTCATCCAAAATATCATCATTGAAAATATTATTCAGATCAATTGGGTTGTAATAATCATCAGTGTCGCTTTTGCATGTCAAGTTTCTTACTCGCAACCGCATATTGTAATGCACAAATACTAGTTTATGCAACTTGTTCATTGCCAACCGGTTGCGCAATTTTGTATGAATCAGCGACCACGTGCTCCAATTTCTTTCACAACCCGATGAAGAACATGTTTGGTTTAAAACTTTGATGGCAATTTTCTGCAGATTGGGAGCTTCTTCGCCATAATTAATCCACCAATCAGCTGGAAGAGATTGTTGCACTGCTCTTCTAGTCAGTGTTCACCTCCATCCACAAATAATTTTATATGTGAGTATACACATCACAAGTGTTAATATTTGTATAACATTATATCGATGAAATAAATAAATTATTATTATCTCATTAGTAGCTCTTGCTTGTTTATTCAAATCTGGCTCCAGTCTTTTAATGACCTCCTTTAATCCATTTCTCACTTCTGCATGTGTAGAAAAGTTTTTTGAATATTAGAGTGATGGATTTAAAAGATATACTGCAATAATGTAAGCACATGATTGTTATGACATGACAGTTTCAATTTCTAGTCAACATATATGATTTTTTAGGCAAATGAATTATCAGCAGCATGCAAGTATCTATGCAATTGTCCCCCCCATCTTCTATCAATGATATCTCAGTACTCTTCCAGTTCTTATTTGATACCTTTATAGCCAATTTTGCTCTATCCATAGCTTCATATATAATAGATAATGTAGGTTTTTTGTCCTAGTCCACTATCTTCAAGACTCTAACAAGAGGATCCATAATGTTTTGGACCTCTCTTGCTTTCTTACAAAACTGGTCAGTCAGAATGAGATTAGAAATCTTATCTCGCACACTTCTTCTACTCCTTTCCTTGTTGAATTCACGCCATTCGGTAGTCATACACATTCTTTTCAAATCTTGCTCATAGCGAATAAGGCTTTCAATAGAAATAAACTCGGTGGCAAACCGTGTTATACCTGATCTCAACAAATCTCTATCTCTAGTAAATAGCTTCATTAAATTCATCACTTTGAGGCTATTGTAAATGAATGATGTGATCATCTTAGCATCATCTAATGTCTTCTTAACTGATTTCACAGAGCCAAATCTTCAAGCATCAAATCAATGCAATGTGCTGCACAGGGAGACCAAAAAAATGTTTTCTCTTCTCCATCAACATGTGACCAGCTGCTTTGAAACTTGCCTCATTATCTGTTACAACCTGCACGATATTTTCTTCACCAACTTCATCAACTTTATCCATTAGCGAGAATATATAATCAGCAATCTTCGAGATATTAGTAGTATCAACAGAAGTATGATAGATCATACTTCTATCACAATAAATTATGAAATTAACAATAGGTTTTCTATTCGAGAACTCCATCCATCACACATGATCGTGCAACCATACTGTGACCATTTTGTTTTTATTGAAGCAATATATACTTCAATTTCTTTTATTTCCTCCTCTAAATATAGATTGCCAATCTGGTAGCCTGTAGGGCCTTTTATACCTGGACCTGCCTCCGCAATAGTATTAATCATAGCTTGGTAGTAAGGACCACTATCAGCTACATTGAATGGTATTGCATTGTAGTGAAAGAATTTCGCCATGAATTTTTCAACCTTTTTAATATTCTCAGTTGAGAACATACTTTTGATTGATTTCTTTTGGGAACATGTAAGGAACAATATCACGAGCTAGAATTTCAGCTTCTCTCATAGTCATACTCTGACGCAATCCACGGTTAATCCCTGATCCTGAAGGCTGCGAACTACTGCCAGCAATATCAAATCCTTTTGTCGATCTCCAAGCCATTTTACGACTTTCTTTCATAGCTTGTTTTAGTTGTCTTCTTTCAACTCCTTCTAAACCACCAACTTCTTCAATTTCATTATCAAAATCTTCATCGGTCACATCATAAAAATCTTCCTCACTTAAAGATCTCATAAGTCGCTCTTTTTTGAATTTTATGGTCGCTCTTTCTTTGCTACCTTCAGAAAGATGTCGCCTCATTATTTGAGATAGCTCTTTTCATACTCGCAAGCATCCTTCCACCTGACCGGGTACATATGCTATATGTTGCTTCAATCTAGTGATACCACCATGGACTTGTTTCCCACAATAAGTACACTTCACAAGTTTTCTACTTCCACCAACAGGGGTACCATGTTCCCATACAATATCGCGTTGCTTTAGAGCCATACTGAAATTTAAAAAATTATTTGTTAAATTAAATTAAAACTAAAATTAACTAAATTAAAACAACATTAAATTAAACTCAATTAAATTAAACTAAATTAAATTAAACTAAACTAGTTTATACTAGATTAAACTAAACTAACTTAATTACCTAACTTCAATAAAATTATTAAATTACCTAACTTAATTATAATTACAAAACTTTATTAAATTAAATTAAGCTAAATTAAGTTAACTAAACTAATTTAAATTAAATTAAACTCAATTAAATAAAACTAAATTAAATTAAACTAAACTAGTTTATAGTAGATTAAGCTACACTAACTTAATTACCTAACTTCAATAAAATTATTAAATTATCTAACTTAATTATAATTACAAAATTTTATTAAATTAAATTAACTTAAATTAAGTTTAACTAGACTAAACTAATTTAAATTACATTAAACTTAAATAAATTAAACTGAGGGAGAGAGAGAGAGGAACTAAGGGGAGAGAGAAACAGAGGGAGAGAGAAACTGAGGGGGGAGAGAGAGAAACTGAGGGAGAGAGACGGAGAGAGACGGAGACACAGAGGGGGAGGAGAGAGAGAAGAGGGGGGAGAGAGACGGAGATAGAAGGGAGAGAGAAGGACAGAGAGAGACACAGAGAGAGGGAGAGGGAGAGAGAGACTGAGAGGGAGAGGGAGAGAGAGTCAGAGAGAGACGGAGACAGAGAGAGACAGAGAGAGAGACACAGAGGGAGAGAGAAAGACGGAGATAGAGAGGGACAGAGAGGGACAGAGAGAGAAACACAGAGAGAGGGAGAGGGAGAGGGAGAGAGGGGGAGAGAGAGACGGAGATAGAGAGGGAGAGAGGGACAAAAAGAGACAGAGAAAGAGAGGGAGAGGGAGTCTGACAGAGAGAGACACAGAGGGAGAGAGAGAGACGGAGACAGAGAGGGACAGAGAGGGACAGAGAGACACAGAGGGAGAGAGATCGACGGAGACGGAGTGAGAGAGAGATGGAGACAGAGTGGGAGAGAGAGACGGAGAGATCGACGGAGAGAGAGGGAGAGGTACCTGCGAGGGCGAGAGAGCGACAGCGACGACGACAGCGAGGGGGGTTTTCCTTTGCTGGGGCAGAACGCAAGAGGGGGAGGGGGCAACGTGAGAGAGATCTGATCTCTCTCTGTCCCTTTAAGTTAGGGATTCACGGGCGCCGAGTCGACCCGGGTCGAGTCCGACTCGGGCTCGACTCGGCCGCGTCGTTCGAGACTCGGGCTCGACTCGGCCGAGTCGTTCACGACTCGGCCGAGTTGACCGAGTCGAGCCCGAGTCAGACCCGACCCGGGTCGACTCGGCACCCGCCCATCGACTCGGGGGGTCCGAGTCGGAACGTAAGCGGCCGAGTCCTTGAACCGTGATAAGAAGTCCAAGCAGAATTCGTACACCTCTCAATTATAGTGGACAGCAAGATATCTTAATAAAATAATAGAGATAAATTTGTGGTGTAATTCCAACTAATAATTTGAGTGTTGAAGAAAGAAATATTACCTACCGAGAGCTTTGTCCTCGGGTATCCGTATTATAGTTGTTGAATTACTGTTGTTAATCTTGAGTTGCTTAACTTGCACTGGCCTTATCCCGTGATCTGATGTGGCTATCGCTTGCAGGTTGATCGAGTTGTTGAACAGATGCTTGGAGATTGCTCGGCGAATCGTGGATACGTGCAAGAAGTGGTGCAGGGGAGGTACTGTTGAGGACTGCCCGCACGCGTCAATGAGAGCAAGGAATGTTCTCACTCAGGAAGGAAGCACGACCAGATATATACACTGTGTCGGGCAACTACTCGTGCTTGCTCGTGCATTGGACCTGAGGCTGAGCAAATCTCAGTTTGCTGGAGAGAGGTGAAGCGCTGGTTCCTGGCATGACTGAGGAGGCGCTGGATGTTGTTGCCGAAGCAACAATGACGAGGAAGAGGAGGCGCATGGAGAGGGGGTGTTCAGCTGAGGGCAAGGCGAAGGAAAAGGAACAGCCGGACAACGAGGTTGAAGACGAGGTTGTGGCGCTGGTAGGAAGGGAGGGAAAAGGGCTTCGCCCAGACAGCAGGCCTAGGCTCAGTCGGCGAAGATCTGGACTCGTCAATGAGTGTGGTCGGTGTTCAGTCGAGGAGGAGGGAAACGGTAGGCGAAGTCGTCAAGGTGGAAGAGATGACGAGCAACACGGGGTTCATGCTGATGAGAAGGAGGGGATGGATTGTCTCACGGTGGCACAAGAAGGCGTGGAGAGGAGGTTTGCTTTGTTGGGTGATGGGTTTCGTCAAACAGAGGGAGAGAGACGAAGATGAAAGGATGCAGAGGTGCTAGGCTGTTGGGCTTTCTTCTTTTCTTTGCATTTTTTTAAATAGCTGAGAATGTAAAGTGGTTAGGATTTGATGGGTTGTGTGGATTTGAGATAAGAGATAAATGAGAATGAGGATAGAGTTTCACACTCAAATCCTAATATAGAGGAGTTTCACACTCCAATCTCATATTTAAATTTTCAAGTAGAAAAATCAAATTTCATTAATCAAAACATCACTAAATTAGAACCTACTGGACTCCTGCCTTTATAAGCCTACAAGACTCTGACTTCTCCACACAGTCGATGTGGGACTAAAAATTAAAAACAAGGCTAACAAATAAAGAGAAAATACAAACGACTCAATAACATAAAAATACAGACTCCAACTAAATAGCTCAATCTGTGGCGCCCCAGATGTGCTGGATGTCCGCATCATTCTCCCCTGGTGAGAGAAAACTCGACCCCGTCGAGTTAGGTACAGAAGGCTCTCCTCATGCTCTACTACATCCGCGTCTACCTACTGCAACTCATCACTCAATAGATAATATTCATTTTCAAACAATCAGATATCATTAGAACCACCAAATAATTTAATCATCTAAAGTTTTATCAAATTTCACTGTTGTATTGGGATGAATATCTAAAAGTAGACTCAATGTAGGAAATTCTCAGAAAATAGCTCAGGGAAGACTCACAACCAGTGAGTTGTTAGAGTTAAAGTTAAAATTCTATCCATTGAATACCCAACATTGAAAATAAAACTAATTTCAAATCTTTAAAAGAAACATAACATGAGCATTGCAATTTGAATTCTACAACATTTTCAAAAATCCAACACTACGACATGCAAATCATTAACAGTTCACAGGAAAACCATTTCGAACTAATCTGATACATCACAATTTGTCAACCTAAAAGTTTTAATTAACTTCCTGAGACAAGCTCATATATTACAGTTAGCATTGCTATATTCAAATATATTACTGATTTCTCATGTGTAGATTGCATGTGTGTGAAAATATAATGCAGACTCAGAATACCCTATAATAAATAGTAGCAGAGAGAGCTTTATTTAGTGCCTAACATGTACTAAAAGGGTCACTTGACTCCTTATTGGACAGGAAAACTTTAGACACTTGGTTCAGTGGGCCAATGATACTCACGGCCTATATCAAAAAGGTTTATTAGGCGCACCATCATAAATGTACATGGCAGTTTACCTGTTGCATTCGTGATAGTGTAAAGGGATCTCCTAACAGGTAAAGACTGAGGGAATATGCCCCTTTGTCTAACCGTAATGAAAGAAAAATTGATAAACTGTAATGTGTGAGATTCTTACATATCTACATTCATTGAGTTTTCGAACATGGATTGACCATATATGATAACATTCTTAATCTGATTCACATTTTTTGTCACTATAGCTCCAAAACTTGTCCTCATAAAAATAGGTGTTTATTGGGACAAGACGCAGTTGCTTGACCTCTAGTGACAATTCATCAAAACTTGTCCTTTAAGTTCAGTTTGCTTAGTAAAATCCAACCTAGGGTGTAGTAAGTAGAGAAGAATAGCACTTGTAACTCAATGGTGTGTTAGATATCACGCGTCGATGGTAACTTGTCCGAGAGGTCTTCAGAAAAGACAGCAACAGATTTTCGTGGCTATAGGGGTGACTTCGGAGAGATTCAGAGTATTGTCCTTCTGAGAGACGTCAATAAGCTCCATAATCATAGGAGTGACTTCGAATGAAATTGGAGAACTGTCTTTAGGAAAGACATCAATAAACTCCGTAATGACAGGAACGACTTCGAGAAGATTCGAAGTACTGCACTCCGCAAGGTTATCACCCATACTCTTTTCGTAGTCTTCTGGTTTTTTAGCCTGGCGAATAGATTCTTCAAAGTCAAACTCCAGTTTTATTACAGGCGATTTATCGATAACTCTGACTAGGCTTGGACAGTTGGCAGCAACATGCCCATAATCTTGACAATTGCAACACTGAACTATAGGACTAAGTGTGGAGAAATCCCTCTCAGTGTTCTTGCCCTTAGTATTACTTTCAACCCTTGTCTTTGGTGTCCATTTTGTAAGCAGGTGTTTGTGCATTAACCTGGTGT
The DNA here is from genome assembly GCA_038442645.1 of Agave tequilana. Classification (NCBI taxonomy): domain Eukaryota; kingdom Viridiplantae; phylum Streptophyta; class Magnoliopsida; order Asparagales; family Asparagaceae; genus Agave; species Agave tequilana. Next base: position 109,755 of record JAVJIF010001931.1, on the reverse strand, counting down.
GGGTACTAATATAAAGTAGACTTGAATGTTGAGACTCGTTGATCCTGACTCCTAAATGCATAACTCAACTTGAGAACATGTAAATCTTGGACTAAAGCGTAAGCCCTTTAAGCTCAGTGATTCCACGAGCCCAAAACTTATCTTTCAGGTCTACTTTAAGTCCAGCTTGAAATTGGGATAAGACTTGGACATTATAGCGATTGAGAAACTCGTCGAATTCGCTAACATATTCCTCAACAGATTTGTTGCCTTGGAAAATTTGGTGCCATCAGTCAAGAAGATGATTGTAGTAAATGGTAGCACGTACTTCTTAAGTTTGTCCTTCATGTCCCACCGTCTCTATAGGCTCCTGGCCACAAGATGCTCTTATTGATTTTAAATTGGTCCAGTATCTGCTAGCTTGTCCAGTCAGTTTTCGTGATAGCAAACCTGACTTTCTCAAATTAAGAAAATGAGTACCGTGTAAAATACCTATCTATGTTGTGTATCCAACCTGGAAAATTTTGAGGATCCAACTAACCAAGATAATTCATACGACCATCAAAAGTTGGTATATCTATGATGGAAATGTGAGACTTTCTATATGTTATTTTTTAATTTGTTATGCAAAAAAAAACAAAAACAAATTTTCCTAATAAATGCCTAAAACAAAACTTAAATTTTTTCCTAGACCTACTGCAAGTTTTCTACCTAAACCATACTCTGTTTCAAATTGATGTGAAACGAAAAATCATGTGGTGTGAGAATCAGTGATTAATCAAACTTTAAAACATTTCACCAAAATTAGCGATCTTCGATAGGAAATTACTTAGAACTAGCAATGTCACTAGATGGATTTAACAATGTTTTCAATTATAGTATAGATATTTTTAGTCTTGACAAATCCAATTACACTATTCAGTTAAAGTTTGCAATAATCCTATGATCAATATTAAGATCAGCAATAACAAGTATTCAGCAGAGTCACAGTCTCACAATTATATTAGACAGCAAAAATATTGATAAAACATCATAGATAAAATTTGTGGTCATCCAATTAATAATCTGATCACTGAAAATAAAATTACCTACTAAGAAGTTTCTCATCTTTGTTGACTAGGTATTGATGGATTTGCTGATCTCATGCTCATTGATGTTCTGGTTCTAGGGCATAATTAATTGTGCCCTGTAGCAATGGCTCCAAGCACTGTAACTATGGGGATGTTGTTGTTGGGTCTTGCTCGCGCAGAAGAGGTGTGTGCTGGTCACGCTCGCGCAGAAGAGCTCGCGGGCGAGATCAGAAACTTGAAGAGTGGAAATATTGTTGCTGGGTCTTGCTCGCACAGAGGAGGAGCGTGCTGGTCACGCTCACGCAAAGGAGCTCGCGGGCAGGATTTCCTCGCGCAAGGGAGCTCGCGGGCGTGAGGCAGGGAAGCCTCAGACGCGACAGGGAGGTGGTGTAGGGCCTCAGGCTCAGGCAGGGAGGCACAGCGGGCTGGATTGGTCGTTGCCTGTGCGAGAGAGGACAACGAAGGCAAGGCCGAGGTATTGTTTGTCGGTAATGTCACAGACAAGGACGATAGGTGGGGGGCTTATGCTGACGAGGAAGGATGGCTTGTCTCGCGATGGTGTACGAAGGCATGGAAAAGAGGTTGGGTTTGTTGGGTGATGGGTTTTGTGAGACAGAGGGAGAGAGACGAAGATGAAAGGAAGCAAAGGTGCTGGGTTTTGCGCTTTCTTCTTTTCTTTGAATTTCTTTGTTCTTTTTTTTTTGGGGGGGGGGGGATGGCTGAGAATGTAAAGTGGTTGAGATTTGATGGGTGGTGTGGATTTGAGATAAAAGATAAAAAAGAATGAGGATAGAGTTTCACACTCAAATCTTAATATAGAGTTCACACTCCAATCTCATATTTAAATTTTCAAGTAAAAATTTCAAGTTTCATTAATCAAAACATTACTGAATTACAACTTATTGGACTCCTACCTTAATAAGCCTACAGGACTCTGACTTTTCTCCACACAATCGATGTGGGACTAAAAAATAAAAACAAGGCTAACAAATAAAGAGAAAATACAAATGACTCAATAACATAAAAAATACATACTCCAACTAAATAGCTTGATTTGTGATGCCCCTATGTGTTGGATGTCTGCATCAAATTTAGTATGGGCGTAAATGTAATATGACAAAAGAGAAAAAATAAAAAAATAATATTGCACCCACCAAGACTTGAACTTGTGACCTCCAATAACTTAGATTTATAAGTTACCACTTAAGTTAGAGTTCAAAAGTATCTTTATGCTAGTAAAAATAATCTAAAAAGAAGAGATTGTATACAAAAAAGTTACAAATTGTATGTAGTATTCCATTATTTTATAAAATTTAGTGTGGGTGTTAACCCCGCCCCTGATCATCCTTATTCCTGTTACATGTCATAGACCTGCCTAAATGACCCGTTGGTCGTTGCACTTAAGGCCTACCTAGGTAGGCTAACTTGTGTTTTTTTTTCTTTTTCTTATTTAAGTGAGTTAGACCTTCACTTAAAATAAGTCAAAATATATGTATTTGTGTATGTATATATACACCTGCATCACCCATTTTTTCAAACCACCCCTTACACCATAAACGAGGTCTAATAGACTGATGCCATGCTGAAGCCAACAAACTCACGACAACCCTATGAAGTTTTTTCTTTCTTTCTTAACTATTTTTTTGTTTAAATGGTTAGTAGGGAATTGGGCTTTAGTTTTTGTCTCTCTTCTTCTCCTCCTTTCTATTGCTACCACCTCTTCTTCTTCTTCACCTCTTCCCTTCTCTTCTCTTCTTTTTCTCTCTTCTTCTCAAGGTTCTAAATATCGAATATTGGGATCGAATCGGATGGGGGATTTTCATATCGGATATCCGGAGAGATATCAAGGATATGCGCGCATATCGGGCATTCATATCGGACACTATATATAATGAAATATTGATAAATAAAATTGATTTATTATCATAGTATCATCTACCAAATAAAAATGATGTATGCATGCAAATACGGTAAAAAATAATGCACATTTGCACGTAGTCGTGAGTCGCGCAATAAATAAAGCAAAGGGAGCTCATCGCGCTTGAGGGGAGATCGTCGCGCTTAGGGAATGAAAGGGAGGCAAGCGTCATCGTCGTCAGTTCACGGAGGAGAAAAATTAGGGCTCAACTTTTATCAAGCCCTAACGATACAAACAACACTTATATAGTCGGATGACGAGTCGAGTTTGGGTTCAATGTTGATGGGGTTAAAAAAAATGAACTCAATTAAAATAAATCCATGTCGACCGATTTTGCGCCGACTCATATTAGGCGATTTATCGACCAATATTTCAAATAACAGCCGCTTTTTGCTACAAATGACATGGGTGAATGATTTCTCCATATCGTATTTGCAGCAGACAAAAAATGAGATATCGGCCGATATTTAAAACAGTAGTTCTTCTACCATTGTTGCTTCTTCTCATCTTTTCTTTTCTCCTCTTCTTCTTTTGTTGTTGCCGCCTTTTCATCTCCTCCTTTCTTCTCTTATTTTCTACTATTGCTTCTCCTTCTTCTCATTACTGATATGCACATTTACACCCCTCCTATAAATAATTTATGCAATTATACCTTGTATTGCCATTGTGGTGGTGCAACGGGAGTACATTCGAGAAAGTAGTTTTCACTCATTCATCCTATTTTCTATGTATATTTCTCAATTGTCTACTTTTATGATGATTTGCTTTATTATAGATTTTATGAAGTTTTGAATAGTTTGATTGTTAAACCTCCTACATTTCTACTATTTAAATTGTAATTTGTAGTATGCCAGTTGTCATATTTTTCTTAATCGTTACACACTTGGATATTACTTGTATTGCTTCAAATAATTTTTTTTTGGTAAGTTCCTGAACTTTCATTTTTATTATGACAATTTAAAGAAGATTTAGCATACCAAAAAGAATAGAAGATAGCTTAGTCACTGGCTGCGAGTCCACTGCCCCAATTCGCCTAGCACTATTTAAAACATTGGTCTTGGTTTATCTTCGTTTTGAGACATAGTAACAATAGTTTGTAGACAACTAGAAATAACATTTATGCAATAAAGGGGAAGGTAATATCCGAATAAAGCTGACTATCCAATTCAAGCATCTGGCAAATTCACTTGCCACGTCATTTATGGATTTAGAAAATGTGTGTTGTATTAAGTGATCACACCTTATTATATAAAGCTCGTCCATGTTAAATGAATACAAAATCATTAACCTTCTATATTCCTCAAAACTTACGAGCACCCCGCACACGAATATCTAATCTAAAAGGTATACAAGACAAGATAGATGTCCTTACTTCATTGAGGATCGTCTCGGCCAAGTGTTCAATCCTCAACACTCTACCAACAGCAGGGGCGAGACGCGTGTGCCAGTCCCACTCGCGCATTTTGTCGAACACAATACCGTCATCGATAAATACGGCAGATAAATTCGCAGCTTCGAAACACTTCGAAGCAATCGACTCCAGCCCCGAGGCTTTCCTGTGCGTTTCCACTCCATTCAAAGATCCCTCGCAGCCGTACAGCTCCGCAATGTCCCTCAAACTCCTCTGCAGTCCATGAGACCGAAGCAATTCATCAATAATTCCCAGAAATTTTAACTTACACACATCAAACAAAAAGCAAAAAAGGATACCAAAGCTAGACAGTTTTCGCGGATTATGGAGAGAGGAAAAAAGTGCCCAATTTAGCACCCAAATTTGCTCTTTATAAAAAAGGGAAAATCAGAGTGAACCTAGCTTCTGCATTTACTGCTTCATAACTGCAAGCACTGTATCGTTCACGTGCGATGCACGAGACAACTGTCCCGATCGATCGATCGACCGCTCGATCAGGACCGTTCGATCACCAAGCAACGGCTTAAAAACGCGTCTTGGATTCAATTTTCTTGATTTTTGAAATCTCAATTGAAATTAAGAGGAGAGACTATTGTACCTTGAAAGAGAGTGTGTGAGGGGCGAAGGCCAAGGCGTCGCCTTCTGCCTCGGAGAAGCCACGGAGGAAAGGGACGGAGGAGTCGAGGCCGACGAGGTTGTGAGCGTGAGCGTCGATGGCCTTCACGTTCTCGATCGCTTCTCTCAGCTCCCTGTACTTCTCCATCTTCGTCTTCTTTCAACTCTCTCTCAAATTATCAGTCTCTCAGAGGCGCTGGGCTGTAGCTTTAGGACAATATGAAGGGCTAAAATAGAGCTGGTCAACGATAAAGGCTCCTTATGTAATCAAATTTGTTATTTTTTTAGCTTGCGTTGGAATTTGGGTTGCAATTTGGACTAATTTTTTCCCGGGTACATGACGTGCTCCAGTTGACTGTCTGTAGCCGGTCCGGGTTTATGTAATATTTGAATTCAAATTTGATAAGGAGATTCGAATTCGAGTTCGCATTGAAATCTCTCTTTTTGGATAATTTTTTGAAATAATTTTATTTTAACAAATAATTTTTAAACAACACTCTCTTTAATAATATTTAGCAAAATCGACCTCTTATACGTCATGTAGGTGCCACATTGATCCAACCGTCGACTCTAGCGCCAGCGTGTCTCTGTGTTTTGAAAAACTCTGGCTGACAATCTCAGAGAAAAAAAAAAAAATTTTTTGCCTTTCCAATAAACTCCAGGGTTTGCAACCACGGAGTTCAAACACCGGCAGATAATGAACAAGCTTGTGATTGTTTACAAGCTTTGTAATTATTATTTTTTTGGTCTAAGGGAACTCCGACCTTGTCAAGACCGGAGTTCTCCAAGCTTGTAGTTTTTTTTTTTTTGGTCTAAGGGAATTCCAGAGTGATTATACTTTTTTTTTTATCTAAGGAAACTCCGATCTTGATGGGGCCAGAGTTCTCACAAACTTGTAATTTTTCTTTTTTATACTCTAAGGGAACTCCAGTCTTGACAATAATCACAAGCTTGTTTGGTATTTGAATTCTGGTGTTGCCAACCCTGGAGTTTGTTGAAAAATAAAAATAATATTTTTTTTCTTCGGAGTTATCAACTCCTGAATTTTTCAAAATAGCTATACATATCATGCTGGCATTGGAATCGACCGTTAGGCTGACCTGATGCTCACGTGGCGTGTCAGAGGTCAGTTTTCTAAATATTTTTTTGGGGAGTCTTTTTTAAAATTATTTTTAAAATAAAGACGTTAATTCAAAATTTGTCCTTTCTTCAGTTGGCTTCTTTCGAATTCAAGCTTTAGATATGTTTCACAAATGTAAATTAATGCTAAGGTTTAGTTCAATTTTATTATATGAAAACTAACTAGATTGATAATTTATGTTATTAATAATAACAGTTTTGTAAAGCATCTTGGGGCTAAGGCCCCAATTCACCCTAAAAAAAATAATAATAATAAAATATAACAGTTTTGATTTTTATAGTTTTATCAGTCTAATTTATAATGAAATGTGTTGTCATCTAAGCGACATTTCATTCATCTCTCGAAACATTTGTCGGTTCATGGATTCAGATCTTCTCTTCTCATCTGATCTTAATTAGCTTGTAATTTCTATTATGATGAGAGTTTAATATACAAGCTGATGCACATATAAAATTACCCATTATTTTTCCCAGACAAAGGATGGGGTTACAGCGTAACACACCCCAGCCACTTACATTCAAAATAGCAAAATATCAAAACTACAGTTTTAGCAGTGTGTATCTATTACAACTTCATGACAATTCTTTGGTCAAAATACAATTTTTTTTTTTTTTTAAGCTCTCAACTGCCGACGGGATTCACCGTGATAAGTGATAACAGTGGAGCAAACCCAAGGACTTGCCGGTGTCACGTCGGGGGATGAAGAAATGTCCAGAGACGGTGTTTGAACCGGTGACCGTGAAGAGAATTGTGCTCTAATCAACCGAGACGAATCGGTTGGACAACCGCGAGGGACAAATGCACATTTTCAAACTAGCAAAAAACTGTGAAAATCAATAATCAATAATGATGACTTCTCCTCCAACCTTTCTGGCCCTCAAGGAAGTAGCAAATATCCTCATGAATCCAGCAGAATCCAAATCTTTAGCATTAGAGGTAGCAGACACATCCAAAACACCAACGTTAGTACAACAGCAGCAGCCTCTCTGGGGCCTTCAGCAGCAGCATCAACTACTACTCGTTTCATCATGTTGCGATCTCGAAACAAAATCTTCCAAACCTTTGCTGTCAGATTTTCCAACCAAAATGTAATAAAAGAATTAATTGTGGCCAGCAGAAACACATTACTCTTATATTTATTATTAGAAAAACATCCCACTTTTTCTTCACTTGGATAGTTTTCCTTTTTTTTTTTTTAGAAATCCGTTCAGGTATCCGTGGCTCACAACGTGGACAACGAGTGTGATCACCGACTAAATCTTTCGGGTACCGCGCACCCCACACACAAGGGAAGTTTTCTCTACGTGAAACAGAGTAAGGCAGAGTCATTTTGGCCCTCACGTGCTAAACGTCCACCGCGGACCTCGAACTCAAGTCACCTAGGGAGCAAGCCAATGACTTGCCACTAGGACACCGGCGGGGATAGTTCTTACATGTACATTAGCACGTGCCATAAATCTAGCAGTAATATTAAATTCGTGTCATTGAGAATTACAGTTTCAAAAAAGAAATTTATTAAAAAGTAAATATAATGATGACATGTCATTAATAATTAGATTGAATTACATAATTAATAAATGGTATATATTTCTAATTTTCTCTAGTCAAAACTTAACACGAAAAATTTAAAAGTTTGTTAAGTTTAGCATTTACGTGTTCAATAATCCACTCAACAATTGGCATACACAAACCAACATGCACGAATACCTCCAGCTATTCTTTGCAACAAAGGAAAATTCTTTCTTATGTGAATTCTCAATCAAGAAGGTAACAAGGAATACTGAGGAAAACGGCTTTGGACCATTCATTGAGTTAGCTGAAATTTCAGTATCTAGAAGAAAGAGAGGAGGAGGAGAAATAAAGGAAGGGCGCCCGTGTACCATTTGTCACCACCTTTGTGGAGAAGAAGATGATTGAGTCAGACAAGGAGATTTTTGCGATGGATCAGTCTAGCTACCCATCATGTGATCGTGGTTGGCTTCGGAGATTAGTCCTTATCCTTGTTTGTCAACTTTCCTTCTTTTGCTAACTAACCAGTGGGAATTTTGCCGAATGCATCTTTATTGAATATTCTCCCTTCAAATTGTTATCAACCATGATCTCGTACTTTGCCTCCTCATCCATGTTTAGTTAGTAGGGCCGAGCATCGGCAGGTTCGGTACGGTTTTTTTAAACAAAATTCAAACCACATCAAACCGAACCAATTGCCTAGCTGCACCAAATTGAACCGATCTCATATCCAAACTGAACTCAAACCGCATCGAATTCTGCGGTGCGGATTTGTGGTTTGGATATGTAGTAGTCAAAATTGATCCTCATCAAAATGTTGACACGTGCCCACCGAGATGCCCACAGCTCTTGGTTCTTTCCTACAAGCTCCATCGCTCAGAGCCGTCCCAAAGCTACCTTCCATTTCGAAGACATCACCCTCCTGAGTCATCTGCACTCCAAAATTCCCGACTTCACACAAATCGGAAGTTTTCAGTAGCGAACACCGAGATCCCCATCTGCAATTATGCCAGTTTTCTCTCTCTCTCTCTCTCTCTCTCTCTCTCTCTCTCTCTCTCATGTTAAAGACGTGTAATGTCCCTGCATTCAAGACGGCTGTTATGGATAATGCAGAAATTCCCTGCAAGCAATCCCAATAGTCCAACGCCCATAATCATGGTCATTACAACGAATTCGCACATTAATATCGTGCAGTTGCGTAGATCTCACCAGCATCATGTCTGCCTCCATATTAATAGTGTTAGCCCAAAGGCCCATCACTCTAGTTTTGATGATGATTAACTCATGTAGTTATAGTACTAATGATCTTGTCTTTAATTAGTCTCAGATGTTTGATCAAGATCCTAGTAGGTGTTTAGCTTCAATAAAGGATTTAAAGTCAAGTTTTGGAGCTAATACGTGTTGATTCAAGAGCTCGCGCATCAAGATTACATCAAGTACTCAAGAGGAGTCTAACTCATTGGATCAAGGTTGAACCAAGTCAAGAAGGAGAAGAAGATTTTCAAGAGAAGACTTTCAAGATGACTTGTGTCATGGTTGTTGAAATCACCTAGAGGGGGGTGAATAGATGACTAACTAATCTAATGATAAATTAATGCGAAATTAAAACTATTTATGTAAATTAAAAACTATTAAGCTAAACACCAAGTATAACACAAGAGTGTAGCCGAATTCCGGTGAAGGGCTCTGGACTATCTCCTCAAGATTCTTCTAGATAAGAGTTGAGGTGCCGCTATGGCTCTCTTGATTGAATACAAGTGTAAGCAAACAAACCCAAGCATATATCAATTTGAGCACAAGTATATATCAAGCATATAAAGATGTAAGCAATATAAGCATGAAAAATATAAACACAAGTGAGAGATAGAGAGAGCAAACGCAAACATGAGAGATTTGTTTTGAGGTTTGAGCACCCTTACTCTACGTCCCCGCCTTCAATACTATGAAGGATTTCCATTATAAACGATCCCACCGGATCACTCCGTGCCGTAACACCTACAACGAGTTCACACTAGAACTCTTTGGACTCACTAGTCCCTCTTTTGTTCCCGCAAGAACTACACACAAAAGCACACTAGCTTGTCGAGGCTGCACCTCTACACCGAGCTCCCACTAGAACTCGAAACAACGCGAACCCGCAAGTCCGCCTCCTCAAATACAAAGTAGAACACTTTGGTGATCACAACACTTTGATCATCTAAAACACTCTCACAACAAAGATCCCTATAGGATTGATATAGCAATGGATAGCTCAAGTGTGTGTGAGAAAACTATGATTGATTTGGTGGTGAAAAACTCAAGAAATCTCATTTTCAAAACACTCTTGAAAAACTCTCCTTTTGATATGGAAGTATTTGACTCTAAAACAAGTGGAGATAAACACTTAGAAGTGTAGGAAAAAGTATCTTGAAAACCCACTTAAAATCTTGTAGAAAACAGTCCAAGGGAAGCCTAATCTATAGGCTCCCAAAATATGACCGTTGGAGGCCAAATCAACAGCTAACACTATTGTCGATCGACCGGCCAACGGTTAGATTTCTGACCGTTGTGCCATCGGTCGACCGGCCGATCGACCGAGGCTTGGATACAGAGAGCAGAAGCTCTCTACCGGTAGACCGCCCGGTCGACCGGGGCCAGATCCAGAGAGCAGAACTCTGTGGCGGTCGACCGGGTCGGTCGACCGGCCATCCAGCCAAACAAGGCCGTGCTTGTTTGTGCACGTCGGTCGACCGCCCGGTCGACCGACCTCTGGCGCGGTCGACCGTGCGGTCGACCGGCAGAAGGCCAGAACACAGGTTTTAGGGATTTAAAACTTGGTCTTTTTATCTTCAATAAAATCTCATAAATTCTCATAAATTTTACAAAAATAAGTTCATTGATATACTTTGATATACAAACATGTTTGATTAATAATCAAAACATATTATGAACATTTTGAACTATTTTTGTAATATAGAAGTTTTGCCTTTAAACAAAAACCTGTATTTTCCAAAACCTATCTCCAAATTGAAAAACGATTTTTTCAAAACTTCTCTAAATAAAAAAATAAGATATTTTAAATACTTCTGAAGCTTAGTGTGTATGGATATGATCCACTACACATATATGATGAAATATCTATGTTTTTGACAATAAGCTCTAAATTAAATTTGATAAAATACATTTATATTTTGAATCTTAAAAATCAAACCGGTATTTTTCAAAACGAAAACTCTTTTATAAAAACACATATAAATATTGTATATGAGTGTAAATGAACTTGAGCAATCCACCAACTAATCTATCCTTTACATTTTATCTAAAAATAAAATCTTGACACTTACAAACATGACACAAGTCTTCTTGAAAATCCTTTTCCCCTTTTTGTATAAACATAAAATATAGAGCATGCATAAACTCAATAAATGCATAAACTCAATTTCTAAAGATGCATATATAAACTAAAAATCATTCTCCCCCTTTTATCAATCATCAACAAAGGGTGAAAAACAAATCAACAATAAAGATATATATGCGATATACATTCATGAAGAGGAAGACGGTAAGTTAGCTTCCCTGCATACATGCATTACATGAAGAAGGGATGACAAAATCCTAACTCACATAAAGCATAATATACAATGCATAAGTGGAGATGTTAAGCTCCCCCTACACACGTGTACCACATAAAGAAGAGATGTCAAGCTCCTCAATATAAGATACACTCAACATGAATCTATGTATAGAAGAAATGTTAAGCTCCCCTTGCATATAGGCAATACATACTAACAAATTTTGAACAAAATTTTGATAATGCTTAAAGTAAAACTTTGAAATTTCTTAAAACAAAATTTTGGTAGCACTGTAAACAAACAAAATTTTAAGACACCAGTTGAAGATTTTTGAAGCATAGTACCAATGAAAGTAAAATATTTATATTTTGATACCAATTGAAATATATGATAAATTTCGATACCAATTGAAATTGAAACCCAATTGAACTCGAAACATATTGATACTAATTGAAGTAGATTGTAAATTTTGATATCAATTAAAATACCAATTGAAAATAATGCATAAGCTCATTAAAATACTACTTGATATACCTATTGAAATCAAGATTTAAGTCAAACTTAGCATAAACATAATTTGTGCTTTAAACATGTAAGGACATGGTAAATCAAGCACAATCAAATCATATATATGTATGAAAATGAAAATACCAATTGAAATTGATATTATTTGAAATTTGAAGCATACATATATAAGAAAATATATATGAATACAAAATAAAATTTCATGAAGTTCATGTGTATTACTCATAACTATCCACCCTAATCATGAACATGATAAAAGATTTTCAAATAGAGCATACAAGGCATGGTCACCCAACCATCTGCCTTTTAAGGGTTGGTAGGGTTTTCAAAAATAAGAGTTTGAAAATATTTTGTAAAATTTGAAAACTCTACTCATTGAAGAATAAATAACTAGTTTAAAATAATTTTGAAAAACTAGTTAAACATCCTTAAAACATGAAAGCAAATCATATATATATCTCATGAATCATACTAACTACACAAAAATTGACATTCGAAATCTATAAAGCTCAAAAATTCTCATGAAGACAAAGTCATGAGTAAACAAATGAAGTGTGAGTGCACAAAAATCATGTGAATAATATTTTCATGAAAGTAATCAATAAAGCTCAAAATAGGCATGAATTTCTTTTATCAAAAATATGAAAATCATAAAAATTAATTTTCATTAAAAACAGACTTCAAGGTATATGTGTATGTTTTATTAAAACTAAAAATATGCATACATATCCCAAATATAAATGAGTCCATAATGTAATTTGCATGAAGGCAAGTGACTCAAGGGTATATATGTATATTTATTAGTTTTGAACAAAAATTACATATACATGAAGCAAACATATATAAGAATATGAAAAAAAGTGTCAATGAGGGAATCATCAAAACTAGGTTATACATGTACATATAATGAGTACAAATGAGCAATGAACTACAAACATATAAGAATCAAATGTTGCTCACTACTTATACAAATATAGACACAAGTTTTAATGAAAATATACATTTAAACATGTATTCAAAATATGAAGTGCAAAACTTTAAACAAACATGATTATTAAGGTAAATGCACATGTTTTAGAGTAACGATATACACAATAGCTAAATTAAAGTGATAACACAAAATATGAATCCATATGAACATGGGTGTATCTCAATTACTATACATATATGTCATAAGTCTAAATAACATGGCATTTAATAACAATCATGAAAAACATGCTAAAAATCAATAATCTAACAAGTATGTAAACAAATAAGGAGTTAGAGATAGTTACCAAAATTATTAGGGCACATCTCTATATCTTCAAACCATGGTGGTCCTCTCACCAAACTTCCTTGATAGTGGTGCATCGATTTGTATATCCATCTAGCCCATGCATCCACCACAAAGGCACCAATTCTCTAACGTCATGTGAGAGCCCACACCTACATCAAACACAAGAGGTGAGAATTTTGGTACCTATTTTCTTTTGGGTTCATGGGGTTGGCATTGTTTGGAACCCAAATATTTTTATTAACAAAATTTAAAGAATTTACCTTATCATAACAAAACTTTGCTAAGTGGCCTTTGCGGCCGCAATGTGTACATTTGTACACTCTAGTATGCACATGAGAATGAGTGTGATCATGATGTGCAAAGTGTGCATATGTGTGCCGTAGGTGATGTGCGTGAACATGTGGAGCTTGTTTCTTTTGAAATAAGGTTTTCAATCTATTATGATTAAATGCACAATTGTTCAAAGTTGAGCTCAAACAATCTATTCTATTTTTTAAAAATTTAATCTCATTTTTATCAATAGTGGCATGAAAAGCATGGTGAGAATGAGAATCAACAATCTTTTCTTTTTAGAACTATTTTCTTTTTCTTTTGGAACAATTTTTCTTTTAAAGAGTTGTTTTCTTCCAAAGCAATTTTCTTTTCTTTTTCCACCAAAATAATTTTATTTTTCAAAGAAGTATTTCTTTCACAAAGATCATTTACCTTAGAAGTCAAAAAAATATTATTCTTTTTCAACATATCATTTTCTTTTGAAATGCATTCCAATTTATTTTGAAAGGAATCTTTTTCTTTAACATGAAATAAAATTTATTTTTCAATTTCTTATTATCCTTTTTAAGCAAGTCATATTTTTCAAGAAGTTATTGACAAAATGAAACAAGATCATCATATGACAAGTCAACATCCTCATCAAGCTCGAATTCAGAATTTACGGGGTTATCCCCTTGGATCATGTAGCACAAGTTGGAAGCATCACTTCCATCATCCGAGTCACTCTCCGCATAATATTGCTTTTATTCGCCAAGGGAGACTATAGTATTCCATACTACAAAAGTCAAATCAAAGTTAGAAGCCCTAGATAAATATTCATCATTTAGGGTTGATTTTAGAGCATGGATGGCTTTTGCATTAGCCTCAAGATATTTGCCATTTAAACAATAAGAGTATTTAATAGTGGCAAAATAAACATGAATACCTAGGGCTTTGAGATACATTGACATCTTAACCTTCCAAGTTTGGATGTTAAGAATATCAAACATGGGAGGTGACATGAAATCCATGTGTGTGTAAATATTGTGATAGCCAAAAAATAAGGATCTTTATCTCTAAGTTGTTAGACCCAAATAAAGAGCACCATGCTTTGATACCAACTGAAATCACCTAGAGGGGGGTGAATAGGTGACTAACTAATCTAATGATGAATTAATGCGGAATTAAAACTATATATGCCAACTAAAAACTATTAAGCTAAACACCAAGTATAACACAAGAGTGTAGCCGAATTCCGGTGAAGGGCTCTGGACTATCTCCTCAAGATTCTTCTAGATAAGAGTTGAGGTGCCGCTATGGCTCTCTTGGTTGAATACAAGTGTAAGCAAACAAACCCAAGCATATATCAATTTGAGCACAAATATATATCAAGCATATAAAGATGTAAGCAATATAAGCATGAAAAATATAAACACAAGTGAGAGATAGAGAGAGAGCAATCGCAAACATGAGAGATTGTTTTGAGGTTTGAGCACCTTGCTCTACGTCCCCGTCTTTAATACTATGAAGGATTTCCATTATAAATGATCCCACCGGATCACTCCGTGCCGCAACACCTACAACGAGTTCACACTAGAACTCTTTGGACTCACTAGTCCCTCTCTTGTTCTCGCAAGAACTACACAAAAAGCACACTAGCTTGTCGAGGCTGCACCTCTACACCGAGCTCCCACTAGAACTCGAAACAATGCGAACCCGCAAGTCCGCCTCCTCAAATACAAAGTAGAACACTTTGGTGATCACAACACTTTGATCACCTAAAACACTCTCACAACAAAGATCCCTATAGGATTGATATACCAATGGATAGCACAAGTGTGTGTGGGAAAATTAGGATTGATTTGGTGGTGAAAAACTCAAGAAATCTCTTTTTCAAAACACTCTTGAAAAACTCTCCTTTTGATATGGAAGTATTTGGCTCTAAAACAAGTGGAGATAAATACTTAGAAGTGTAGGAAAAACTATCTTGAAAACCCACTTAAAATTTTATAGAAAACAGTCCAAGGGAAGCATGTCAATTGTCTAGTGTCATATATCAGGTGTCAGGTATCATGTGTCAAGTGATAACATGTCAAGTACCAGTGTAAGATATTAAGTGTCAGGGATCAGGTGTCAAGTATAACATGTCAAGTACCGGTATCAGATATCAAGTGTCAGGGATTAGGTGTCAAGTATAACATGTCGAGTACTGGTGTCAGATATCAAGTGTCAGAGATCAGGTGTCCAGTATTACATATCAGTGTCAGATAATTAACATGTCGGTGTCAGGTGAGTTGAATACATAGTTACAGCATCATATGTCAAGTAATCATCCGGTCATGCAACATGATATAGGAGAACAATATAGTTAAACATTTCAAACTCTTCATAATCATATCTATAACAATAATAATTTAATCTATTAATTAGCTATGCGAAGCCAAGCTAAGCAGAGCATATGTAGGCATACCATGTAAGTATAATACCAGTTCAACAAATTATAATAACGGCCGACAGGTATTCATATAATATACTAATTTTAGAAAATCACTCGCATATCATATATCAACTCACATAACGATGTATTATGTATTAAAATTAGAGTAGTAAATGCTAGACATGTAATGGTAGTGACAAGACATCCACATATCAACATATCATGAAATAAACGCTAGAGTAGCAGTTAATAAATATGAATTGATGATACCAAAGCACTTAAATTATATCGAGTCCTAGAATAGAATTAGTAAGGCACGAGGCAACACAAAGTACTCACATAAATCACCAAAAAATGCCGTAAAATCACGGAACACCATAAACACGTACACGCTACTAATCCATATAATATATATGTATATATGTATATATATATATATTAGAGAGAATAAGAGAGGGGAGAGAGAGAGGATTAGTTAAAGAGAAGAATTAGTTAGAGAGAGAAGGAGACTGAGAGAGAGAGAGTTATAGAAAAGAAAAGAGAGAGGGGTTGGCTGGAAATAGAAGGGGGGTAATTAGAGGATTACAAGAGTAAAAGTGGAAAGGAATAAAAGAAAGAAAGAAGAAAAGAAAGAAAGAAAGAAAGAAAGGAAAGAGAAAGAAAGGGAGAGGAGGGGCTGGCCGGCAGCTCTGTTTGGTGTTATGGTGTTGTTGATGTTGTTGTAGTTGAAGGTGATGGTGGTGGTGGTGGTTGATGGTGGTGGTAGTGGTTGAAGATGGTGGTGTTGGAGAGTTGAAGGAGGAGGAGGAGATGGTGGTGGGGTGGTGGATGTTGAGGAATGGGGATTTTGATGGTGAATTTTGAAGAAGAAGAGGAAGTGGAGAGATGGGTTTTGTTGAAATTGAAAGGGTGGTGGTTGATATTGGTGGAAGGAAGTGAAAGAGGGGATTTTAGGGGGTGGAGATGGCCGAATCTAGGGCTGTGGTGGCGCTCTAGGCGGCAGTGATGGTGGAGCCGGCGGTTGTAAGGGGAGAGAGAGAGTGAGTGTGTTGGTGGGAGAGAAGGATAAATGAGTAGATGGGGAAGGAGAAAGGAAAGAAAGGAAGAAAAATAAAAAGAGGGAGAGGGAGAGGGAGAGTATGGGGAAGAAGTGGGGAGAGGAATGGTTGCTGCAGCTACTGCTGCTGTGGTTTGGCAGGGGATAGTCGGCATGGGGGGCAGGTAGGGGAGAAAAAAAGAAAAGAAAAGAAGTAAAGAAAGAAAGGAAAAGGAAAAATTAAGAAAAGGAAAAAAATTTGGAAAATTAATGAATAAACATATTATTAAATAATTAAATTAATAGAATAACCTGAGACTGTTAAGTAGAGGAGTGGAGAAGAAAAAAGCAAGAAAAGAAAGCAAAATAATATTATTATTTAAATAGGGTAAAATTTGACAGTTTCAATAACGCTCTAAAAAATTCTCAAAAATAGAAAATATTATTTTAAGATATATGGTGAAATCAGATTCAAGAAATTTAATCTGGTTTTCAAATTAAAAATTTTGGAATCTTCGGCGATACTGGTCGACACCAAAATCGGCCAAATTTTGATAAATTCAGAAAAATCCCAAAAATGTATTTAGATAGAAAATGAGATTTTAAGAAGTAATGTGAAATCTGTTTCTAAAAATTCAATTCCGTTTGAAAATTAAAAATTCAGGAATCGATCTGCGACGCCGATCGACACCGGTTTGAAGATTTTACAGAATAATTTTGAAAAATTCCAAAAAATTATGAAAATCTAAAATATTGAAAAATAGTATTTGAAACTGAAATCGGTCAAATCAGACTATCAGAAAGGTCAAATCAGGCAGTATGCTGGTATCGGGTTCCCGGTCCAGGTCAGGGCTGACTCTAAGACTGAGAATGCAGATCCGATACCAAATAATATAAGCAGTCAATACCTAAAAACAAATACTGAAAGAAAATTAAAACAATACAGTCAAAAAAATTGGGACACGAATCTGGATACGTATCCCGTGAACGGGGTGCTGCAATGCCCAAGATCAAAACTAGGGGCAACCTGCCAAGAGACATGAGCTCTCCATCCTTTCACCAAATTCGCTCCGAACTCACAAACCTATGAAACAAATTCACGCCGCTGAGGCTCCTATCAGCGAGATCTTCAACACCATCAAGGACCAGCCGTGGGTTAGGCACCGGATACCAATCCGGTACGATCTCTCACTGCCCGAAGCAGAAGAATATTCCTCCTACCATCACTGCAAGGAGCACATGACCATTTATTGTTGGGCCCTCCGGAAATACCTAGAAGAGCTCATCCAATAAGACCTCATCAAAGAGTAAGTCCTCTATCGTTAGGCCCTCCAGATCTGAACAGCTCAACTCTCCACCGCCTACGCAACCATAACATCTGATCACGCAATACAAAGCAATTGAGTGATTTCACGTTTCCAAGAGACAAGGCAGTTCTCTTATCCCTATCATTTTCTGTATTTCAATTCCATGTATTTCATTCCAATGTTGAATAAAATGATATTTTGCTCCTAGCCATTGTAGCCTCTCCAAGCTAGACGTTCCACTGATGGGATTTCCCCTCGGAACTACTCCGCTGTTGGGATTTCCCTCATTCGGAGTCGATCTTTCCACTGATGGGATTTTTCCCACTCGGAGAACTGTTTCTAGGTATTTCGCTGATGGAATTTTTTCCACTCAAAACTATTCCACTGCTGAAATTTTTCTCACTCGGAGTCGGTTCTTCCGTTGATGGGATTTTCCCCACGTGGAGAACTGTGTCTAGGCATTCCACTGATGAAATTTCTCCCACTCGGAATTACTCCGCTATTGGGATTTTTCCTACTCGAAGTCAATTCTTTCACTGCTGGGATTTCTCCCACTCGGAGGACTATATTTGTACGCTCCGCTAATGGGATTTCCCTTACTTGGATATGGCAACAAAGACTTTTCTACGAGCCCTTTCTCGATTATCCTATGAGAATTGTAAGCCTTCACTGATGGGATTTTCCCACTTGGAGTCCCTACTCTGTTGCAGGAATTTTCTCCTCTCAGAACCCCCGTTTGATGTTCTATTGATGGGATTTTTTCCCACTCGAAAATACAAACTATGGCTTAGGGGTTCCCTCATCTGACCCACTGGCGGATGAATCCCAAGCAGTTTTTCTCTGTAAGGTCCCTGCCGGACCGTCACTCCACTGCTGGGATTTTTCCCACTCAGAGCAGACGCATCCAATTTATCAATGGTTGATACCCCTACTTCAGGTCCTTATCGAGGTCACAGCTCTGATACTGAAATTTTTTTCCACTCAAAAGCGATTGTAAACCTGACTCCACTGCTGGGATTTTTCTCACTCGGAGGCCCAATTCTGCTGCTGAGATTTCCTCCACTCAAAGGACCGGATTGTCACTCCATTGTTGGGATTCCCCTCTTGGAGTCGAGGCATCAAATCTGTCGATAGGTGATTGATCGGAGGAAATCGTGCACAAAATGTGTCATTCTGAAATCAAAAATTAAAGTGTGTGCGCTTTGACTTCCTCGATACTTTCATTATAGCATATAGGCTAAACGGATTGAATCCACAAGGACGAGAGGCGATAGAAGTATTAACGGTATGTCCACGTATGTATTAACTGTTCTTCTATGTTTCAAAGAATCAAAAGAAAATTAAACAAATAATGAAAAATAGAAGAGTACGGTGAAAACAAAGATAAAATTATTGAAGAGAACGTATTTGTAATTTTTAAAATTATTTCTAAAACAAAATAAAAATGGAAGAAAAATTCATGGCTACTAACTACTAATGGCTCCACTAAAATACTAACAACTTAGTGATAGTTGCCTCACATGTATCATTGGCCATCACTAGTCCTTGGTTCAAGAGCTTTTCAAAGCATGACCCAGAGCACTCTTCACATCCAAACTCAAATAAACAAGTGCAAGCTACTATTAAACCATCAAAATAAAAATAGAGCAAGCATGGAATAAAGTAATGTTAGCTTATTAGAGAGTTAGATGTTAGAGTGTTAGAATCCATTATCATAAGCCATCAATGGCTCTTGTAAGAGCAAGGCCAAGTAGAGCCAAAATGTTAAGGTGGTTTTCAAAATTATGGGCAAGTTCAAATGGATAAGATGAAATTGAATCTTGAATTTCAAAACAGTATGATTCTGGGTCACATCAATAGGGTAAGGGATATCAAAATCGGTCAACGATTGATAAGGTCGAGTTTTCTCATTCCTATATGCAATTATGTTGGCCAATTGACTCCCTTCTGCATGGATGGACTGGGTAACCACATTTTGAGTCCGAATCATATCTTTCATACTCTGTGCAATCGGTTCTTTTTGAGAAGGTGAGTATGGAGATTGATTTTGAAAATTGCGGTGCAATTGTGAGTCTATCAGATTTTGATATTGTCGCTCAGACTCACGCAAGAGTTCCATATTCAATTCTAAGACTGAAGGTTGTTCATTTTGAATCGGTGAGACTGGAAAAGATGAGCATGATTCTTAAAAATTTGGTTGAAATGATGAGTCCAACATGTTTTGAAATCGTTGCGCTGTTCATGAAAGACTTCCATTCTCTTTTCTAACTCAGATTTTTCTTCAATTGGATGTTCTAAAAAAAGAGTATATGAAGTTTGTGGGAAGGATTGTGAGTAAGTTTTGAATTTGTTGTTGGGACTCAAGCATGACTTCTATACTTTTTCCAAATCAGATTTTTCTTCAGTTGCTGGAATAGGAAAAGGAGTATGAATCAAAGTTGGAGAATGAATTTTGCGGATAAGGTATTTGAAAATGTGTCTCGAGGGAGGTGAATCCCGTGGACTATGTGAAGAGTGGAAATTATTTTAAAAATTATGATTATAAGATTGGAGTATGGGTCATATTGAGTTGGATAAACCCAATCCGACCTATATGGTTGGTTCATGTTGTACATAGTTGGGTTGGAGTTATCCAAGTCAAATGAGGTCGGGATGAAAAATGAATTCATTTGCTTAAAAAATTTTTGGTTATATTACATTTTATCACAACAATCACAAACCAAAACAAGCAAACAAAGAAAAAAGAAAAATTCAAAAACAAGCCTATACTAGGGTTGACCTAGACCTAGATGACTCCTAACTAGTTAGACTGTCCACGGGAGATATATTGTAGCAATCTTATCGCAAGTTAATCAACCAGGAAGCGGCAAGTCTAGTGGGAGGTATCCGTGCTTGAGCAACGGGCCTAATTATGCCAAACCACTGTTCTTCGAGGTTTCGCCTCTCAGACCCCAACTGTTGACACCAATTTGATAAGAGTCAAGCTCTAACAACTTTCCTTAGGTCAATATCCTAAGTGAGTCTGAGATGTCCCTAGGGGCCAATATCTAGAAAGTTTTATTTAAGCTTGGTTTGTGTGAGTGGGGAGGTAGTTTTTGGGGGTAAGGGAGGGTAATGATTTCCCAATCTTATGTTGTATTGGGATATGCCCTTAAGTTCAATTCGTGCAAATGTGCATTATAGACAAGAATGAACACAAAAAGTTAGTAAATCACCCACATGTCTGTCATAATTATACGCAATGCGATATGTACACCTCAGTCCATAACAACAACAGAAGAATAAAATACAATATATTGGAATTGAAATTGACATGTGTCTAGATGCAAATGTCTATACCGTTTAAAATATCCAATTACCATATTTTAGTTCTTAATTATTACAGTGCACAGATAATCTAAATAGAAAACTAGTAGCAGAATACACAAATATTTGCAAATAAAGATACCCCTGCAAAAGATGAAGATCAAAGCCAGAAAAATGTTGCGTTTCACCCGCCAAAAAGGTCTGGCCGCGCCAAAACAGTGGGCAACAACTCCCTGCTTTCTTGAGCAGGGAGATATAGGGGAGTAAGGACTTCTGTAGTTATTAGATTCTGAAAATTTTTACCTGTACCCAGAAATAGAGAAGAAAACAAAACAAAAACGTGAAATCAAACCATTCTCATCCCCAGCAACGGCGCCAAAATTTGATCGCGGTTGCACGAAATATGTCATATTGAAATTAAAAATTAAAGTGTATGCGCTTTAGCTTCCTCGATACTTCCGTTATAGCATAGAGGCTAAACGGGTCGAATCGACAAGGACGGGAGGCGATAGATGCATTATCAGTATGTTCACGTGTGTGTTATTGGTTCTTCTATATTTCAAATAATCAAAAGAAAATAAAATAAATAATGAAAAGAGAAGAGTACAGTAAAAATAAAGATAGAACCATTGAAGAGAAGATATTTGTGATTTTTGAGATTATTTCTAAAACAAAATAAAATGGAAGAAAAACTTATGGTTACTAACTAATAATGGCTCCATTAAAATGCTAACCTCTTAGTGATAGTTACCTCACATGTATCCTTGGTTATCACTAACCTTGGTTTAAGAGTTAAGAGCTTTTCAAAGCATGACCCATAAGATCACTCTTCACATCCAAACTCAAATAAATAAATGCAAGCTACTATTAAATCATCAAAACTAAATTAGGGCAAGCATGGAGTAAAGTAATGTTAGTTTATTAGAGAGTTAGATGTTAGAGTGTTAGAATTCATCATATGAGCCATCAATTACTCTTATAAGAGCAAGGCCAAGTAGAGGCTATTAGATTCATGTGGATTATCAAGTAAGGAGTTAGGAAGTTAGTGATTATTAGTTAGATGCTATGAGAAAACATTAGCTAAGCATGTGAAAGATTACAGAGAAGAAAACAAGTAGAGATAAAGAGAGAACCTTTCATAGAGTGTCACCCTCAATTATAAGAACTCTAAATTTCTTCTTAAGAATCACTCTCTGAATTTTTACATGATCTAAAAGAAAGAAAAAATACAAAAGAAAAGAAGAAGAACAATTAAACTACACTAAAGAGAAGAACACTACCCTAAAACCTTCCTCCTCTTCTGTTATGCTTCAACCTGGGGATATATATAGCAGGGGGCCTCTGGGAGTCAAGACAGGGCATGCGTCGAAACTCGACGCGTGGCTCCATGGTAAGGCCACGGCGCGTGCGGTGCCGAAGTGTGTAGCCTTTGGCTGCACTCATTTACCTGTATCTTTTGTCTGTTTCTGGTATTTTGCACCCAAAATTCGCGGATTTGGTTTCAAAGTCCTTAGGCTACTACTAACTAAAAAATTCTCAAATAAATGGAAGTTTTGGGCATATTTTTCACTTCATGCCATGGACCTAGAAATACACAAGAAAGTTATTATTAACAGAATTTTTATTCAGAATAAATGTAAAGATGTAGTATGAAATATGCATATTTGGAGACTAATCAGTGATACCTCCACTTCAGGTCTCTTTCCAATATGTAGCTAGTCATTCCGGAGAGTCCATGATTACACAAAGCACATGATATATAAATGAGAGTTTTTATTTGGATTATCCCCTCGATGTACTAGTTTCGTGTGATTAACGCTTCCTAAAATACGGAGTACGGGAACGTGAAAATGGCTAGCAGATACTCATGAAGAGTAAAATCACATCCATGAATACCTTAAGCTGTCAACAACGAGCAGGATAGCACACATATATGTATATACAACTAAGTGCAGGGATAAAAACACATATATGAAAAATAGAATTATCAACAATATCATCCACCATATCTGAATAAAACAAGCTAAGAAAAGAAACTGAACTCACCTAGGTCAAAAGAACTAGAATATGTTCTACGATCAACTCTCTATACTAGCTTTCTGATCTGAATACTGAAAATAATAAAGGTCCATCAGAAACGGACCAGTAAGAGTACACGAAGGGAAAAGAATAATAAAAGAGAATATGAAAATGCAGTAACAGTACAAGTAGGGCATTAAAATAATAAGAACCATATGATTGGCAGTATCACAAACTGAAAGTAATAACAATAACAGGAATAATTAGGATAATAGATCATGATGTACAATAAGACCATGCATGCATGTTGTTGTTGGTCCCGATTTGATACCAATTGTAGGAATAATCACTATATTGTACCTCATCTTCTTCTTGAGCCATAAAACAAATGTTGGCATGTTCAGTGGTTTCTTCTTCGTCAGAGGAAGAGGAATCACTATTTTCCCATGATGCTTGATAGTCTTTCTTCTTTTTGAACTTTTTGCTCTTGAATTTATCTTTGTTTTTGAGCAATGGACAATTTTTCTTCATATGACCTATTTTATTACAATTAAAACATTTAAACTTACCTTACTTCAAGAACTTTCTGAATTTTCTTGAGAGCATTATCATCGTCTCTTCATCGTCATCTGAATTATCCGTATCTAAGGATGCATGGAAGATAAGTTCTTTCTTCTTTGAGAAAGGTTGTTGTTCATCCTTCTTTCTATCTTCCAGTTGTACTTCATATGTCATTAAATTACCAATGAGGTTTTCTAATGAAATAGTGGAGAGATCATTTGCTTCTTCGATTACAGTTGTCTTCTTCTCCCAATCTGATGTAAGTGCACGAAGGATCTTGCGAACTTTTTCGACTTGGGCGTATTCCTTTCCAAGGGATGCTAAGAAATTTGTTATGTCGGTGAACCTTGTAACCATTTCTGAGATGGTTTCATTCTCTTTCATTTTGAATAGTTCAAACCTATGGATAAGAATAGAAATTTTAGATTCTTTAACCTTATTTGTGCCTTCATGTGTTACCTGTAGAGTGTGCCATATTTGATTTGTAGATGTGGCTGTTGACACATGATTGAATTCTTCTTTGGTTAAGGCACAGAATAATGCATTCATCGCTTTGGCATCAAGGTTCGCATTCTTCTTTTGATCACCACTCCAAGCGCTGTAATTGGTAGTCGGTTTGGTGTACGCTGCTTCTATTATATTCCATAGTTCGTAGTTGAGCGATTGCAAGTAAATCTTCATTCTACACTTTCAGTAGTTGTAATTCGATCCATCAAATAGTGGTGGATGTTGTGTAGAATATCCTTCTCTGAATTGCGATGAAGGAAACTCCGTTGCCATCCTTGTATGTTGTTGACTGGGTATGCAGGGCTCTGATAGACTATGCCGGGCTGGGCTCTGATACCAATTGTAGGATCTAAAAATTACGTCAACACTCAAACAAAGATATTAGCATTAAATAAAATACTTGCATAAAAGAAAATAAATCACAGAAAGTAAATCAAATGCAAACACAAGTGATTTATCCTAGTTCGGTCCTCTTGACCTGCATCCAGTCCCCAAGCCATCCGCTTGAGATTTTCCTTTAACCTTTGATTTTGTACACCCAAAATCAACGCCTTGTATACCACTTGACAAATCCCCTTTACCAAATGTATACAACTCTTCTTACAACCAAGAAGACACAACACCTTGTACAACCTCTCTTCAACCCGAAGACGCTCTTGTACAATCTTTCTCTTTGAGTGATTACAAACAATCCTATAAGCCTTGAATCTATATGTGATCATGAACAAGGACTCTTATAGGTGGACTCTAAGAAATCTTCACTAAAGGATTAAAATTTGAGTGAAGAATTGAAAGTGGAAACAGTTTTCTAGAAAACAGATTTTTGAACAGAGTTTTTGGGTAGAAAACTATTGATATGAATTGGTATTTTTAGCCTAGGACAACATCCCTATTTATAGCTAAAATCTATGGTCAGTTAGGGTAGTTATCAGGACAAATTTGAATATTGAAACGTTGGATAAAACACCAGAAATCAGAAACTGTCTAACAGTCAGAAACTGCCATTAGTCGACTTGAGTCTATGGGTTAGTCGACTAGAAGAATAACTTTTGCCTATATTAGTCGACTAATAGAGTGGGCAAGTCGACTAGGGAATAGATGATACAAAAGACATATTTCTGGAAACTGAATATAGTCGACCAGTAAAAGGTATAAGTCGACTAGGCCATATATTAGCAGACTATAAAGACTTATAAGTCCACTGTAGTGCATACAGATCAAAAACAGAAAGTTGGTATGCATCTAAAAACAAACCTAAGTCGACTATAGTTAAGGGTTAGTCGACTATAGCTGGTATAAGTCGACTATAGCTAGTATAAACTATTCTTGATAATAAGTAGGCTTATAGACTTAAGATGTGTGTGTATGTTCTAGGCTTTTAACATTCCAATAAATATTACAATACACATCTATAGCCATTATTCTTGAGAAGTCTTAAGCATGTAGAACTCTTGTATAAAATTGTGAGATAGAGCTCCAATGAAATGGCTTCACAAATGTATCATCAGAATTAAGTTCCAACATTCTCCCCCTTTTTGATGATGACACTTTGTGTGCATGAAAAAAAAACTCTCCCTGCAGAGAATATGTTATATGTTCTCCCCCTGCGTAAAACAGGTTATAACAAATATAGAAAAATAAGTGTTCTCCCACTACAAAAAATATATCATAACATATATATACATATGATAAATGTTTGAAATATTTTTCTTATTAAACTTTTATTTGGTACCTGAAAGATAAACATTAAAATGGTACCAATCATTTATAAGATCAAAGCATTAACTTTTAGGAATCCAAACCCAATTTGAATTTGGTTTCCATCTGTTAGTATACATATAATTGCATGAATTACATATAAAATGTACGTATGATGTAATATAAGTATTTTTATCAACAATACTTAAGTTTTTAGGAATCCATATGAACTTATTCTTAATTCTTTTTGAAATAATATCAGTATTTCTTTTTATAAAAGAATTATATGGATTATGATTCTTTTTTACAAACATGTATAGATTTTTCACTTTGATTTAAGAATCCATAAGAATTATATGGATGCATGGAAGGCAAGTTCTTTCTTCTTTGAGAAAGGTTGTTGTTTGTTTTCCATTATGTTTGCAAAGGGGGAAAACTTACAAAAAAGAGTTTGAGGAGCTAAATTACAAGTATTCTTAAAAAGATTACAAGTAGATCTCCTCAGAGTTCTGGAGAAGTGTGTCGATAGGAGTCTGGTCAGCGCGTGACCACTTTGTCCCTTTGACGATGCGAGCGATGAGATTCCCTTCTCGCCTAGTTCGGGGAATCAGAGAACAGAAGGTTGGTAAAACCCTCTTGCTGCTTCTCAAAATCGCCTTCAATAAGGAATTCCTTCTCGCCTGGTTCCGGAGATTCCTTGAGAAGAAGGACGATGTTAGGGTATCAACACCCTGGATAGAGAAAGCAATTCTCTAAAAGGTCTCTGAATTCGAGAACGCACGGTGCGTTACGAAGAAGTCTCTGCTTGTCGAGTCCTCTCTCTTGCACCTCTCTCTTAAGCCGGTCCGTCTGGTCTCGTGCGTCCGTATGCGTGCCTCTCCTTGTACCCCTGGTGGGCTATTTATAGGGAGAGCAAGGGTATAATCGTCCCTTGAAAATATGGAAACAGATTGAATCGAATCTGTTTGAATCCGGAAAGTAGCCTTGCTGCGAGGCTAAGATCAGCTTCTGCGAAGCTAGAAATGGCAGGTCGGTTGATCTTCTTGATCATTTCCATATCGTTGGAGGATTTCTCCTGATCTTCTTACTCGTTTTAGGAGAGTCAAGAGATTGTGGCAATCAACTGCCAAATTTGATCTCTGATTTGATCTTAATTGGATTTGATCTGATTAGATCTGATCTCATCCGGAGATTTGATTGGTCAAAGGTTGACCATAGCAGACCAATAGCGGAGCTGCCCGCATTGAGCTCGTAGCGGAGCTAGAGGCAGCTTTTGGCGAAGTCCGAAAGAAACCCTTTGGCGGAGCTGGAAGTCCTCTGTGGCGAAGTTTACGAGTTAGCTTCTTGGCGAGGCTTTGAATGGCTTCGAGGCGAAGTCGAGTGATATTAGCCTCTCAGGCGAGGCTATCCCTTTGGGCTCATGTAATGCTAAGTGCTAGCATTTTAGACCTGCTGAGGTCTGTTTAGAGGCAATCTGGGTTCACTGTCTGCTTGCTGGATCAGTGGAGTCCAAGCTGCTTCCTTGTCCCTCGGAGACGGGTGAAAACTGGTCTTCAGCTTGTCTGTCACTTGTCTTTTGTAAATGTCAACAAGTTTAGACATTGTTCGGACCAATAAGAATCTTGTCTTTTTTAAGTGTCAACAAGACCCCCTTCAAAGTTTTCGAAAGTCTGCAATGGCTCAGACTTCAAAATACTTTGAACTGCTTTGATTGGTGGTGTGTGGAGTATGAACGTCGCCATGATGGTTGAGTTCAGCTTCGCTTTGGATCCTGCTTTGGGATGTAGATTCGCGTCTGGGTAGCTTCGCTCTGGAACATCTGTCGCTTTCCCGAGGCCAACTGCCATGGGCCAGTTACGAGGAGGATTACTCCTTTCTTCGTGCTGATCGAGGGAGATATTCTCCGATTTGCATGTTTCCAAGGGAGGATATTCCCTTTCTTCAAGGCGCCATAAGTGCCTTTATGAGGGAGACATTTCTCCCTTTGCACGGTTCCAAGGGAAGCCGTCCCTGTTCTCAAGGCGCAGTAAATGCCTTAAATGCGCTTGTCACGCCCCGCAATCATAATACTCATATAAAGGGTACGTGACGAGAGCCGGCGACGTATTTTTAAAACAAATACGTTAAGCCTCAGTACATTGATTCAAAATAAAACAAGATTTATTTGTTATTCCAGCTAGAAGAAACCAAATACATAATGTCACCAGATGTCTCACTTATTACAACATAACAAAATCATAGAAAATACGACAATAAAAGTCTCTCACATATGAAAAAGAAGGATCTGTCTACTGAAGATCAGCAAGGTGCTCGAAGTACTGCTCCTGCAGAGTCTCTGGATCAGAACCTGAGTAAGCAACTCAGGGTCGTCAATAGCGACCTAAATAAATGATAAAAAGAGAGGAATATAAAAATAACATGTAAAATCTAACGACAACATGCATAGCTAACATAGTTTTCTTTCTAGTAATTAGCATATCAGAATCATGTTAAAGTACAGTAATATACACCACATAACCATTTGTAAACTATAATTTATCCAGATGAGGTAAAGTTGTCAATATGTCTGTGTATGTTTATTCTCAATGTCTTATTGTTTGAAATTGATAATGGAGACGGAAATTTGTGTTTTAGGTGGGTTCCGTACATACCCGGAACTACGGCCCAATCACCTGGCGCTGAACCAGGTCCTACCGCTAGGTAGTCAATATCAATATCAATAACAATGTGTCAATAACGATAACAATGTGAACAATACGGGATGTCAGTCATCCCCGGAACCCTGCAGTGGAACCGTATTTCGGCTGCGCAACCTATATCCTAAGTCCACCCAAAATACCAACACCGTCTCCTTTATCAATTTTCCCATCCCCAGTTATAAGTTATCAATGATTATGTCATCTAAGTTGCTGGGTATGAACAATAACAATAATAATGACATATGTGACAATGAAAAAAGTCTTACCCAGTGACAATAGTAACATAATCCCTTTTTCTTTCTTTTTTTTTCCCTTCAATATTCTCATAATCCAATATCATATAATCCCTCCTATGATGTAGTCAATATGTAATAAAGAATTCAGTGTCACATTCCTTTTCTGCAATTTCCAATAATTTCAATTACTTTTTTTGAATAATGTTCAATAATTAACAATTTCACAATTATAAAAATTTCTACTTCTATTGAGTATTCAATAAATTTCGATCAAAAGTAAATTAGAGATTTCAGAAAAACAAACATCTAATTATGCAACATTGATATTTGGAATCTTACATATTTCTGAGAAATTTCTAAGTTCTAGGATTTTGACAATAAGTTTAATAGATCAACCATTCAATAATAGCAACAATAAATATCCTAAAATAAACAAAATGACATATGTACATAATATAGTGAGTGAAAGAACACTCACCTGGGCTACCACGCGTCCAAGCACCAATCGGAGAAATCTACATTAATATATATATTCGAATTAGAAAATTATCGAACTTTCATATATCGACTTTTACGTGAAATATTCTATTTATTTAATATTTTAAATCAAATGTGAACAATCCGGATTTTTAAATAATGTTGCATAATGAAGTATAAAGTTATGTGATTTTTCAGATTTTATTTACTGATTTTTATGTGGTTTAAATGGTTTAAAACTTATAATTTTCTTAACGGGTCTGAAATTAGAATAGCGGGTTTCAATCTTTAAATGCAGTGGTTTAGCACCATATGAGCTGCAATTTACTCAAAACTTTTTCTGTAGATGGTAGGACTTATCTAGATATTTATACATATTTTTTTTATTTTTTTCCAAATTTTTATCTAGTTAAAAAATTGTTTTTCAAAACTTAACGGGTCTGAAATTGTAATTGGGTCGGATTTAAAATGAATTGGGCTTCATTTTTTTCTCTGTTTTTCTTCTTTTTGTTTTCTGGTTTCTGGCCTGGCCCAATGGCCAGGCCCAATTCTTTTTTTTTTCTCTATATTTCCTTTTTGTTGTTTTCTGGCCTGGCCATTGGCCAGGCCAGTTTCCCTTCATTTTTCTATTTCCTTTTTTTTGTTTTCTGGACCTGGGCCAGTAATCCAGGCCCGGATCCTCTTTTTGTTTTCTTTTTTTTTTTGTTTCTGTTGGGCTGGGCCAGTGCGGCCCAGTTCCCCTTTTTCATTTTCTTTTGTTTTTATTTTCTCCTGGGCCTGGGCCAAAAATTAAGCCCAGATTCATTTTTTTCTTCCTTTTTTTTTTGTTTTGGCTTGGCCCAGTGGCAGCCCAGGCCACTGGGCCTGGCCAGAATTGGGGAGGGGAGTTGCTGCTCTCGGCTTCGGCCGAGAGCAGCCTCCAATTTTTTTTTTCTTTTTTTTTTTTTAATTTACAAACATGGATACATACCAATATACATATATAAATAAATTCCAATCTTTCTAACTTTTGTTTTCCATAAATAATACCTTGATAAATTACCCTAATTTCTCTGTGAAAGGAAATTTAGTTATTTAGGGATTTATTTAAGATGCAATTATTTAATCCAAATACCTTTCCTTTTTTTTTTCTAATTTGGGATAATAAATCATTAATTATTTGGATTTTAATTAAGCAAGGGTGTTACATTAATGATTCCTAGAAAATAAATCTACGCATGGCAATTTAAATTTTTTTTTTTTTTTTGGGATATATATTTTTCTTTATATAATTTATTTTATTTGCATATATATATTGGACAAGATTGAAGTTTATTACAAGGGGAAATTTAAGCATGACATATCATAAATTATAATTCATTTAATTATTTAAATCTTAGGGGAAATTTAAATTATATGAGAGGATTCTAAATCATGAAAAATTACTAAACCTAGTTTAACAACTTAATCTAGGTAAGCACAAATTTAAATCATGATGTTTTTAAAATAAAATTTTAACTTTATAAAATTGTTTAAAAACCTACTTGGATAGATTTGGATAGATTTCTCCTTCGTCTGCTCCTCGATCTCCAACTGCTTCTCAACCTCCAAGCGAGCCTTCCCTCACGATCACGATCAGTTTCAGAATAGTGAATGGATAAAGATGAAAGATGGATTAAGGCTTCTTTCTAAAACTATCGCTCTTTTTTTTTTTGTCGTAGGGAAACAGAAAAGTTACGGTAATATATTGAGATAGAATCTTTTAGGTTAGGATTTTTAGGGATCAGTTGGTTAGGATAAAATCTAGGTTGTTAAGATAAGAGATCCCGAAATATCTCTTGAGATCTTTTAGTTAGAAATTCAAATTTTAAACTTTTGACTTTGGGTTATTTAAAATAATTTAGCTTTCCTTTTCAACCACACGCCAATGTGGCATCATGGTTTAGGCATTAGGATTTATTATAAAGGAATGAGGTTCGAAACTTGACATAGACAATTACATATATAATTAATTATTTATTTATTATTATTATATTTTATTTATTTATTTATTCATTCATTTATTCATTCATTTATTATTTATTTATTATTTATTTTGTATTACAAAACAAGAGTATTACACCTTCCTCAAGCTTCCAAGCGAAGTTAACCTTTAGGCGGTTCACATCCTGTTGAATGACAGGATGCGAAGCTGTCCTTTGAAATTTGACAGAAAAGGACCGTAATGCCCTTCAGACGAAGTTATCCTTCGAGGTTTTGTCACATCCTATTGTTCGAAGCTAAGCTTCCAAAGCGAAGCTAACACTTGGATGTTTTCCTGCATCCTGTCCTCGTGTGGGATGCGGAGTTATACTGCAGCTGCGAAGCTAAGCTCCGGGACGAAGCTATTGTCTAGGCCAATCCTTACTCAGAGGGCGAGGCTATGCCTTGTCAAATTTTGCGTTCTGATTTTTTAGCCCTCTTTCGGCTGATGAATTAATCATAGTTTTTCTTTGTTCTTGCAGTACACTATACTCCTGTGAAAAACACCTAGAGGGGGGGTGAATAGGTGTTAGTGCTAATCTAAAACTTAATGCAAAACTAAGTGCGCTAAATGCAGAAGCTAATGCAAATTATGCACAAACTAATACAATACAACAAGTGTAGCCGAATTCCCCTTGCGAGGCTCTGGACTAACTCCCCTTGATTCCCTTGAAATGGGTTGAGGCGCTATGTGAAGCTCTTGTTGGATGAGTATAAGTTGGGCACACACACACAAGCAATCCAAGCAATGTGCACACACAATCAAGCCAAGCAATCAAGGATATAGCAATATGGATTATGCAAGGCACAACACAAGCAAATAAATATGATATGACAAGATGAATTATGCTCAACACAAGCAAATATGATATGAATGAAGTATGATGCTTTGCACAAATGTAAAGAGAGAGAGTTTAGAGACAAGTGGATCAAACGCAGACACAAAGATATGTTTCGAGGTTCGAGCACCCTTGCTCTACATCCCCGCCTACACCACCGTGTAGGATTTCCAATCCACTATACCGTCCACCTAGGACTCCCACCGAGGGAACCTTCACCGAGAAGGATTTGTACAACAATGGAGTACCTAACTCCTCTCTCAAACAACCACCTCACAACCGAGGGGTAGGCCCGTAGCCAAATACAACAACAACAACAACACCTCTACCGAAGAGGCTCACAACCAATCTCAATCACCTCACACTTGAGGGATACAAACCAATCACCCGATCACCTCTACCGAAGAGGGATACAACAAGAATAAGGGTGTACAACTTAGAGGTTACAACAACAACCTCAAAACTCTCTCTTTCTTTTTCTCTTTTCTTTTTCACAAAAACAAGATCCTAATAGATTAGGATAGTATGATAGCTCAAGTGTGGAAAACTAGGTGTTTGGAAAACAAGCAACAAAGAAAAACACTTGGGAAAATTCTTGCAAAAGATATAGAATGAAAACCAAGACAAATCTCCCAAAATATTCTTTTCTTTGATTTTTCCAAAAACCTAAAACAATAAAGATTGAAAGATTAAAGCCCCAAACACTTTTGAAAAACTTGTTCCTTGAGCCCAATTGGAGTTGACTTGAGTCCAAATCCTTGTATTTGTGAGAGAAGACTTCTAGAATGAATAGAAACCTGAAACACACTTAAACAACAAATATTATTAGTACAAATAACTAATATGTTTTGTAATCATAAAATACACTAATCATGGGTGATTGTAACCTTGGGCCAACATCCTGGTCCTTCAAACAACCTGTTCGGGACGACCATGGGATCGGATGGCAATATTAGCTTGCAATTTCAAGGGTAGGCTTCTCTGTTCAGTGAGTGGAGCTCCATCGTTCGGGACACGCTCATTCATAGTGGTGATCAATATACCACGAGGAGTATCCTGACCACAGCTCCTCTTGAAGACATTGACCGTCGAGTCTATAAGAAGCCCGATTTCATGTTCGGGGATGTCGTACCAGACCCTGACCACCAACTACATGCAGGGGAAGGGCAGTGGATTTTCCAGTTGGATGGCGAGAGGTTCTACCTTCTGTCCAACAAACGCCATTTTTCTTTATCTTCCTTCCAGTGTGTGACGCAGGCTCGGAAGATGTTGTGGGAAGTGAGCCGAAGTGCTGACTCCGTTCACATAGGAAAATTGATGCTTCAATCTCCTGGTTATGCAAGAGCGGGGCCTCCTCATTGCATAATGGGCCTGCATCCTGGGAACGTGTCGCGAGACATCCCAGTGGGAGAAAATCCTGCAGTGGCGTTGACCTTTGGCAACCAATTCTTCAAGGTTAATGGGAACTACCCGGCTACTTACTTCAGGACTCCAGGCTGGATTCACCCTCCGAAGGCATGGTGGGTGGATTTGACTACCTACATCCTTACTCATTTCGAGGAGGATTTGGAGGGGCTAAACCTTTATGAGGCCGTCAGGGCGACCTGTTACGGCATTGAGATGAATGTGGCGTGCTTCTACGCCATCTTTGAATTGTATTGCCCAGCTTCGGGGACTTTCTTCACCCCTGTTGGTGAGTTGGGTATGGCCCTACATGAGATGTGGGAAGTCTCTGCTTTGCCTTTCAGGTCTCTCCTTATGAAGAATACTTCCTGTGCGAGGCAGAATTGGCTCTTCTGGAGAAGCAGGAGCCTGCCTTGTTTGAGACCTACAGGGAGTTAATGTGCCACTTGTATATTTGCAGGGGGGCAATAAGGGAACCTCCTGTAGCTTGAAAAGCTGGGGAGACTATTTGTTCCTAGACATGGAGAATGCTCCTGAGGCAGCACATTGCAGAGTTGCTGATGAAGACATCTTTGACCGATGCAAAAGCACTCCCAAGGGGACCTAGTTGTGAAGGAAGACGATGGTCCCTATGAGCAGGGTGATGTTCTTCGAAGCTTCCATCATCAGGCTCGCAGGCCGATGTCCCGGAAGGCACTTCTGGCTGGTTTCCTAACAGTCTGGCTGAAGAGGTGCGTGGTGCCGTCTTCTTCGGGTGACGTCGTTCATCCAAATGTTTTGCTGCCCGCTGTTTGTTTGGTTCATGGTCGCCCTCTGGGACTTCTTTCGGCCATGGTGTGCTGTATCCAGAGAGGCCTTCGTGCATTGACGGAGGCTTTTTGCAGGCCACCAACGACGAAGCGTGGAAAGGGGACCATTTTGCCCCGCGACGGACCTAACCCCAGAATAGGTCTACCGTATACTTACTTGACGGTGTGGTTCGCCTTGCATTGTCCTTCTCTAATCGAAGCTGGAGAGGATCCCCCGCAGGATGTTCGAATGGCGCTCCTCCGCCGATTCGAAGGATGCTCATGGCAGAAGAAATACGTGGCTGAGGCCCATAAATTAGTACGTCGCTATAACGTCTATAGTCTCTTCCGCTGTTTTCCCCGTATTCAGGGTGCAGGCTATGGGGAAGAGTTCAAAGATGGGGAGGGGCATTCGTCCCTGAGCCGGGGAATTTTTGAGTGGCTGGTCAGTATCCGGCCCTCGCATTTATTGTATAGAAGCGAAGACACCTACTACCTGGAGCCCTATGTTCCAAGTCGGTTTGCTCGTCAGTTTGTGTAACGCCCCGATCCCGAGGGAACGGAGACATTACTGCGACGTATATGCGCTGGTCATAAGTACCCTTACGTATATACGCTAAGCATCAGTACAGGCAAGAATCACAGTACCACAGTACGTAGTATTTATACACATGCCAACTTAAGGAGTACAATTTACAAAGTTCTCACAGAGTGTGATATACTATTACATGTATCGTATATCACAGCCAGGTACAAAACTAAAATTTACAATATGAATACAAGATGCTCACGAGCTGAAGGAAAGTCCCGCAAGCTGGAAGGAAGAGTCGGGTACAAAAGGAACCAAGATTAGTCAGCCTGCTCTGAGAAGAAAACTTGATCTTCGGTGGAGGGCTCCACTTCAATCCAAGCTTCAGAACCTGAACATACAAATTCAAGGGAGTCAGAACCTCCCAGCAACTGTTCAGGTTACAGCCAAGTGGCATAAGAGATAAGTGTATGAGAAAGCATGTAAAGGAGGTACAACGTAATAGAAAAACCAGAATATATCGACAAACTCGGTAAAGCACACAATGGATCCATAGTTGGCATCTTTTAATATTATTATTACTCGTCTTACCCTGATGTCTAGATATGTGGACTAGCATCCCAGCACACATATATCCACATCTGAGTAAAGCAAGGTTGTTATTGGAAACCAGCGGGGGTATCAACGAACAATGTTTACAGTGGGTCCCGTGCATACCCGGGACCACGGCCCAGGATGTTCGTTGCTTGGTGACGGAACCTACCGCAAGGCGATTCAGGAGGGTCTTATGGATGCCCTTATCAAGATGGTACCAGGAAGGAGGGAGCCAGCTCTCCCCTCGGTCCCCTGGAGGCCCACAGGTCAGACCGGAAGTTTTAGTTACACAACATGCCTAATACCACTGTAAACATGAACATGTATTGATAGCCGCGAGTTTCCCCCGACCCGATGCAAGTTGTTCCTTTTTATGATTTATTATGTATTTATCAGATTCCTGGAATGAGCAAGAATAAGTCAGGAATACATGTATCTCAGGAGTACAGTATGTACTATAAAAATCAAGATGTCAGGTCATCATTCCCGTTGTCGTGATAATCATAAGAGTCAAGTGTATCATGCCGGGTGTCAAGTGATAGCATGACAAGAGGGTGATATTCGTCAAGTGACAAGTCATGTAATAACAAGGGGCAATTATCTGGTAGTAGTATGTCGGGTGGTAACATGTCGGTTGACAAGTGATACAACCAAGTGGAGCTGAGAATGCTGGAGGCACAGGTAGCGAACAGAGTTTAGACACTAATACGCTTGGCGAGGTTACCGGGACGACTCGTTTTAGAATACGAGTGGAAAGTCCGGTAGCAACTTGCCTGGACGGATTTAGTGAATAAAGCGCTGAGCGCTAAGTATGCTAACCAGATGGAGCTGAGAAACCTGACGGTCCCAATCACCTCTCTTTAGAGATAGTGAGAGACCGGAGGCTGAATGGCCGCACGAGTTGTTCTATCCTATTACAAGCATTACAGTATATCAGTTCGGGACATATCCACAGATTACAACACACACACCTGTACAACCACATCGCACTGCTACCAAGGACAACATAATAATGATTTTAATACAAGTCTATTTTCTGGCGAGGAAAATCACTCGCCTAAAACGCCACTTTTCAAGCTTTGCGCGTCCGATTCCCGGGAAAGGAAAATACCAAGCGAGTAAAGGAAAGGGGGCTTGGCCTTTTGGGTGGCCGCCGGCCCTAGGGTGGTGCGCCACCCTTGGTGGTGGCCTAGGGAGTGGCCGGCCCCAAGGAGAGGGAGGAGGAGAGGAAAGGAAAGGTGATTTTGTTAGTGGTGGTGGTATTTGGTAAAGAAGATGGATTTTGGTGGAGTAATAAAGAAAGTGAAGGAAGTAGTGGAGATGAAGGTGGTGTTGTGATGGTGAACTTGATGGTGGAAGTGAAGATGGTGGTGAAATTAGTAGGGATGATGGTGATGAAGAAGGTTATAAAAAGATGGTGGTGGTGTCGTTAGTGTTGTCGTTGTAATCGTCACCGGAATGATTACCGGAATAATCGTAAACGATTACCGGAATAATCACCGGAGATGTTACCGACGAAGAAGAGCTCGGCCCCAATCCAATGGAGGTGTCCGGCCCTTAGGGAAGATGATGGAGTGGTGATTTGTGGAGGAGTTTTGTTGTAGTGGTAGTTTTGGAAAAAGTAAAGGAGAAGGTGGAGACTTTGGTGGAGTTGTTGAAGTTGTGGTGGTTTGAATGGAGATGGAGGAGGAAGAAGATGAAGGTAGAGAGTTAGAGAAGTTGTAGTAGTTGTGGTTGTGGTGGAGATGAAGGAGGAGTTGGTGGTGGTTAAGGTGTTGGTGAAGAGAAAAATGAAGTGAAATGAAGAAGGAAAGGTTTATATAGGAATTGGATTTGTGAAGGTGATGTAAATAAATATTTAGAGAGGGGGTTTTTTGAAAAAATGGAGAGGTGAGGTGTCTCTTGGCCGGCCATGGTGATGGGAGAGGGATTTGAGTGGTTTGGGATATTTTGGAGAAGATATTTTTGGTGGAAGGAGAAGATATTTTTGGTGGAAAGTTGTAGAAAGTATTGGAAGAATGGAGAATTTGGTGGAAGGAAAAGGAAAGAAAGAAAAAGGAAAAAGGAAAAGAAAATGAAAAAAAAGAAGATATTCTCTTGGAAGAAAAAGTGAAAATAATTAGAGTGGCGGATTCCCGGGATTCGGTTGCGGATGCGGAAAACTTTCGGAAAAATACCGAAATCGTCCGAAAATCAAGTATCTCGGAACGACCCGCAAAAATTCTCAAAAATCAAGAATATTATTTTAAGAATCATGGTGAAATTCGTTTCAAGAAATTATTTATAATTTTTAAATTAAAAATCTTAGAATCGGCCGCCAATATCGGTCGACGCCAAATCCGGCAGAAATTTGTCAAATTTTAAAAATTCCTAAAAAAGAATTAAGGTAGTAAATATTATTCTAAGTAGATATGTGAAAGCAGTTTCTCAAAATTTGACCCCAGTTGTAAATTAAAAATTAAGGAATAAACCAGCGGTACTGATTAATCCCGATTTTAGGGTATAAAAAAAAATAATTCAGAAAAAATCTGAAAAATCATGAAAAATCTAGAATATTGGGAAATAGTGTTTGAAACTAAAATTGACCCAATTGGATTACCAGAGAGATCAAATAATGTAGTACTTCCATTGTACGAGAAATAAATAAGAGAAAATAATAAATAAAAATAACAAAGTGTTTAACAAACCAGGATACGCATCTGAGTACGTATTCTGAGGATGGGGTGTTACAATCCATCCACCTTGCAAAAAATTTCGTCCTCGAAATTTCAGGAAGGGGAATATGACGGTAGAGAAGAATAGGAAGAAAGAATTTTACCAACTAAGATGTAAATAGTTGAGGGTAACGCTCTCGAATAACATCCTCTCGTTCCCACGTGGCCTCCCCCGGAACATGCCTATTCCAAGAAACCAATACTAACGGTATTGCCTTATTTTTCAGAATCTTGATACTTTTGTCCAGAATGGCCATCGGTTGTTCCTTATAAGATAGATCTGGTTGTAGTTCCAGTTCAGAGTGATTTAGAATATGACTCTCATCCTTGACATACTTCCGTAACTGTGATATGTGAAAGACATTATGAATTCCTTCTAATGACGGCGGTAATGCCAAGCGGTAAGCTACATCTCCCACTCGATCCAAAATCTCGAATGGACCGATATATCTCGGACTAAGTTTCCCACGAGTACCGAATCGGATTACCCCTTTTGTTGGTGATATCCTTAAAAATACATGATCACCTGCTCTGAATTCCAATGGTCTTCTGTTAGTGTCAGCCCAACTTTTCTGTCGGCTCTGTGCTGCCCGGAGGTGATCTCTAATAATTCTGACTTTGTCTGTTGTCTAAATTAGTATATCTGGCCCCAAAAGTCTTCTCTCACCGACTTCGTCCCAACATAACGGTGACCTACATTTTCTACCGTACAAGGCTTCATACGGAGCCATCTTGATCTGGCCTGATAGCTGTTATTATAAGAGAATTCAGCCAAATGAAGATAATCTTCCCATGACCCTTTGAAGTCAATCATGCAGGCTCGCAGCATGTCTTCAAGAATTTGGATAGTTCGTTCAGATTGTCCGTCTGTCTGGGGGTGATATGAAGTACTGAATTTCAGACGAGTTCCTAGATTTTCTTGGAGACTTTCCCAGAAATGCGATCGGAATCTTGTATCTCTATCCGATACAATGCTAACCGGAACTCCATGTAGACGAACTATTTCCTTCATATATTTGTCTGCCAGAACTTCTGTTGTTTGGCCTACTCTGAATGGTATGAAGTAAGCTGACTTTGTGAGGCGATCGATGATTACCCATACTGCATTATTACCCTTAGGACTGCGGGGTAGAGCGTGACAAAATCCATGATAATATGTTCCCACTTCCATTCGGGTATCGGTAAGGGTTGTAGAAGTCCAGCTGTTCTCTGGTGTTCTATTTTTATCTGCTGGCAAACCAAGCATTTGGCCACATACTGGGCTATTTCCCTCTTCATAGCATTCCACCAAAACTGCTGCTTTATATCTTGATACATTTTAGTTCCCCCTGGGTGTATGGAATAAGCCGAACTATGTGCCTCTGCCAAAATTTTCTGTCGAACTTCTCCTTGGGGAACACAAATTCTGTTACCAAAATAAAGTGCATCATCTGAATGAATACGGATATCAGTTCTTAATCCAGCCTCTACTTGAGCTCTGAATTTCTGTAATCAGGGGTCTTCCTTTTGAGCTTCTTTAATCTCATTCATCAGGGTTGATTGAATCTGAAAAGTCATCAACTGTCCTGACTTATCAGTTCCTCGTACTAGCATTAAGTCCAATTTTGTAATGTCCCGAATCAACTCCTTCTGCTGAGTGAGTTGTGCTAGTATTTTATTCTCTGGCTTCCTGCTCAATGCATCTGGTACTGTATTGACCTTGCCCGGATGATATTGTAAGTCTATATCATAGTCCTCCATCAATTCAAGCCACCGTCTCTGTCTCATGTTTAATTCTTTCTGCGTGAAAATATACTTAAGACTCTTGTGATCAGTGTAGATTAACACCTTGTCTCCCAGAAGATAGTGCCTCCAGATCTTCAATGCAAATATTACTGCTGCCAGCTCTAAGTCATGAGTTGGGTAATTTCTCTCATGTGGTTTCAATTGCCTGGATGCATAAGCTATGACATGCTCATGTTGCATTAATACACATCCCAGGCCTTTTCCGGATGCATCACTGTATATAACCATTCCTTCTCTTCCTGAGGGAGTCCTCAAGACTGGAGCTGTAATGAGTCTTTTCTTTAATTGTTCAAATGCTGCAGTACATTCCTCTGTCCATATATACTTTTCCCCTTTTCGGGTGAGCTTTGTTAACGGGGCTGCGATCTTAGAGAAATCTCGGACAAAACGCCGGTAATATCCAGCTAATCCAATAAAACTCTTAATTTCTGTTACTGTCTTTGGAATTGGCCAGTCCTTCACTGCCTGGATTTTGCTGGGGTCAACTGAAATCCCTTCTTCTGAAATCATATGTCCAAGGAAAGCTATACAGTCTAACCAGAAGTCACACTTGCTCCGCTTAGCATGAAGTTGTTCCTGCTGGAGAGTCTGCATTACTATCCTCAAGTGTTCTGCATGCTCCTTGTCGTTCTTGGAATAGATCAAGATGTCATCTATAAATACAACTACAAACTGATCCAAATATGGCGAAAACACTCTGTTCATCAAATCCATAAAGACTGCAGGGGCGTTGGTAACTCCGAAGGGCATGACTAGAAACTCATAATGGCCATAACGAGTCCTGAATGCTGTCTTTGGAATATCTTCTTTCTTTACTTTTAGCTGATGATAACCGATTGTAAATCTAATTTAGAAAAGACTCGGGCCCCATGAAGTTGATCAAAAAGATCATCAATTCTTGGTAAGGGATACTTATTCTTGATGGTAACTTTGTTTAATTCTCTATAGTCTATGCATAACCGCTTACCACCATCCTTTTTGTTTGCTAATAGTACAGGAGCTCCCCATGGTGAAGTACTCGGCCTAATTAACCCCTTATCAGAGTATTCTTGCAGCTGTTTCTTTAGAATCTCTAACTCAGTGGGTGCCATTCTGTACGGAGCTTTGGATATTGGAACTGTGCCTGGAATGGTATCAATGGAGAACTCAACCATTCTGTCAGGTGGGAGTCCTGAGATTTCAGCAAACACTTCTGGGAATTTATCCCAAACTGGTACTCCCTTCTTCTGAATCTCGGTAGTAGTCATCTGAGTTTTTCTCTTGGCAGACTTAAGTTCCCCGTCAAATTGAAATTCAGGCTGAAGTGGAGTTCTGAAATTAATTTCTTATTCCGACAATCAATAACCGCATAGTATTTGCTGAGCCAGGTCATGCCTAAGATTACGTCGTACCCTTTGGTGTCTAGTACGAGCATATCTATGGCCAATGTTTTGTTACATATTTCTACAGGGCAATTGATACAAATTTTAGAGGAGATGACTACTCCATTCCTGTGCTAATCTCCCATTGGTGGTCTAAAGACTTAACAGGTATACAATGCAAGGCAATGAAGTGATCTGATATGTAACAATGAGAAGCACCCGAATCAAAGAGGGCTAGAACAGGTTTTGAGTGTACCCTGATCTTACCTGTTACCACCTCTTCAGAAGTCTCAGCCTCTTCCGCTGTCAAGTTGTAGGCTTGTCCCCTTCCGCGACCTGCTGCAGTCCTAACTCCCCTTTGGACTGGGCGGATAACTTGCTGTTGGGGAGGGGGAAGGGCCCTCCTAGCCATTGGTCCCTGGTTCCTCTGTCCATTTGGTAGTGGAGGTGCTGGCAAGGCTTGGTTCACTATTCCTGTCCTTTTATGGGGACAGCCTTCTATTGTATGGTTACTGGAACCACATACCAGGCATAATCCATTTGCCCTACGGCAATTTTGTTGAGAGTGACCTGGTTTCTGGCAATAATTACAAAAAGGAGATGATTGGGTTATCTGAAAGGGGGCTGGTCGAAATGGTCGTCTCATTGTCAGAACTTTTGCAGTTCTGAATGGACCTCCTCTCCCCATTTGTGGAAGTGGCCTCTTCATGGCCTGGTTCCTTATCAGGTTAAATTTCTTTTTCTCCAGTCCCCGCTCCACCTCCCGAGCTATAGTGAGGACCTGGGAATATGTTTTCAGTTGTTGGGGAATTAAGAAGACTTGAATATCCATTTGTAAGCCCTGTTGGAATCTACTTGCCCGCTTCTCTTCGTCGGTCACCATATGTAACGCCCCGATCCCGGCGATACGGGGTCGTCACTGCAACGTATATACGTAAGTCCGAAGTACCTTCCCGTATATACGCTAAGCATCAGTACAGACAAGAATCAGAGTACGGAAGCATATGGTGCATTATACATTCCAACACATATATATATATACAATTACAGAGTTATCACCAGAGGTGATGAATATTACAATAATAATACATCACAGATATGCGCAAATGCGAGAGTACAAGAGATATACATACAGGAACAGCATAAAAGGGCGCTCACATACAAGTATACAAGGAAATGTACAAGTATGAATAGAAAAAGGGCACTCACGAGTTTGCTAAGAGGAAACTCGAGAGGCATACAGGGGGCCTGGAAGGATGTGGCCCTGGACGGTCGGCTGGAGATCCACGCTACCGCTGCGCCACTCTGAGCAGTAACGGGGAGAATCCACACGCTCCGGGCTCCATAACCTGGACATGAGAATCCAGGGGAGTCAGTGAAACTCCCCAGGCGAGTAGGAATATAGATGCCAGGTGGCGAGTCAGGAGGAGCACAAGTGTCAAGTACAGAAGACAGGAGGGTTAGAACACAAATGAAGTATATATGAACGGGTATGACATAATCATCATAAAACAGGAAAACCAAGTGAAGCTGATTACAGCAAAAGTGATTGTATACGCTTAAGTCACGGTCCCATGAGACTAATACATCGAAGGAATAATCCAAACAAGGAAACCCTCATCTATATACCATTATCTCATGCCACAGAAATCCAAGCGTATAGAATCAGAGTTGCAAATCATATGAAAGCCAAACAGGAATACAAACGGGAATCATAACATGTATAGCAAGTGTAACAGGAATCATAACAGAATCTATTATTATTATTACTTGTCTGACCCATATATCTAGGTATGTGACCTGGTGTACGGCCAACCCACATACATCCATATATAAGCAAGCCAAGGGTTGTTAACGGAAGCAGATGGAGAACTGATATCACTTCTTATAGTAGTTTCCATACACCTGGAACCAGTTTGGAGGCCCAAAGTCCCCCTAACACTTGTCTTCTGTGGGCCCAAAGTCCCACTAACACTTGTCGTCAATATTTTATTCCACTACTATAAGCAAGGTATCATTCCGGCGTCCATCACTTCCTCCCATTCCCCATACAAGTTGTAGCTTATTAACATAATTATCAGATTACGGGAATAACTGGACATAACAGGAATAGCCCAACAGATTCAAGAGGTGGCCCCCACAGATTCAAGAGGTGGCCCCCACCGTGAGGTGTGGCACTTTGTTCCATGTGGCACTTTGTTCTGAGGGATGGATTCTAGAGGTGGCCCCACCGAGTATGGTGTGGCACTTAGTTCCATAATAACAAGACAGGATTCCCGTAAACATAATAATTACAAAGTCAAGTACATCATGCTTGGTGTCAGGAGATAGCATGACAAATGGTGATATGAGCAAGCAACCAAACATAACAAGAGATTGATAAAGTCCGGGTAAGTCTTGCCA
Source organism: Agave tequilana (assembly GCA_038442645.1). NCBI lineage: Eukaryota > Viridiplantae > Streptophyta > Magnoliopsida > Asparagales > Asparagaceae > Agave > Agave tequilana. Next base: position 65,807 of record JAVJIF010001931.1, on the reverse strand, counting down.
AAAAGTAGCATGTCAAGTGGTCAGATGTTAACATACTAGATGTCAGGTGATATACATGTGTTAAAAGGGAGCATGCAACTAACAAGTCTGAAGTAGTAGCATGGCAGGTATGAACATAACAGAAAGCCAGAATTCAACGACCACGAAGGGTCTGCCACGCATGGTATATGATAAAGAAGTAAGCATATCAATAGCATGGCACAAGTACAAGATGAAGCTACCCTAATATAAGCAATTGCAGGGCAAACATGAATATGGAAATAAGAAGCGAAATACTTATCGACCGATGAAACGGGAAACTCAAGTAGAGAAGAGCGAGACTACTCGCCTAAATCACCAATATGCCAAAAGATTCAAAATCCACGGAAGCTCGGGATGCGCCATAACCTGTGATATAATTATGTAGAGTGAAGAGGAGAGAGAGAAAGAGAGAAGGTAAGATGATGTTTGTCAAGTGACAAGTCAAGCAATACCAATACATGATATAAGGCTAGAGGGTAAGGTTCATATTCAAGAAAGAAATCAACTATGACAAACAGCCAAAGTTAGTCGACTAGGTGGAATGGTTAGTCGACTAATCGAGGAGTTAGTCGACTAACAGTCTGGTATAGTCGACTAATACTGGGTTCCAGAGAGTTGGAATTCTGATTCAGGAAAAGTTAGTCGACTAGGGTCAAGGGAGTAGTCGACTAACAGACATCTCAAGTCGACTAACAGTCATGTCAAGTCGACTAATACTGAGTTACAGAAAGTTGGGTTTTGGTTTCAGGAAAAGTTAGTCGACTAGGATAGAATGGGTAGTCGACTAACAGTGATTTATAGTCGACTAATAATAAAGGTAAGTCGACTAAAACTGTGTTTCCAGAAAGGTTACGTTTCAACTAGGGTTTTCTAGTCGACTAATCTATAGGTCTAGTCGACTAATCGTCTGGAAACAGTAAACAGAACAGATTTTCTAGGGTTTTGTTTGATGGCTAAATAATCATGGATTTGAAGACACAATTGAACATGATAGATAAACTTAAGTATACTAAGAATTAATCAAGCCTTGGTGATGAAAATTACTTACCAAAAGGAGTGGTTGATGATGGAAAAGAGAGTGGAGATGTTGGTGGAGTTGATGAAGTTGTTGGAGTTGATGACCTTGTGGTGGCTTCCCATGGAGATGAAGGAGGAAGAAGATGAAGGAGAGAAGTTGGAGTAGGTGTGGTGGTGGAGATGAAGGAGATGAAGAGGAGTTGGAGATTAGGGCTTTGGTTCTTGGTGAAGAGAAGTGAAGGGAAGTGAAAAAAAGGAAATGAAATGAAAAGGGAAGGTTTAAATAGGATTTTGGATTTGTGAAGGAGGTGTAATTAATGTAGATGAGAGGGGGGTTTTTGCAAAGTGGAGGAGGGGGATGAGTGTCCTTCTCTTGGCCACTTGGCCGGCCAAGGAAGAGAGAGAAAAAGAGGGCATTAATGGTGGAGGTTGGTGGAAGTGAGTGGAGGAAAATGGAATTTGGGAGAAAATGGGATTTTGGGAAATTGGGATCCTTGTGGATTGTGGAGGAAGGAAAGAAAGAAAATAGGAAAAGGAAAAGAAAATGGAAAAGGGAAATTATTCTCTTGGAAGAGAAAATGAAAAATAATGAAAGTGGCGGATTCCCGGGATTCGGTTGCGGATGCGGAAATCTTTCGGGAAAACACCGGAATCGTCCGAAATTCAAGTATCTCGGAACGACCCGAAATAATTACCAAAAATCAAGAATATAATACTAAGAATTATAGTGAAATCCGTTTTAAGAAATACTTTATAATTTTAAAACTAAAAATCCCGGAACCAATTACCTACCGACTCTGATGGAACTTTCATAAAATCATAAAATCCTCAGAAAAAGAATGTAGGTAGAAAATATGATTCTAAGAAATAATGCCTAAAGGACCTTCTAGAAATTCCAAGTGGTTTGAGAATTAAAAATCCAGGAATCGATCAGCGGCACTGGCCGACACCGGTTTTGAAGACTTTCATTTTAATTCCAGAAAAATCTAGAAAATCATAGAAAATATATAATATTGGAAAATGATATTTAAAACTAAAATCGGTCAATTCTAATTATCAGAATGTCTAAATCGAGTAATACTCTAGGATCGGGCCTTCGGTTCAGACTAGGGCTGACTCCAAGACCACGAATCCAAATCCAAGACAAAACAATCATATAAGGAATTCATAATACAGAATAAATACAGGAAACAAATCGAAAAAATACGACCGAAAATCTGAATACGCAACTAAGTACGTATTCCGGGAACGGGGTATTACACCATATATGAAGCAAAGCGGCTAAGCCTTAAGAACTCAGCGGCATACTCATCCACAGACCGGTTCCATTGCTGAAGTCGGATGAACTGTTCTTCCATCTCCTTCTGAGCTGTGGCAGGGAAGAATCTATTATAAAAGCTCTTAGAAAACTGGTCCCAAGTGATGGGTTTCTCCAGTCTTGCCTCTTCAGCTAGCCACCAGGTCCTGGCCACATCTTTTAGTTGAATCTTGGCAACCTCTACCTGATTTTCTTTTGGGACCCGGGCTGCATTCAAAAGATCTGTGGTGTCAATCAGCCATTGTTCGGCATCTAGTGGTCTCTCTCCTCTTGAGAATATTGCCGGCTACAACCGCCTGAAGTCTGATACATTTCCCGGCCTTTGTTCCTTAGGAGTTGTTAATCCTTGCCGAAGGAGTTCTGTCTGCTGTTGTTGATTTTCCATCATGTTCTGGATAACCCTCAGAATATCAGCATTTTCTCTCGTGGGTCCATTTGGCAGTGGCCCAGATGATTGTCCGGAACTGTTACGACCCGTCCTTCTATCCATCTTTATGTTGGTAAAAAGATGACTGGAAAATGGAAAGATAGAAGGATTTTAGGACATAAGGAAAGAAGTCAAGAAGGAATAGATAACTTTGTACAGATAACTTTGTATATTGTAGGTGGATTGTATAATTGAGACTCATGCATAGCAATTGCAAATTAATATCCCATTAATTTGCTGCTTGATTGTACTGTAGGTGTGAGAACCTAGGCTCTGATACCAACCTGTAACGCCCCGATCCCGTGGGAACGGAGACATTACTGCGACGTATATATGCTGGTCATAAGTACCCTTACGTATATACGCTAAGCATCAGTACAGGCAAGAATCACAGTACCACAATACGTAGTATTTATACACATGCCAACTTAAGGAGTACAATTTACAAAGTTCTCACAGAGTGTGATATACTATTACATGTATCGTATATCACAGCCAGGTACAAAACTAAAATTTATAATATGAATACAAGATGCTCACGAGCTGAAGGAAAGTCCCGCAAGCTGGAAGGAAGAGTCGGGTACAAAAGGAACCAAGATTAGTCAGCCTGCTCTGAGAAGAAAACTTGATCTTCGGTGGAGGGCTCCACTTCAATCCAAGCTTCAGAACCTGAACATACAAATTCAAGGGAGTCAGAACCTCCCAACAACTGTTCAGGTTACAGCCAAGTGGCATAAGAGATAAGTGTATGAGAAAGCATGTAAAGGAGGTACAACGTAATAGAAAAACCCGAATATATCGACAAACTCGGTAAAGCACACAATGGATCCATAGTTGGCATCTTTTAATATTATTATTACTCGTCTTACCCTGATGTCTAGATATGTGGACTAGCGTCCCCGCACACATATATCCACATCTGAGTAAAGCAAGGTTGTTATTGGAAATCAGCGGGGGTATCAACGAACAATGTTTACAGTGGGTCCCGTGCATACCCGGGACCACGGCCCAGGATGTTCCGTTGCTTGGTGACGGAACCTACCGCAAGGCGATTCAGGAGGGTCTTATGGATGCCCTTATCAAGATGGTACCAGGAAGGAGGGAGCCAACTCTCCCCTCGGTCCCCTGGAGGCCCACAGGTCAGACCGGAAGTTTTAGTTGCACAACATGCCTAATACCACTGTAAACATGAACATGTATTGATAGCCGCGAGTTTCCCCCGACCCGATGCAAGTTGTTCCTTTTTATGATTTATTATGTATTTATCAGATTCCGGGAATGAGCAGGAATAAGTCAGGAATACATGTATCTCAGGAGTACAGTATGTACTATAAAAATCAAGATGTCAGGTCATCATTCCCGTTGTCGTGATAATCATAAGAGTCAAGTGTATCATGCCGGGTGTCAAGTGATAGCATGACAAGAGGGTGATATTCGTCAAGTGACAAGTCATGTAATAACAAGGGGCAATTATCTGGTAGTAGTATGTCGGGTGGTAACATGTCGGTTGACAAGTGATACAACCAAGTGGAGCTGAGAATGCTGGAGGCACAGGTAGCGAACAGAGTTTAGACACTAATACGCTTGGCGAGGTTACCGGGACGACTCGTTTTAGAATACGAGTGGAAAGTCCGGTAGCAACTTGCCTGGACGGATTTAGTGAATAAAGCGCTGAGCGCTAAGTATGCTAACCAGATGGAGCTGAAAAACCTGACGGTCCCAATCACCTCTCTTTAGAGATAGTGAGAGACCGGAGGCTGAATGGCCGCACGAGTTGTTCTATCCTATTTCAAGCATTATAGTATATCAGTCCGGGACATATCCACAGATTACAACACACACACCTGTACAACCACATCGCACTGCTACCAAGGACAACATAATAATGATTTTAATACAAGTCTATTTTCTGGCGAGGAAAATCACTCGCCTAAAATGCCACTTTTCAAGCTTTGCGCGTCCGATTCCCCGGGAAAGGAAAATACCAAGCGAGCAAAGGAAAGGGGGCTTGGCCTTTTGGGTGGCCGTCGGCCCTAGGGTGGTGCGCCACCCCTTGGTGGTGGTCTAGGGAGTGGCCGGCCCCAAGGAGAGGGAGGAGGAGAGGAAAGGAAAGGTGATTTTGTTAGTGGTGGTGGTATTTGGTAAAGAAGATGGATTTTGGTGGAGTAATAAAGAAAGTGAAGGAAGTAGTGGAGATGAAGGTGGTGTTGTGATGGTGAACTTGATGGTGGAAGTGAAGATGGTGGTGAAATTAGTAGGGATGATGGTGATGAAGAAGGTTATAAAAAGATGGTGGTGGTGTCGTTAGTGTTGTCGTTGTAATCGTCACCGGAATGATTACCGGAATAATCGTAAACGATTACCGGAATAATCACCGGAGATGTTACCGACGAAGAAGAGCTCGGCCCCAATCCAATGGAGGTGTCCGGCCCTTAGGGAAGATGATGGAGTGGTGATTTGTGGAGGAGTTTTGTTGTAGTGGTAGTTTTGGAAAAAGTAAAGGAGAAGGTGGAGACTTTGGTGGAGTTGTTGAAGTTGTGGTGGTTTGAATGGAGATGGAGGAGGAAGAAGATGAAGGTAGAGAGTTAGAGAAGTTGTAGTAGTTATGGTTGTGGTGGAGATGAAGGAGGAGTTGGTGGTGGTTAAGGTGTTGGTGAAGAGAAAAATGAAGTGAAATGAAGAAGGAAAGGTTTATATAGGAATTGGATTTGTGAAGGTGATGTAAATAAATATTTAGAGAGGGGGTTTTTTGAAAAAATGGAGAGGTGAGGTGTCTCTTGGCCGGCCATGGTGATGGGAGAGGGATTTGAGTGGTTTGGGATATTTTGGAGAAGATATTTTTGGTGGAAGGAGAAGATATTTTTGGTGGAAAGTTGTAGAAAGTATTGGAAGAATGGAGAATTTGGTGGAAGGAAAAGGAAAGAAAGGAAAAGGAAAAAAGAAAAGAAAATGAAAAAAAAGAAGATATTCTCTTGGAAGAAAAAGTGAAAATAATTAGAGTGGCGGATTCCCGGGATTCGGTTGCGGATGCGGAAAACTTTCGGAAAAATACCGAAATCGTCCGAAATCAAGTATCTCGGAACGACCCGCAAAAATTCTCAAAAATCAAGAATATTATTTTAAGAATCATGGTGAAATTTGTTTCAAGAAATTATTTATAGTTTTTAAATTAAAAATCTTGAAATCGGCCGCCAATATCGGTCGACGCCAAATCCGGCAGAAATTTGTCAAATTTTGAAAATTCCTAAAAAAAGAATTAAGGTAGTAAATATTATTCTAAGTAGATATGTGTAAGCGGTTTCTCAAAATTTGACCCCAGTTGTAAATTAAAAATTTAGGAATAAACCAGCGGTACTGATTAATCCCGATTTTAGGGTATAAAAAAATAATTCAGAAAAAATCTGAAAAATCATGAAAAATCTAGAATATTGGGAAATAGTGTTTGAAACTAAAATTGACCCAATTGGATTACCAGAGAGATCAAATAATGTAGTACTTCCATTGTACGAGAAATAAATAAGAGAAAATAATAAATAAAAATAACAAAGTGTTTAACAAACCAGGATACGCATCTGAGTACGTATTCTGAGGATGGGGTGTTACAGTTTGGGTATGACCAACTGTACGTGGGCAACCCGAACCTCAATTTGGCTTTCATGGGGAGCCTTATTGATGGGGCCCGTGCTTGGCGATTCTTTACCGCAGGCGGTACTGGGGCGCGGCTGCGTACGCCGTTAAAGAATCCCAATCTCCTAATGACCCTGTGCTTTTGCCAATGGTACGCCACTTCCAACTCCACACCTCTTGGGTTCAATGCTAACAGCTCTGGTGTGAGGTTAATTTCTCAGCGGCTGAGACAGAAGGCTTCTGATAAAAGGGAAGGTAAAAGGGTTCGCACTCCAGGTATAGAGGAGTTTGTTGCTGTGGAAGACAGCGAGGCCTCAGATACCGAGAGTCCTCGCTTCGAGGTGGGAGCGGGGGCTGAGACTCCTGCAACTGGCTCTGGTGTGATGGGGGCGGCTCCCCGTCATCGTGTAGAAGAAGTGGAGGAAGAGGATTCTGAAATCCACTTCAAAAGAAAGCAGGCACGTAGCTCTCGTAGGAAATCGTTGACGAAGAAGCCCGCCGCCAAGCTCCTACGATTGTCGTAGAGGGTCATCCCTCTACAGCGATTCCTCCTGCTGCCCCATTAGCGGCTGGACCGTCGGTTGCTGAACCAACTAGCAGTGAATTCGCTCCGGGTCTGGGTAAGATTAACCCTGTCCATATAATATGCCTTTTGTGTGTTTCCATTGACTCATTATCAATCCTTCTTGATTGTAGGAGCTGAGGCAGCTGGAGAGCAAGGGGAACATTATGATCCCCTATTCAGTTATGGAGCTGAAGCTGGTTCTTTTGCCCGTCCGGAGGAGTCCAGAGGTGATGTGGCCGACATTGGTCCCTCGGGCGCTGGGACTTCTAAAGTAAGTCCTGAGGCATCGAGCTCTATCGGGTGGTCCACAGGATACTCGGCCAGCGAAAGCGAGCCGGCTATTCGTGCTGATTTCGCCAAAATTTTTCCGATGGAGCCCCTGGAGACTGATGTGGCTGACGAGCTGTTTGAGGTGACATCATCCTTTGGTATTGTCCTAACCTCTTGGCTTCTTCTGCATGTAGTGTCCCGACTAATCGCAGTCTTGTTACAGGTGTTCGGCCTCAAGATGCATCAGCTTCAAGAGAGCTAGAAGATTTCCCCGAAGGGTCAAGGGGTGACATGAGCACTTCGACCACGGCTGATGCTGCTGTGCTGGATGCGCTGTACGGCGATCTGCCTTCTTATCGGCCCAAGTCAGTCGAAGGATTAGAGGTTGAAGGGGGAGCAGTTCCGGAGGTGTCTTCACTCCCAATTATATCAACGAGTGAGGTGCCGACAACTTTGCCGAGTGCGGAGCTGAGGGTGATTACAAGCCCTACTTCCCCAACTCTGGTGGTTGAGCCTGCTGTTCAGGAGATGGTTGTCAGCCCTACCTCAGCGGTGGATAGCGCGCTGATTTTCATGAAGACTTCGCAGAAATCACTGACAATCTGCCCTGCTGTTGATGTTCCTATCGCTCCTTCCACAATAGTGATGACCAGGCCGGTGGATTTCTCTGAGGTTACCTCTCTACCAGAAGTGGCTGAGGTTGAGAACGACTATATAGGTGACCTCGTCGATAACTTTTATAAAGGCTTAGGGCGGACTATCGACCTGGTTTTGAAGGGCTCGACTATGCCGTTCTCAAAGTTAAAGGTGGTCCTCTCCCGTGGCATCGAAAGTATTCGAGATTTTGAGGGTATCACCAGGCTACTGCTTTGGAACTCCTGGTGGATGAATTTGAGAAGGATGTAGAGGAATGGCGCCGTCTCAGCAGCTCGGACCTGGAGTCTTTAGTTGATGAGCGGTTCGCGCGTCTTATTGCTCAAAAGCACGAGGCCCGGCTTGCCGCTCAAGAGGCTGCTAAGGCTATCTCTTCTGACTTGAAATCCTTGGAAACAAGGCAGGCAGAGGTCGGAAGTGCAATTGACGCCTCCACCAGTGCTCTTCTTGACGCTGAAGACAAGATTGGAAAGGCCGAGGAAATGATCAGGAAAGCAAATCTTATTTTATTCAAGGCTAAACTGGTGCGTCTTGAAGAAACTGCGCGGCTTGAGCAGCTTCGGCTCAAAATGAAGAGCTCTCACAGCAGGGATCGTCACAGAGGACAACTTTGGCGGAGGTTGAAGCTCGTCTGACCCAGGCAATGGATTTCAATGAGGCCGAGCTGAGGTCACAAGCGCTTGCCCAGGCTGCTGATGACAGGAGGACGAGGCTGGACTCCCTTGGAGAGCGGCTCAGATCTTACAGTGTGCGCCTGTAGCTCCATGCACTTTATCCTTTTGGAATAAATGCAATTCTTTCTTCTCTCTCTTTTTTTTTTGTCGAATCTCCAATCTTATTCTTCTTTCTGAATTGTGGTTCCAAATTGTATTGCAATTTCTTGATAACATAGTCCTTGTTGGGCTGGATGATGAGACTTGGCTATCTGTCAGTTCAGAGGTCGCGATGACATAACTGGTTGAGACGCCACCAAGCCCAAAACCGGTCCTTGTCAGATCGAAAGATGAGACCTGTCTTTTATAAATGTCAACAGGCTCGAAATTGAGATTTGGATGTCTGCTAGTTCAGAGGTCGCAATGACATAACAGATTGAGACGCCGCCAAGCTTCAAAAATTGGTGATACTCGTCTTTTGTAAATGTCAACGAGTATCGAGACCTGTCTTTTGTAAATGTCAACAGGGCTCAAGGTTGAGACTTGTCTGTCTGCTGGTTCAGAGGTCGCAGTGACATAACCGATTGAGACGCCACCAAGCTCAAGGTTGGTGATACCCATCTTTTGTAAATGTCAACAAGTATCGAGACCTGTCTTTTGTAAATGTCAACAGGGCTCAGAATTGAGACTTAGCTGTCTGCTGGTTCAGAGGTCGCAATGACATAACCGATTGAGACGCCACCAAGCTCAAGGTTTGGTGATACTTATCTTTTGTAAATGTCAACAAGTATCGAGACCTGTCTTTTGTAAATGTCAACAAGTATCGAGACCTGTCTTTTGTAAATGTCAACAGGGCCCGGAGTTGAAACTTAGCTGTCTGCTGGTTCAGAGGTCGCAATGACATAACCGATTGAGACGCCACCAAGCTCCAAAAATTGGTGATACTCGTCTTTTGAATGTCAACGAGTATCGAGACCTGTCTTTGTAAATGTCAACAGGGCTCAAGGTTGAGACTTGGCTGTCTGCTGGTTCAGAGGTCGCAATGACATAACCGATTGAGACGCCACCAAGCTTCAAAAATGGTGATACTTGTCTTTTGTATATGTCAACAAGTATCGAGACCTGTCTTTTGTAAATGTCAACAGGGCCCGGAGTTGAAACTTAGCTGTCTGCTGGTTCAGAGGTCGCAATGACATAACCGATTGAGACGCCACCAAGCTCCAAAAATTGGTAAAACTCGTCTTTTGTAAATGTCAACGAGTATCGAGACCTGTCTTTTGTAAATGTCAACAGGGCTCAAGGTTGAGACTTGGCTGTCTGCTGGTTCAGAGGTCGCAATGACATAACCGATTGAGACGCCACCAAGCTCAAGGTTTGGTGATACTTGTCTTTTGTAAATGTCAACAAGTATCGAGACCTGTCTTTTGTAAATGTCAACAGGGCTCGGGGTTGAGACTTGTCTTTTGTAAATGTCAACAAGCTCAAAATTGAGACTCGGCTGTCTGCTGGTTCAGAGGTCGCAATGACATAACCAATTGAGACGCCACCAAGCTCAAGGTTGGTGATACCCGTCTTTTGTAAATATCAACGAGTATCGAGACCTGTCTTTTGTAAATGTCAACAGGGCTCAGAATTGAGACTTAGCTGTCTGCTGGTTCAGAGGTCGCAATGACATAACCGATTGAGACGCCACCAAGCTCAAAAAATTGGTGATGGAATTTGGGAAGAGGTCTCGTTTTCACGAGAGAATCACTGTCATAAGTTTAATGTTAACGTAACAGCGGAATATATTTGTGGCCTTACCATTCTATGGATGAGAATTGGTAAGTGACTTTGGAGGTCTCGTTCTCACGGGGAGAAACGAGGGAATTGCTGTCATAGGTTTAATGTTAACGTAACAGCAAAATGTATATGTGGTCTTACCATTCTATGGATGAGAATTGGTAAGTGATTTTGGAGAGGGAATCAAATGGGAACGGGTCCTTAGGATTTTTAGCAAACCCCCAGCTGTCAACGGGTTTGATATGCCTTTACCAATTACCGTTTGAGTTGGGCTAGCCATGCTATTCCCCTCAGCATGATGAGTTGTCGAGGATTTATGTTGGGCTTACAGGCCAACATTTTCCTCTATCCTTAATTGTTAAGGATGTCGGATTATCTGGTTAATATATGCATAACCTTGATTCTCCTTCCGGACAGCCAGTACGTGACCAGGTTCCCACTGGTTTACAGTTGTATTATCTCGCTTGGAGGAAGAGAAAGGCTCTCTTTGTGTGTACTTTGGACACGAAGATCTTGATCAGAGGTGTAATGTTAACTTGATCATGAGAAGGATCCTTGATTAAGGATAATACTTCTTTAAGAATTTGCCATTGATCGGCATCATGAGTAGGTCGCCATCTGAGGTCATGAGGTGGTATGCTCCGTTTGAATAGACTGTTTCTATGACAAACGGTCCTTCCCATTTAGGCTGAAATTTGCCTTTGGTCTTATGCGTCATAATCATCGGTCGTCTGACGGCTAAAACCAGGTCTCCTTTCTGGAAGACTCTTTGTCTGACCTTCTTATTGAAGGCTTTTGAGATTCGAGCTTGATATAGCTCGATATGCTGCTGAGCTTGTAGCCGCTTCTCATCTAAGGCTTCGAGCTCTTGAAGACGTAATCGATCATTGTCTTCTGATGTGATTTTAGTGGTCAGAGCTACTCGTAATGACGGCATCTGGATTTCCAATGGGATGACTGCTTCGCACCCACATACCAGGGAAAAAGGCGTATTGCCTGTCGGTGTCCGAACCGTGGTTCGGTAGGCCCAAAGACATTCACCAAGCTTGTCGTTCCAATCTCGCTTATTCGAGGAGACGAACTTCTTGAGTAGCTTGATGATCGTTTTGTTGAATGCTTCCGCTAAGCCATTGGCGGCAGGATTATAGGCGGTTGAAGCCACATTCTGAATTCGGTATTTATCGCAGAACCGATAGAATACTTGGCTTATGAATTGGGGACCGTTGTCGTGGATGATCCGCCTAGGGACACCAAATCGATGGATGACATGGTGTTTGATGAAATTAACCACATTAGAGGTTTTGACTTCAACCAGTGGTATAGCTTCCGCCCACTTTGAAAAGTAGTCGGTTATTGCAAGGATAAACCGGTGTCCTTTTATCGAAGAAGGGCTGATTGGCCCTACGACATCGATTCCCCATGCTTCAAATGGCCATGAAGCAACAGTCGGGTGGAGCAGCTCCGACGGCTGGTGTATGAAGTCTGCATGAATTTGACATGCTTTACACCTTCGTGCATATTGGATGGCGTCGGCTATCATGGTTGGCCAACAGTATCCAAGCCTATGCAACCTGTCTTTAAGTTTTGGACCTGGCTGATGAGCGCCGCAAATGCCGTCGTGCGCTTCTCAGAGCGCTTCCTGTGCCTCTAAATAAGAAAGGCAACGGAGGAGAACACCGTCATATGAACGATGGTAAAGTGTCTTCAAAGTTGGATCGTAGTAGAAACGGAGAGACCTTCGTCTGACGGACACCGCTTCTTTAGGATCGTCTGGGAGCAGACTGTGCAAAGCATAGTCAATGAGAGGAAAGCGCCAATCTCTCGGCTCAAGATCCGTGGAGACATTATAGACTTCTCGAGTTCTTAGCATGTGCTTGGAGCATACAAGATGTCGAGTTGCGACTGTGAGGTGATACTCGGTGTCGGCTGGCAAGGCTAGTGTTGTTGCTAATGCAACAAGAGCATCCACCTTGGTATTTTGAGATCGAGACACATGCCCGATATAGAAGCCTTCAAATAGGTTGGCCAATTCAACGGCCGTGTGATAATAAGGCACCAAGTCCTCATGACGGACTTCGTATTCGCCTTTAACCTGATTGATGATCAGTTTTGAATCGCCATAAGCTTCGAGGTAGCGTACCCCCATTCCATGGGCGAGTTGAAGACCGATGAGCAGAGCATTATATTCTGCTACGTTGTTGGAGCATGATTCTGTCAAAGAAAATGCTCTGGGAAGAACATGGTTCTGCGGGGAGATAAACACAACCCCCACTCCGGCAATAATCTTGCTTTTAGTGCCCATTCGCGAAGCTCAATCAAAGAACATCTGCCACACTTCCTCTTCTGAGGTTGCGTAAGACTCGAAGACTTCATCGGGGATATCTTCGTGAAGTTTTGAATGTTCTGGAACTGGATGAGCAGCCAAGAATTCTGCAAGGGCCTGGCCTTTAACCGCCTTCTGAGGGGTGAAGATCATGTCGTATTGAGACAGTAAAAGTGCCCACTTAGCCAATCTTGAATTCAATGATCCTGGCTTCGTCATAAGAAGACGCAATGGGTTTACTCTGGAAATGACATGTATGGTCTGGCCGACCAAATAATGTCGTGTCTTCTGAACAGCGAAGACGAGAGCTAAACACTCTTTCTCGATTGGGTTGTAGCGAGATTCCGCTCCTATGAGAGTTCTGCTCAGATAATAAATGGCCTGCTCGTGGCCATTATCGTCCTTTTGAGCGAGGAGGGCACCGAGAGAGTAGTCCAAAGCTTTTACATAAAGCAAGAATGATTTTCCTGATGTAGGGGCCACTAAGACTGGAGGCTTTGTGAGATATCTCTTGATGTCTTCATAAGCTTCCTGGCAAGCTTGATCCCATACGAAGGAAGCACCCTTTTTCATGAGTCGGGTGAATGGTTGACAGCGGCCTGAGAGATTTGCAATGAATCTTCTGATATAAGCCAGCCTGCCTTGCAAGCCCCTGAGCTCTTTGAGGTTCCTCGGTGGATGCATGCTCTGAATGGCTTTGACTTTGTCTGGGTCAAGATGAATCCCTTTTGATGTGACAATAAACCCAAGGAACTTGCCACTTGACACTCCCAAGAAGGATTTTGTCGGGTTCATTTTCAGTTGACGAGCCGCATTATGTCGAACATTGTTCTCAGGTTGCGAAGATGTTCATTCTTGTTGCGGCTTTTGACGGCAATGTCGTCGACATAGCACTCCACCGTTTTTCGGAGATGATCGCGGAAGATTGTACTCATTGCCCGCTGATAGGTTGCTCGGCGTTCTTCAGTCCGAAGGGCATTACAATGTAGCAGTATACCCCCAATGGTGTTCGTAACGAAGTATGCTTCTCATCGTCGTGATACATCTTAATCTGGTTGTACCCTGAAAAGCCGTCCATTAAAGACATTCTTTCGAACCCGCATGTGTTGTCGATCATGACGTCGGTGATGGGTAATGGGAATTCGTCTTTGGGACAAGCCGTATAGAGATCACGGTAGTCGATGCATATCCGTATTTTCCCGTTCTTCTTGAGGACGGGGACGATGTTAGCTACCCAATCTGGATGTTGTTCCTCCCGGATGAAGCCACATGTAATGAGCTTGTGAACTTCAGCTTCAATAGCTTTCATAATGTTCGGGCGAAACCGACGTTGTTACTGCTTGACTGGCTTGACGTCAGGCTTGATGTTTAGACGATGCATAGCGACCTGTGGATCAAGTCCGGGCATATCTTCGTAGCTCCATGCGAAGACATCTATATACTCTTTTATGAGCATTATCAATTCTTCCCTTTCTGTAAGTGATAGGCTTTCACTTATAAAGATGGGCCTAGGGTGGTCTTGATTACCCAAGTTGACCTGCATCACCTTGTCTTCAGTAGGTGATTCGCGCAGTTCGAATCGCTTTTCCCATTGAAGGTCTAATTGCTGGGCCCATGGTTCCTCGTCAGTGGCTTCTGCAGGCTCCAATTGACTGCTCGAAGTCATATTAACGGTGAGGTCTTTGAACATTCCTCCTACACTGACGTCTGAGTCCCACTCGGAGGATGAGGCTGAATGTGATGGAACTGATCCATTGTCCTTGGCTTGAACCGTTGCTGACGATGTGGGTGTAACATACCCTAACCCCCTGCGTGTACTATCATAGTAATTTGCAGGCTTCCCTTTAGGCACAAAGTTCCGCATCAAACCGTGCCTTCCTTTTCCGAAATTCAGACCTGCTCCATGCTTCAAGTCGTATCCCATCCTCTTCATAATATGGCGCGCTGGCTGCGCGTAATGAAAGAATTGTGGAGTGTCTGAGTCTGAACTTGAATCTGCGACCGTGGGTCCCCGTGGTTGGGTTCTACCGAAGATTATCGGTAGCTGACCTTCTTTGGATGGCGGGATCGCCAAGACGGCTCCCTCTGCGGATTCCATGGGCGTACTGGACGCACTTGGCTTGTGTAAAGGCATGTGCAGAGAGCTATCCGTCATAGATTCAAATAGCCCAACAGTCGCGGGATAATCAAAAGAAATATTATCATTAATTACCCATTCGCCTTCATCCTCTGAAGGAGTATTACATAGGAGATTATTGAGACATGCTATAATTGGTTCACCAATCAGAATGGCTGGCATGCCTGCTTCGGATTCCGAATCCGCCTCGTTGCCACTTTCATCATCGTCCGGCAATGGTTCTTTGAGTGCTCCACCGGCCTCTTGATACAGGAGAGCGTCAGTGAAGTAGTTTTTCACCCCTTTGAATGGTTGCTTTTCAGCAAAGACGGTTCGTACTGTCGTGTCATCTTCAACATATTTGAAGCATTGGTGCAGAGTAGAGGGAACGATCCAGTTGGCATGTATCCATGGCCGTCCCAGTAGCAGGTTATATGATATGTCAGCGTCAATGACATAGCATGTCACTTCTGACTTCAGGCTCCCGATTCTGTAACAGAGTCGAATTTTTCCCAGTGGATGACTGCTCCCGGTGTTGAAACCGTATATTGTAGTAGTGGTTGCGGACAACCTGTACAACAGTATGCCGAGGAAGTAGAGAAGCCTTTTGGGGATGATGCTGAGTGCGGACCCCGGATCGACTTGTATTCTTTCAATGCACGTTGAACCGATATATCCGGTGTAGTACAGAGGCCGATCGTGCTTGTTGTCTCTGAGAAGCATATCTTCCGCCGTGAATGTAATAGCAGGCACCTTGGATTGTGTATGATGACATTCTGGGCAAGGAGACTGAACGTCGTTGTTAGGGATCTCAGGCATGCATGCCAGAAAGGATTCTGAATTGGCTAGCGCATCCCTGAGTGCTTCTCTTGTCTCTTTAGAGAGGCAAAGGAGCTCGTGTATAGTGATACGAGCTGGGATATTGGCCAGTTGAGCCAATATGTCAAACTGAAAAGGCGTATCAAACCCTTGGCCTGGTGGCTTCTTCAACATGTGGTCGAATCATACCTCCTTAGGTCTCTCTTTTCCCTTGGTTGGGATTGGAGTGGATGCTGGTGCTTGTACTGATGTCGTTTGTTGTTGTGTCTCGTCAGTAGACTTTTCATACTGCCTTAATTATGATTTTCCGGATCGGGTGCCCGTCTGCTGAGGCGTATCGGCTCGCGCCGTGCAAGCAAGCTTTTCCCCTTCTGAATCACTGAGGGAAGCCGGTGTAAGATTGTCGTCGTCTGGCAGGATGGAGATGACATTGCAAGATTTGCCCTTTGATTTAGGCTTCTTTGAATCCCAGTGTTTGTCTTGGACGAGGTCTGGGTGTATCCACATGACTTCCCCTGTCTCCAATGTTAGGGGAACAAAACCCTTATTATCTTGAGCTGTGGCTGGAGGATGCTTGACTTTCAACCGTGGCGCAAGTCCCATCAGGAACTGTGACCTTTGGAGCTTTGCCTAACTCAAGAGTCACCATATTGGCCGTGACTTTCTTCTGTTCTGTCTTCAATGTCAGAACCCCGGCATCGATCAGGGCTTGTATTCTGTTCTTGAAGACATAGCACTTGTCAGTAAGATGGTGGATCATCCTAAGGTAGAGGCAGTATTTGGGGTCGTTCGTGCGCCCTATCTCATTGGGACGCCGAGCCTCTGGCAGTTTCATTTTGTTCCCTTTGTGGAGCAGATGGAATATCGTGACCACCTGATCGTCTTTGAAGGAGTACTGCTTTGGAGGGAACTTAGGCTCATGATTGTTGAAGCCGCTCTTCTTGGCCTTTGACTTACATCTCCGGATAACTCCACAGACATAGTCTCTTTGCCTTTAGCTTGAGAAGATTGCGGTAGGTCGCTATGCCCTTTGTTGTTCATCCCCCACTTGCCTCTAGGGGCGGATGGTTCGAACTTTTTAGCTGACTTCTCGGCTATCTCAGCTTGTTCGACCAATTCTTTTCAAGTGTGGGCTTTGACAGCCCCCATGCGAACTTTCACTTGGTCTAGGAAGTTGTGTCTGCATGTTTGTAAAAGCATGGGTAATGGCATCCCTGCTGGGCACATCAAGGATAAATTTCTGAACCGTTCAATGTAGTCACGGACAGATTCGCCCTTCCTCTGCACTGTGGAGAGGAGCTTGTCCATGGTTACTTCAGTATCGTCCTCATAGAAACGAGAGAGGAACCGAGTTTCCAGATCGATCCATGAGTTGATAGAGCCCGGGGAAGACTTCGGAATCAGTCGAATGCCACCCCTTTAAGGTGCCAATGAATAGCCTAGCCATGATGGCGTCATTGCTTATGACATTACCAGTCTGAGACCGAAAATAGTAGATGTGCTGATTTGGCGAGCTCTTTCCGTCATAGGTATGCAACGTTGGTGGTTTGAACTTCGGTGGATATGGCACCGAATCCCACTCCAGCGGATAAAGACGGACTGCCCCTACCTTCTTTAATTCATCCCTCTGAGCTAGGGATGCGATTTGAGCCTGGAGGCCCTTGAGGACTTCGGCGTCTAAGGAAGAACCCTCCTTGGATTTCTCCGGCTTGGGTTGCTCATTGCTGAAGTGTTCCTCCTCATCGTGATTTCTCCCGGCATCATTGTTATTCCGGTTACTGAGGAGTTGAGCAAGCATCTGTTGAATATTGTCCAAGGCTTCTTGCTGGGTTTTGGAAGTTTGCTCCTGAGCTTCCAAACGCCGACGAAGATCGTCGTTAGCATTATCAGCCATGTTGACTGAGGCTCTGTCTGTTCGCACCGAGCTAACTGTCGCCGAAGAGGCATACCCACTGTCTTCATCTTCTTCTTCGTCTGATGACTGGAGTAATCTTCTGGGTTCTGACGAGGCTAGGGCCGTCGAGGAAGAAGGCCGCTCGTAACTGTAGGGTATTGCCACCCTGGATCTGGTGTTTCGGAAGACACCTTCGTCATGCACCAAGACTTCGCCTAAGCCTGGGCTATAATCTGGATCTGGGGACCCTCGTCCTCTTCCGGTCATGTTGACGGATGCGGAGGCTGGATCTCGTGAGGTTCTCCTTTTGCGGTGTTTCCTCGGGGCCTGTACCGATAGCCGATCAAAAACTGACCGTCGTCTCGGAGGCGTGGCGGGGATTGGTCCCAGCCGGCAATGGACCGAGTGGAGTGTCACCAGCTGACATCCTACTTGTTGACAATAGGGGGAAGAGGTTTGTCTATCCGTCAACAATTTGCTCAAATCAGACCCTGTTGGGTCTCTGCAATTGAGCGCAAAGGCTCTTTTGGATCCCAAATAGGACGATGTCCTACTTCTTTTATCCCTGCAGATGGGATTAGCACTGAATAGTGCTTTGGTTCTAGCTTCGCCATCAGGCGTGAGCTTAGTGCTTGACGTACTGGAAAGCGGAGCACGCTGTGGTGCTTTACCCGCTATGCTGTTGCGAAGGCAATTAGCCTTAGATAGCACTTTGGCTTCGGCTTCGCGGTCATGGACCCTGCGCGTACGCTGTGGTACAGTAGCTTCGCTCATGATAACGAGGCCGGCGCGAGGCATTGCTGCTCTTGAATTGGGCGACGGTATGATTGCCGTCGTAGCTTTATGATTGGAGCAGACAGACATCCTGCCTTTTTCTTCGTGAGAGAGGCGTGGTTTAGGCGTAGCTACGCCTGAAGCTTCGGTTTGAGACTTTTGTTTAGGCTTCCATACCCGCCTTGGCAGAGGAGACCTAGGTTCGCAAGGAACCTGATTAGCCACACGCGAGGCTGAGGGGTGTTGGCAGAATTCTGCTTCCGGTTTCTGCTTCGAAACCTTGGTCGTGGAAACCTTCCTATGCTTCCGTGCTCGAAGCATTGGGCCACCCCCGGAGAGGACTTCTTCAAATCTTTCTTGATCGAACTGAACCACCAAGTTCTCACAAGTAAAGGAATCAGACTACGATCGTGCTTCCTTATTGCGCCAGAGAACCGCAGTAGGTTCGCAGAGAACCTTTTCTGTCTCCGCAGAGACTTTCCTTGAAGATTTAGCCAGAGGGGCTCTGGCTGCACCGGCTTTTCTGAATTCAGAGTTAGACCCGAAGGTCTGTTCGTCGCATTGTGACACTTGATTCTCGGCAGTGGAGAATTTCTTCCAAGCGGAGTCGCCATCTTGTTTTCCAATATTTTTGCAAAGGGGGAAAACTTACAAAAAAGAGTTTGAGGAGCTAAATTACAAGTATTCTTAAAAAGATTACAAGTAGATCTCCTCAGAGATTCTGAAGAAGTGTGCCGATAGGAGTCTGGTCAGCGCGCGACCACTTTGTCCCTTTGACGATGCGAGCGATGAGATTCCCTTCTCGCCTGGTTCGGGGAATCAAAGAACAGAAGGTTGGTAGAACCCTCTTGCTGCTTCTCAAAATCGCCTTCAATAAGGAATTCCTTCTCGCCTGGTTCTGGAGATTCCTTGAGAAGAAGGACGATGTTAGGGTATCAACACCCTAGATAGAGAAAGCAATTCTCTAAAAGGTCTCTGAATTCAAGAACGCACGGTGCGTTATGAAGAAGTCTCTACTTGTCGAGTCCTCTCTCTTGCACCTCTCTCTTGAGCCGGTCCGTCTGGTCTCGTGCGTCCATATGCGTGCCTCTCCTTGTACCCCTGGTGGGCTATTTATAGGGAGAGCAAGGGTATAATCGTCCCTTGAAAATATGGAAACAGATTGAATCGAATCTGTTTGAATCCGAAAAGTAGCCTTGCTGCGAGGCTAAGATCAGCTTCTGCGAAGCTAGAAATGGCAGGTCAGTTGATCTTCTTGATCCTTTCCATATCGTTGGAGAATTTTCCCTGATCTTCTTACTCGTTTTAGGAGAGTCAAGAGATTGTGGCAATCAACTGCCAAATTTGATCTCTGATTTGATCTTAATTGGATTTGATCTGATTAGATCTGATCTCATCCGGAGATTTGATTAGTCAAAGGTTGACCATAGCAGACCAATAGCGGAGCTGCCCGCATTGAGCTCGTAGCGGAGCTAGAGGCAGCTTTTGGCGAAGTCCGAAAGAAACCCTTTGGCGGAGCTGGAAGTCCTCTGTGGCGAAGTTTGCGAGTTAGCTTCTTGCGAGGCTTTGAATGGCTTCGAGGCGAAGTCGAGTGATATTAGCCTCTCAGGCGAGGTTATCCCTTTGGGCTCATGTAATGCTAAGTGCTAGCATTTTAGGACCTGCTGAGGTCTGTTTAGAGGCAATCCGGGTTCACTGTCTGCTTGCTGGATCAGTGGAGTCAAGCTGCTTCCTTGTCCCTCGGAGACGGGTGAAAACTGATCTTCAGCTTGTCTGTCACTTGTCTTTTGTAAATGTCAACAAGTTTAGACATTATTTGGACCAATAAGAATCTTGTCTTTTTTAAGTGTCAACATTGTTCATCCTTCTTTCTGTCTTCTAGTTGTACTTCATATGTCATTAAATTACCAATGAGGTTTTCTAATGACATAGTGGAGAGATCATTTGCTTTTTCGATTGCAGTTGTCTTCTTCTCCCAATCTGATGTAAGTGCACGAAGGATCTTGTGAACTTTTTCGACTTGGGTGTATTCCTTTACAAGAGATGCTAAGGAATTTGTTATGTCGGTGAACCTTGTAACCATTTCTGAGATGGTTTCATTCTCCTTCATTTGAATAGTTCAAACCTTGGATAAGAATAGAAATTTTAGATTCTTTAACCTTATTGTGCCTTCATGTGTTACCTGTAGAGTGTGCCATATATTATTTGTAGATGTGGCTGTTGACACACGATTGAATTCTTCTTGGTTAAGGCACAGAATAATGCATTCATCGCTTTGACATCAATGTTCGCATTCTTCTTTTAATAATCACTCCAAGCGCTGTAATTGGTAGTCGATTTGGTGTACGCTGCTTCTACTATATTTCATAGTTCATAGTTGAGCGATTGCAAGTAAATCTTTATTTTATACTTCCAGTAGTTGTAGTTCGATCTATCAAATAGTGGTGGACGTTGTGTAGAATGTCCTTCTCTGAATTGCGATGAAGGAAACTCTGTTGCCATCCTTGTAGGTTGTTGACTGGGTATGCAGGGCTCTGATAGAGTATGTAGGGCCGAGCTCGATACCAATTATTGGTCCCAATTTGATACCAATTGTAGGATCTTAAATATTACTTCAATACTCAAACAAAGATATTAGCATTAAATAAAATACTTACATAAAAGAAAATAAATCACAAAAAGTAAATCAAATGTAAACACAAGTATTTATCCTATTTCGGTCCTCTTAACCTACATCTAGTCCCCAAGCCACCCGCTTGAGATTTTCCTTTAACCTTTAATTTTGTACACCCAAAATCAATACCTTGTATACCACTTGACAAATCCCTTTGCCAAATGTATACAACTCTTCTTACAACCAAGAAGACACAACACCTTGTACAACCTCTCTTCAACCCGAAGACGCTCTTGTACAATTTTTCTCTTGAGTGATTACAAACAATCCTATAAGCCTTGAATCTGTATGTGATCGTGAATAAGGACCCTTATAGGTAGACTCTAAGTAATCTTCACTAAAGGATTAGAATTTGAGTGAAGAATTGAAAGTGAAAACAGTTTTCTGAAAAATAGATTTTTGAACAGAGTTTTGGGTAGAAAACTATTGATATGAATTGGTGTTTTTAGCCTAGGACAACATCGCTATTTATAGCTGAAATCTATGGTCAGTTAGAGTAGTTATCAGGACAAATTTGAATATTGAAACGTTAGATAAAATACCAGAAATCAGAAACTGTCTAACAGTCAGAAACTGCCAATAGTCGACTTGAGTCTATGGGTTAGTCGACTAGAAGAACAACTTTTGCCTATATTAGTCGAACGATAGAGGGGGCAAGTCGACTAGAGAATAGCTGATACAAAAGACATGTTTCTGAAAACTGAATATAGTCGACCAGTAAAAGGTATAAGTTGACTAGGCCATATATTAGTCGACTATAAAGACTTATAAGTCGACTAATAGTGCATACGATCAGAATAGAAATTTGGTATGCATCTAGAAACAAACCTAAGTCAACTATAGTTAAGGGTTAGTCGACTATAGTTGGTATAAGTCGACTATGCTTGGTAATAAGTCGACTTATAGACTTAAGATGTGTGTGTATGTTCAAGGCTTTTAACATTCTAATAAATATTACAATACATATCCATAGCCATTATTCTTGAAAAGTCTTGAGCATGTAGAACTCTTGTATAAACTTGTGAGATAGAGCTCCAATGAAATGGCTTCACAAATGTATCATCAAAATTAAGTTCCAACAGTTGTGATATGAATGTAATGAATATGAGATGTCCTAACGAGTAATTGTTAGCATAATCACAAGATCAAAAGAACACGAGATCACAAGTTAAAATAACATGGTCTGTCCAGGAATATCATATAATCAAGGTAATGCATGTCGCAGGAGTCTCAAGTATCAGTATCACGAAAATATATGTCAGGTGTAGATCACATAAAGGATCAGAATAAGGCGAGCTAGATCATTGAAGATAATGCAGGATGTGATGCATGTGCATATGTCTGGCATTTTATTAAGCTTATACTAATGCAATAATTCTGTGCCCCATCCCACATGACAACTGCATATTAAACAAATGATGCGTTTGTAATATCCCTATTCCATAATACCATTTTAGTAGTAAGTGATAATATTTTTGAACTGTATATATGTATTGGTTATTATTTATTGCACTTGTTATAAGTACATATTATTATTATTGTTATTAGATGTTATTATTTTGTTACTACTATTATTAGTGTTCAGATTATTGAATTTTCTTTCTCCTTAGCCCAATCCCGTTGGTGGCCCATTTGTTAAACCCATTACCCATTTGATCCAAACCCACAACCCAAATCTTATCCCAACTAAACCCCCCCTAAATCTCCACCAAATCCTAAATCCTAACCACAAGATCAAATCCCAACTAATCCTAAACCTAAACTGATCCTTCTCTCCTCCCAATCCAACAGCCGCACCTGTATGACCCGGGAAAGGAGAGAGACGAGAATTTGCGGTAAAAAGTTTTTCTTGAATCAAATGAAAAGGATTACAACAAAAACTGTTCCTTCCGGTTACAAGGGAGGGAGAATATTGAATCTTGAATTCCCCCTTTGTTTAATGCTGGGGTTCTTCGTGTGGCGGTGGAGAGTGAATCTTGTTCTCCGTTGACCAGATGACCGTCCTTCTGGGATCTCCTCTTCGGCTGGTAGGAAGAGTAACTCAGCTCTGTCTACCAAAACTCTCGAAGAGAAGGTAGGCGAAAGCTAGCTCGTATGCAGCGAACTTGCTGAAGAGTTGATCTGCTTCTTTTCTCTCTGTGTCGCCCTCTTGTTGCTGATTGCCAAAAGTTTGACCTTGATGCCGATCGCCCAAAAAAAAAAATCCCCCCTTTCATAGCGACGGGGCTATTTATAGAGGTTTAGGGGGTGATCGTGCCCCCTAAAAGTGCTCCACGATGAGGGGCCACTTCCCGCTACTTGTGCGGTGAATGGCCCCGTAATCCGGGTGGTTACAACTGAGGCGCGGGTGTCAGGCCGACGCACCTTGATGCTGAGACGCGGGTATCGAGCCGACGCGCCACGGGTATCGAGCCGACGCGCCTTGATGCTAAGACGCGGGCCAACGCGCCTTGATGCTGAGACGTGGGCCAACGCGCCTTGATGCTGAGACGCGGGCCAACGCGCCTTGATGCTGAGACGCGGGTGATAGTCCCTCGCGTCTAGAGTTTGAAACTTTGCTTCTCAATGGCTTGTCCTCCAGTAACTTTTGGACAGCCTACAAAACCTCCTCCAAAGTTTTCGATATTCCGCAGTTAACTGGGACGGATTTCGAAATACTTTGGACTCTAGCTGAATTCACCTTCGTGACTGGACTGTTGATGCTCCGGGTTCGATCTTATCTTTTGGTCTTCGCGAGTGTACTGTTGAAACTCTTTGAAACCACCAGAGTTGATCATGTTGAGTGTCTAGATGCACAGTCTAAACCTCCCCGATTGCTTTTAGTCTGTCACGGGTGTGCTTTAAGCCAGGAGCGGTTGGTCGTCTGCTTGCGTCAGTGTACTGTTGAACTGATTTTGCAGAAGCAGGAGGCCGAACGCAGGTTCCTTTTCAAAAAGCCGAGATGGTACTGCTGCAAAGACGCGATTTCTGTAGGGTGCGTCCTTTTGGCGATGGAAACGCGCCCGATCTTCTATGAGGCAGACGCGATGTTGGGCCCGCTGGGTCGGACGCGGACTTAGGAAAGACGCGACTCTAATAAAGACGCGATTTTCTGAGCGCAACGCGACTTTCTGGGTGCATTTATGGTGATGCTGACGGGGCATGTCCATCGGAGAGGTGCGTCCCTTGGGTGCGATTCTGTGCCGTGTCATGATTACGCCGCCAGCTGGCCTGGGGAACCAGCAGGATTTCACCTTTTGGCGCGCGGATTTCCCGGTTCATTAACTGAACCGCGCCACGTGTCAAATGATGACTCGCCGCGGAGCCGTGGCGCATGATCTTCTCTGTTCAAAGATGATTTGATTCCACGCGTCAGGCGGTGACTCGCTGCGCTGCAGCGTCTATCGGGCCACACGCCGCGTATCGTTGCGTCTTATCGGGCCACACGCCGCGTATCTTCGCGAATCCTTGTGCCTATAAATAGCCGCAGTTAGAGAGATACCTCTTCTTCTCCGAACGCACTTGCTCAAGAAAGAGAGTTCTTCTTCCTCTGTTTGAACTGTTCATCTCCATTACTGGACTTTTGAACTATTCATCTCCATTTACTGGAATTAAAGATGGCACCCAAGACCAAGCCAACCGCATCTTCTTCACGGGTGACCGCCGCCGAGGCCCAGAGGGGTGTTTCTTTTGCGCAGGACGCTGCTTTCCCAGGTATAATGCCCTTTTAGGCGTGGATTTCGCCATTAATGGGAGCCCATAGAACCCTAAGAATTTTTAACACAAGATATAACTCGTGTTTGATTCTCAGACGCGGTCTCAAACGCAGTCTTTGAGTTGATAACCGTGGCGCGGGTTTGGACCCTCGCGCCATTGTGTCTTGCGCTTCAGATTCTTCACTTAGAATATTTCTAATTGTGAAGAGTTCAGACGCGGACTTGGTTCACAGAACGCGGATTTGATCCTTGCGTTCTGTTTCATTAGCTGCTGATTTTGATGAATCTGGCGTCCGAGTTCAAGCACTTAGATATCTGGGGATGTGAAAGGAAGGGAGTTACTCTCCTTAACTTCTGGCGATTATGGTGATGGAAGGGTTAAGGTGGATAACTCCCTTCTTTTCGCGCCCCAGAAGTGACATCAAGGAGAATGTGGTGGAGACGCGGATCCTGCAGGTCTGGACGCGGATTTAATAATTCCTGCGTCAGTATCTCTTCTGCGTTTGGACGCGGTTTCGCAGGTCTGGACGCGGATTGATAACTCCTGCGTCCAGTATCTCTTCTGCGTTTGGACGCGGGCTTGTAGGTCTGGACGCGGTTTGATAACTCCTGCGTCCAGCATCTCTTCCGCGTTTGGGTTAGGAACACTTGTTGGCCCAAAGGCCATTATCCCAGTTATTTTGATGATAACAAAACATATTTAGTTATGTATTTAACATTTGTGTTTCAGAATATTTCAGGTTATTTAACAAGTTGTTTTTGACGGCTCCGCTAAAAGACTCACACATTTGGAGTTCGCCGCAAAAATGAAGATTCCCAAGCTATGCACAACTAGGATGCTTTGGGATCAAGATGATGATATGAAGATCAAGACAAGACCAAGACAACAAAGAAAAACAAGAGTTGTATTTTTATTTTTATTTTTAGATATTTTGTCAAAGCTAGATATTAGAAGTAGAGCTATGGGATTATCACACACACACCTTTTAGTTATGTTCATGGCTTCAAAAAGATTTTCAAATTCCATTTCTAACTTAGTTCTAAAGAGAACATTTTTTGGAAATAAGATTTTTAGAAAAACAATAGTTTTGGAAAATCATTTTGTGGAAAAACAAGTTTTTATCAAAAGGATTTTTATCAAACTATTTTAACATGATAGAAGTATGACACATGCTCATACTCTATGTTTTTACAAGTTCCAAAATTTAACCCAAGTCCCAAAACCAAAAATCCCAAATTTCTGGTTCTGGGAGTTCTGTTTTTTCAGAACTCACAGTAACCGGTCGACCGGCCCGGTCGACCGATGTGCACAATACTGTGCACGTCTATATCAGTCGACCGACCCGGTCGACCGATGTACACTTGCTTTCACAGGAGTTTTCGGTCGACCGACCCGGTCGACCGATGAACCCCAACGGTCATATTTTTGACCGTTGGCGGTCGACCGACCCGGTCGACCGGACTCTGTCAAAAGTTCTGACAGATCCAACAGCTATTTTTTTCTGACTGATTTCTTTTTGGGATTTGATTCCAACGAATCTCTTAGGATGTTTTTGACCCCTATAAATAGGAGGTCACTTCAGTTGATATGACTAACAATTTTAAGAGCCATCAAGAATATTTTTACAAGAGATTTCTAAAGATTTCCAAGCTCTTCCTTTTAGACAAGATTTTCTCTCAAAAGCCAAAATTCCAATCACCCATCTTGAAGCCTACATCTCTACTTCTCTCTAGCTTAGCACTACACAATCCCATATATCTACATCTACATATTTGGTTCTAGGATTGTGCTTAGTGAGCTTTTGTAAAGTGATCAAGTGTTGATCACTCTTTTCTTACTTGAGTGAAGTTGTAGAGGCATCGGCCTCAAGGCGAGCTAGTGTGCTCAAGGTGGTGTTGCGGCATCACGAGAGACGGACAAGTGTGTCCTTGTATTGTTGATCCAGTGGGATCCTCAATAGTGGAAATCCTTCAAGTGTGAAGGCGGGGACGTAGAGCGTGGCTCGAACCTCGGAAACAACTCCTTGTGTTTGCGTTTGATCAAATCTCTCTAAACTCTATCTCTTTATTACTTGCACTTTTATATTGTCTATTACTTGCAAGAATTTGTGTATTGTGCTAATTGTTAAGTTAATTTTTAAATTCCGAATTATTGCCATAATTCATATAGCCATCACCTATTCACCCCCCCTCTAGGTGATTTCAATTGGTATCAGAGCCTAACCCTACAACTTAGGTCTAACCACCTTAGGGAGATCCATATTTGGCTATATACATTTTTGTTGCATTTTCATTTGCTTGTGCATTCATGGCATCCATGGACTTTTCTAGCATTAAATCCCCACCTAAGTTTGATGGTTTAAACTTCCCCATTTGGAAGGTGAAAATGAATCTCTTCCTTAAATCCCTAGGAGTTAGGGTAGCTAGGGCTATAACCAAAGATTTTATTGAACCCACTAGTGATGAGAGCACATGGTCCGAGGATACTTCCAAAGA
The DNA here is from genome assembly GCA_038442645.1 of Agave tequilana. Taxonomy (NCBI): domain Eukaryota; kingdom Viridiplantae; phylum Streptophyta; class Magnoliopsida; order Asparagales; family Asparagaceae; genus Agave; species Agave tequilana. The sequence goes on along the minus strand of JAVJIF010001931.1, from coordinate 38,682 downwards.
CTATGAGGCTAATGCTAGGGCACAATATGCATTGACCCAAGCATTGAATGAGGATGACCTTGCACGCATAATTAATTGTAAATCCGCATTTGAGGTTTGGAACATACTCATTGTGACTCATGAGGGAACGTCTCAAGTCAAGAGAGCCAAAGTTGACTTGCTATGTTCTCAATATGAGAATTTCTATATGTTTGATAATGAGAGCATTGATGACATGCTCACCCGTTTTACAAAAATAACTAATGCCCTTTCTTCCTTAGGCGACAAGATTGATAATGATCAAAAGATAAGGAAGGTGATTAGAGCTCTTCCAAAGCTTGAGAAGTCAAGGCGACCACACTCAAGGAGCTCAACGATAAAGAGGAGATGGACTTCTCTGGCTTCATCAGAAATCTCAAGACGCATGAGATGGAGATGAAAGTTAGAGAAGAGAGGGAGGCACCAAAGAAGAAGACAATTGCCTTCAAAGCCACTCCTACTACCATTGAGGAAGACGACTCATCCGAAGATTGTGATGAGGACTTCGCCATGCTCATCCGGAAGGTGGGCAAGATGTTCTACAAGAAGGGACGGCAAAGTAACTACCGAAGAGGGAAACCTCAAGGAAGGTACGAGAAGAAAAAGAGAAGAACCGGTCCTTGCTTTCATTGCAAGAAGATCGGTCACCTAATTGCCGATTGCCCCGCTCTCCAAGCAACCACTTCAAAGCACGGGAAGAAGAAGAAAGCCTTGGCCGCTACATGGGATGACTCGGAGTCGGAATCCGAAGAGGAGCACGACGCCGCCAACATGTGTTTTATGGCACAAGGTGAGGAAACATCTAAGGTATGTCTAGAAACTTCCATTGATGATGATGATCTCACAATGGATGAACTTGCTCAATTTTTTGAAGAATTGCAACATAGGTATGAGATTTCACAATCTCATAATAAGAAATTAAAAGGGAAAATGATGTTTTGAAAAATAAACTTGAAATTTGTTTAAAAGAGAAAAATGAGTTATCTACTTCTTTTGAAAAATTGAAAAATGATTTTGATAAGTATAAGGTAGCTAATAAAAGAAAAAACCCCCATGATTTCTAGTGATAAAAATGTTTTTGTTGAAATTCAAAAACGTGTTGATTCTTTAGATAAAACGTTAAAGAAATGTGCATTTGATTTTAACAAGCTTGCATCTAAATTTCCTAAGGGAGTAGCTCAAGGGAAACATGTTCATCATAAACACTCTACACATAAACATGCACACACACATAACCATGCTTTTATGTACAATAGTGGTAGAATTTACATTTGCACACATTGTGGCCGCAAAGGCCATTTAGAAAATTTTGCTATGCTAAGAATAATGTAAAGAATAAATTTGTTTGGGTTCGCCCCGGATCTAACCCCAAAGGACCCACTAAGATTTGGGTACCAAAAGAGCCACCAATTTAAATGATACAGGTATAGGTGGATCTACCCCTTCCAAGACTTAGGAGGAGGTGGTGCCCGGATGGTAGATGCAACAAAGCTTAAAGAACACATCATGATTGCATCGCTATCGTGGAGGCACCTAATTTTGGAGATTGCCCGTAAATTGGTAACATCTCCATTTAAGAGTTTAATTTTGTATATACAATTGTTATAGGATTGCTAGTTTAATTTATGCCTCATTGATACATGATTAGTACAAACTTGCAACTCTATCATGATTGTATATGCCATGTTCAGTTTTTGTTTTGATTCTTAGTCATGTATACATATGTATAGAATTGATAGTTTGTTTTTGTACTCTATTGATATATGCTTGTATAGAACTACTTTTCTATCATGATGTATATGTGCCTTGTAATAACTTTTATATCTTTTGTTTCATGCCTTGTTTATTGTATGTCTACATGTATAATTTATTATTTGTATACATATACACATTATTTTCATAAATAAAAATAAACATTTGAAAAATTTCCTATTTAAACAAACACCTTAAAGATGGCAATTGCGCACCTCAACTCATTCAAGAGGAATCAAGAGGATGAAGTTCAGAACCCGTCACTGGGTATTCGGCTTCAACATCTTTAAAATCTTTGTTTAAATATGAAAATTAAATTAAAAAAGGGATTGCATGAATTTTGATGTTGTAATAACTTAATGAAGATTTAAAACCTGTTGGTGTATTCCTATATGTTTAATATGTCATACTTATTTTAACTACAAAATTTATTTAAATTTTTTTTTTTTGGGCCATTTGCTGTTAACAGTTTTCAGGCAAAGCCGGTCGACCGACCTATAAAGCCCCGGTCGACCGACTCTGCCTGAAGAAAATTTTATTTTTTCTCTGTTACGGTCGACCGACCAGAATCCCGGTCGACCGATGCTAACCTGCAGAGCTCTCGGGATAAATCGGTCGACCGAGCCGGTCGACCGCTCTATTTTACAGAGCTCTCGGGTTGTTTCGGTCGACCGGACCGGTCGACCGATCGTCGAATTTTGCCCTATATCTGTCTTTTCTCTTAACTTTTTCTCTCTCTCTCTCACACTTCTCTCAGCGAACCGAAGACACCCATTTTCTCCCAAAATTTATTTCTCTCCAAACTCTCAACCAAATCCAAATCAATTAAAAACCCATCTCAATTTCCTCCTTCTACTTCCAGATCTTCGATTTCAGCACCTTCCATCCACCAGATTCGGAGAATTTCAAGATTTTCAGTCTAGGGTTTTGGATTTTCTCAGTTAAGGTAAAAAATCCGATTTTGACTCTAATTTTCATTTCTTGCTTTAGAATCTATTATCTATTGTCATCAATCTAAGTTTCTAAGCATCTAGATCGTGCCTTAAACTTGATTACACCTAAAAATCCAATTTTTATTCATCATGCCTAAACGTTCCAGATCTGAGAAGGGAAAGGAAGTTGCACAACCTTCCTCCCAAGCTCCTAGACCCATTCGCCCCTTTATAAATGATCTTGCAGCTGATAGATACTCCCATCTCTCCACTAGAAATATCAACTCAGGGAGATTTGTAGCTATTCAGGATTTTGAACATCTAGATATCCCTCAAATCTTGCAAAACAACAATCTAGTTGAGTTCCTAACCATCAAGGAACAAGTTTACACCTCCCTTGTTCCTTACTTTTATGCCAATTTTGAATTCGATGGAAATCGGATCACATCTAGGGTTTTAGGTAGGAACATCGACATTTCTATAGGTCGATTTGCTAGGATTCTGCATCTCTCCACTGGTGGAGCAGATGTGTATTCCCATGATTTGCATGACTTTGAATTTCCGGAGGGTGAATCTTCACTCACCGCCTCTACTCTAATCCACGGGAATGACAATCCCGGCTTGGTTAGAAACGAGGTTGTGAGTAGGTACACTCTTCAATCTCAAGTCCTTTCCAAGATTATTTTCTTCAACATTGTCCCCAAACATGGTGAGTATAGCCATGCTAGGGGTTGTGTACCCTTGATTATCTTTTGCCTGCTTAAAGGGATTAAGGTAAACTTTCCTAGAGTCATAGCGTCTCATATGGGCTCTGATCAGATCCGTACTGCGGGTAGAAGCTTGCCCTACGGCATGCTTATCACCCATCTTCTTAGGGCCCTTGACTTTGATCTCTCCGCTGAAACTCCTTCCAATCCCCTGACCCATATCAATGAGTTGTCCTGAAGATGATGGAAGCTCAGTTGCGTAGACACGCTCCTGTGCAACCACATCTTCCTCCTGCTGGTCCTGGCTCATCTTCAGCACCAGGATCTTCTTCTTCTGCAGCACCTGCATTTCCTCCTGAGTTACTGGCTCTTGTCTCTTCGGAGGTCCGCTCTCAGATCGAGGCACATCAGGCCTGGGTCGAGCAGCGCGACGCAGCTATTCGTGCTGAGTTGGATGCTCGTTCAGTTCAGGAAGCTGCTTTTCGGGCGGAGGTCCGAAACGACATGTCATATTTTGCTGACTCCATGAGATTCGTGGACGTTCAGTTTCAGGCACTTTTCTCAAAATTTGACATGCTCGTTCCTGACCGGACTCCGACTGCTTGTCGACTCCCAGCCACCGGTCCTCCATTTCCTCCCAGAGCTCGCTCTTCTGTTCCACCACCGCGCACCAGAGTAGATGGCATGGATCCAGAGGAGGTTGCTTCTTCAGAGGAAGGTGGTGATGATGACGGAGACGGCGATGACGGTGATGATGGTGCTGAGGAGTGACCTCCCCTTTTGATGATGTCAAAAAGGGGGAGAGTTATTTTGAGAGAGATATTTTGTAGTATTTGTGTTTTGGATATTTTGTGTTTTGGACATGTAGTATTTTATTTGTGTTTTGGACATGTAGTATTTGCTTTTATTTTGCTTTGGACATGTATTTTTATTATGTGTTGTGGACATGGACATGGTTGTGTATCTCTTATTTATGTCATGTATGAACTCATTTCCTTCATCTATTCTATGACATGAGTATTTGGTATTATTTGTTGGCATGGAAATATGGTGTTTATCATTTACATATGTTTTTCTATATATGCATGTGTTGAGGGGGAGCTTCATTTGAAGTCTCTACCCAAAATATTTTGTGATAACTACATATGTTTTGCCATCATCAAAAAGGGGGAGATTGTTGGCCCAAAGGCCATTATCCCAGTTATTTTGATGATAACAAAACATATTTAGTTATGTATTTAACATTTGTGTTTCAGAATATTTCAGGTTATTTAACAAGTTGTTTTTGACGGCTCCGCTAAAAGACTCACACATTTGGAGTTCGCCGCAAAAATGAAGATTCCCAAGCTATGCACAACTAGGATGCTTTGGGATCAAGATGATGATATGAAGATCAAGACAAGACCAAGACAACAAAGAAAAACAAGAGTTGTATTTTTATTTTTTATTTTTAGATATTTTGTCAAAGCTAGATATTAGAAGTAGAGCTATGGGATTATCACACACACACACCTTTTACTTATGTTCATGGCTTCAAAAAGATTTTCAAATTCCATTTCTAACTTAGTTCTAAAGAGAATTTTTTGGAAATAAGATTTTTAGAAAAACAATAGTTTTGGAAAATCATTTTGTGGAAAAACAAGTTTTTATCAAAAGGATTTTTATCAAACTATTTTAACATGATAGAAGTATGACACATGCTCATACTCTATATTTTTACAAGTTCCAAAATTTAACCCAAGTCCCAAAACCAAAAATCCCAAATTTCTGGTTCTGGAAGTTCTGTTTTTTCAGAACTCACAGTAACCGGTCGACCGGCCCGGTCGACCGATGTGCACAATACTGTGCACGTCTATATCAGTCGACCGACCGGTCGACCGATGTACACTTGCTTTCACAGGAGTTTTCGGTCGACCGACCCGGTCGACCGATGAACCCCAACGGTCATATTTTTGACCGTTGGCGGTCGACCGACCCGGTCGACCGGACTCTGTCAAAAGTTCTGACAGATCCAACAGCTATTTTTTTCTGACTGATTTTCTTTTTGGGATTTGATTCCAACGAATCTCTTAGGATGTTTTTGACCCCTATAAATAGGAGGTCACTTCAGTTGATATGACTAACAATTTTAAGAGCCATCAAGAATATTTTTACAAGAGATTTCTAAAGATTTCCAAGCTCTTCCTTTTAGACAAGATTTTCTCTCAAAAGCCAAAATTCCAATCACCCATCTTGAAGCCTACATCTCTACTTCTCTCTAGCTTAGCACTACACAATCTCATATATCTACATCTACATATTTGGTTCTAGGATTGTGCTTAGTGAGCTTTTGTAAAGTGATCAAGTGTTGATCACTCTTTTCTTACTTGAGTGAAGTTGTAGAAGCATCGGCCTCAAGGCGAGCTAGTGTGCTCAAGGTGGTGTTGCGGCATCACGAGAGACGGACAAGTGTGTCCTTGTATTGTTGATCCAGTGGGATCCTCAATAGTGGAAATCCTTCAAGTGTGAAGGCGGGGACGTAGAGCGTGGCTCGAACCTCGGAAACAACTCCTTGTGTTTGCGTTTGATCAAATCTCTCTAAACTCTATCTCTTTATTACTTGCACTTTTATATTGTCTATTACTTGCAAGAATTTGTGTATTGTGCTAATTGTTAAGTTAATTTTTAAATTCCGAATTATTGCCATAATTCATATAGCCATCACCTATTCACCCCCCCTCTAGGTGATTTCAACACTTAGCATATAAAGTATCTAACTAAGTGTCTTTTCCTTTTGCAGTGCCCCGTACTCCTGCCTCACTCGCCAAGACGCGCCACTTTGGACACGTAGGTGGTGCTGACCAGGACTTGACCTTTGTGCTACGAAGGACTGCCCCTGTGACTGCTGACAAGTCGCCGGCTCGCAAGGAGAGGCTCTCTAATGTTGACATGAGAACTCTTCGGGTACTTATGACCGATGCGGCATTCACAACGGATGCTCGCGTCAAGTTGGAGAAGCCTGCCTTCCTCTTCGGAGATCGTATCGACGACGGCGGCTATCGTGTGTATGACGGAACTTATAAATGGCTCCGTCAGATAAAGGGTGGAAGATTCTTTCTTCCGGACATGGAGAGGATGTTCCCGCTGTCCTACTTCCAGCACATGTCCGTCCCTCGGAAGATGGAATGGGACATTTCTCGATATGTCCCCGAGATTACCCTCGGCGATTTGGGTTCCCATAAAGTGCATCGTCATGATAGCCATGACAGGTCGGTTCTCGGCCTATTCCCTGGGTCGCGCAAGTCTGAGGTTCCGGCGGGAGAGATACCACAACTTGGCACTACCTTCCTCAACGCGTTCATGGAAGCGGAGGGTGATTATCCGGTCGGGTTCCGTGCGCCCGGGTGGGTCCATTCCACGGAGAACTACTGGTGGGGCAGAATGGTAGGTTTCGTCCTCACCGATCTTGGGGATCTGCTACAGCACGTGGGACTGTATGTGGCGGTCAGGGCCGTACAGTGGGGTATCCCACCAGGCTCTCATAACTTTTTCGGGATCCTGGAGCGCTACAATCTGCTGACGGGGACGTTCTTTACCCCGGTCGGAGAGATGGGCCTTGCAATGCACGAGCTACATGAGGTCTCGGGGCTATCAACAGGGGATATCCCATATGAGGAATATGTCCCGACCACTAAGGAGCTCCACCACTTGAAGAAAGAGTTTCCTGGGGTGTACGAGACTTATTGGGAAGTGATGTGTCACTTCCACATTTGTGGTCAGATAACCACCTGGCGGTCGCAGGGAGTCAAGCAACTGTCTTGGGCCAGTTACTTATTCAATGGTATCGATAGTAAAGATACTCTGATAACCCGACTGGTTCCCAGTTCCGACAGGGAGATTGAAGACAAGATCGACCAGGCTTCTGAAGGCTTCTACACCACGGTCTCGAACGAGGACGGTTTCGACCCTGACCTGGTTTTTGAAAGCTTCCACCATCAAGCCCGGACCCCTATCTCCGATAGGGCACTGTTGGCAGGCTTCTTGATGCTGTGGCTGAAGCGTTGTGTGGTGCCCACGTTGTCGCATGAAGTTATTGTTGCTGACGTGGTGTACCCGGCGGTGCTCCTGGCTCATAGCAACCCTATAGCCCTTCTCCCGGCCATGGTGGCTGGTATTCAGAGCGGGTTGCGGGCGCTAAACAAGAGTTTCTGCGAGGCGCCGAAAACTACCGACTCCCACGGCAAGCCGTATGTCGACTCAGAGGGGAATCCGACGGTGAAGCGTCCTAACCCTCGGATCGAGCTGCCTTATACGTACCTTCTGGCTTGGTACGTGATGCACTGCCCTTCTTTGATGACGGCGGTGCGTTGGAGGGAGAGTTCCGTCTCTTTTGTACAGCGGTTGGAGGGTTCGAGGTGGAGTGACGTTTACATATATTACGTCCGGAAGCGACTTTCAGATCCCGCGAATTACCAGATCAATCGCTGCTTCCCCGAGATCCCTGGTGCATCTTCTGGGGATCTATGTGCTGATTCCGCGGGCTCAGATGGCTTCACGAGGTTGTCCACGGGAGCCTTTTGGTGGTTGATCAATATCCGACCCGGATATGTGCTTTTCCGGCAGGGGACTTCATGCACCATCGAGCCGTACATGCCGAATCGTTTCGCTCGACAGTTCGGCTACGATCAACTCTACGTCGGGAATCCCAACGCTCGACCCGCCTTCGAAGGGAACTTGTTCGAAGGTGCTCGGGCTTGGTACTACAGTGTGGCCGGAGGGACGGGAGTAACTTTTCGTCTACCTATCGAGGGGCCCAAGTGCCGCATGAGTTTCAGCTTCTGCACCTGGTACTTTCAGGTTAACCAGTCACCGGACTTTGCTCCGGGGTCTTCATGTATTGAGAGTATCAATGCAAGTCTCGAGGCAAGGTCAGAGTCTGGTAAGCCCTCGAAACTCACCGAACAGTACCTGAAGGCCCAGAAGGAGGTCGGGAGAAGATCGGGAAGGGAGCCGCGGGCAGCAAGGGCAGAGCCGCAAGCAGCAAGGGCGGAGCCACGAGCAGCAAAGACTCGCGGGGTGGTGAGCAAGCGTCGTCAACGCTCTGCTTCAACCGCTGAACCTGCTCCCAAGAGGGTTCGGGGAGACTTGACAACCGAAGTCTCCCGTTCTGAAGACATCCCTGCTATCGTTGAGGTACTGAGGGAAGAAGACATAGCTGAAGAGGATATTCCTTTAGTTCGTCCCCCTAGGTTGAGCAGCAGATACCGCAGGTCTGCGGAGGAAGGGGAGCTCCTCGACAGAGCCATCTCCGCTGATGAGGATGAGCAGCTAGAGGTCGACATCATGAGTGGAGGAGATGTCGATATTCCGGGGATTTCAGCTCGACCCGGGTCTTTACTTGCTCATGAAGGGAGAGATGAGGTACAGCAACCTGGGTCGCCTTGTGTCTTCATTACCAGTCCTCGGGCAGTTGACCCCAGTCCTACCACTGGGATAATTGGTGGCAAGGCTCCGGTTGCAGAAGTCTCGCGCGAGGCGCTATCGTCTTCCTCACTCTCAGGGGAAAGCGAGTTTGAAGACGTGGTTGACTATGGTGATGAACCCGTTTTTCCTGATCCGAGAAAGTTCTCCTGTATCTCGGAGGAAGAAATGTACGGGGGTGAGTCATCAACGGTGTCGCAGCCGGCGATTGTTCCCGCGGGAGGTACTCTTTTCACCTTTTGGCCTAATTTCCCTTTTTAATTTTGAAGAGGAGGCTTTAACATTCTCCTTTTTTATGTTGCAGGATTGGCTGAGAATGTCGAGGCTGCACCCTCCTCGCAGATCGAGGAAATGGTACAAGAGTTGACCCAGCCGGAAGGGGCTACGGCTTTGGTTGCCGAGATAACTCCAGCGAGGGCCACTACTGATTCCGGGGAGGTTTCTCCTTTGCCGGAAGAGGAGGCAACCCCTAAAGCCGGGGAAGAACCCATTCTGCCGGGTGAAGGGGTTACTATTGAAGCCAGGGAGACTTCCACTCCGCAGGATTTGCCCAAGGATTCGGCGTCTCTGGACCTCTCAGATGGTAAGGAAGTTTCTGATATTTTAAATGTTTCGCTTTTCTCCTTTGTGGCTAATGTCACAATAACTTGCAGAGAGGACTGAGGGGGCTCAGATGGAGAGTCCGACGGTCGGTATCTTTCCAGAAGGCCACGCAGCTCAGGTCTCGGCTGAAGCTTCTGAAGAGGTCGCGCTTACTACTCCATCATTAGCTGTGGAGGTTCCTGCAGAGACAACACCTCCGGAAGCGCCAGTGGCCAGTCTCGCTCTTGACGTATCGACGGTCAGCACGACTCTTGCGCAAAAAGAGCCGGCTTGCACCCCTTTCCCCATGATAGAAAGGGGGTCGGGGAGTACCTTGGGTGATGATACCATGGATTTCCTGACACGCAAGACGGTGCAGCAGTTCCTTGACGCGATGCGATCGTGCATCGATTTTATCCTGTCTGGGCGTAGCTCTTTTGATTTTGCCCGGACGTTTCTTGGAAACATGGTCGGGAACATCGAATTAACTGGAGGCTCCTCGCTTGCTAGGTCGTGTATGCTGTTGGTGGAGCGATTGGGAAATGACCTGAAAGAGCTGAAGTCTTTGGACAATGCTAGCTCTTCTCAAGAAGCCCAGGTCATCTTGACTAGGCTCTTAGCCAACCAGGAACGAGAGCGACAGGATGTGGAAGCACAAGTTGCTGAAGAGGTCCGCAATCTCGAGCGTCTCCAAGCTGAATGTCAGAAACTGGCTGACGATTCAATGGAATCCGAGTTCATTCGGCAAAACGCAGAGCTCGCCATTACCAATACTCGGTCGGCCATTGCTAAAGCGGAAGCCATGATTGCGGATAATGAGAGGACGCTTGTCACCATCCGGAAGAGGCTGGAGGAGCAACAAGCTGCGAAGGCTCGGGCTGAAGAAAGCCAGACCATTCATTCCTCCAGGTTGGAATCTTTGCAAGCACAGCTGGCTGCAAAACCCTTTTTATCTGAAGAGGAGTTGTGGGTCCAAGCCATGATGGAGGCTGAGAAGGCACGTCAGCACGAGATGCATCGTCTCAAGGAACGTATTCATTCTTTGCCGGATCAAGACTTTTAGCCTTTTCTCCTTCTTCCCTCCCTTTTTTTTTTGTAAAGAAGAGGACACTCTATTAGAGTGTTTGTATCCACTTTTACTATCTTCGATATAATAAAAGTTTCTTTTGAAATTTTGTTCCATCTTCTTTGTTTAGCTGTGGATGAATTCAACTCCCTGATCACTGGCTGTGAATATTGAACTTAGGCAAGACTAAGTTCTTTCAATGAGACGCGGCGTAGACTCTAAGTCTTCTTGATGAGACGCGGCATTGATCTATAGAGTGAGACGCAGTCATCATTCAATAGGAACTTAGATTTCACTAAGTCCTTTTGATGAGACGCAGCGTCAATCACAGGGTGAGACGCGAATTTGTCTTGCTGAGCAGGACGCAGATAGAGCAGACGCGAGGGACGCAGCATTGTACGCTGAAGGGACGTGACTTTGAGTCACGTGGACGCTCCTTTAAAGCGCGGGTGGATGCCTTTTAATTTAAGAACGGTGACGCGTATTCTTAGACGCGGCTTTCCCATCTGCGTTTAATGCAGCCGGACGCGACTTTGCTGTCTGCGTTTGATGCAGCCTGACTTAAAGATTTTATGAGATCTTTGACCGTCAAGTCTTCACTGACGATTGAACGTCAAGTCTTCACTGACGTTTGGGAAACCGGGTCATCCGTTGTTTTCCAAGGCAGTTGTCCACGCGTCAATTTTTCATTGGACTTGGGCGTTTTAACGCTCTTTAATGCAAAACCGGCGCTGGCGGTTGGAGACCAGTGTCTGCGACGGTTCCCAAAGCGACGCTCCACGCGTCAGTCTCTTATTGGACCTCGGCAGTCGTGCGGCCACCAAGGCAACGGTTCCGATTAGCGCACCATTAATGACAGTTATTAGGGTCTGCCTATAAATAGGGCTGACCCTATTCCTCTTTGACAATCCAGACCTTGGATTGCTCTTTCTTTAGTTTGCTCTGAGAAGTCTCGCCTCCTTCAAAGTCTCTAAAAGGGATCCTGTGTTCATGGATAAAGATGGCTCTGTGGATGAAGACGACCCAGGGCTTTTATGCTCCTGTTTGGTCTCTTCAAGAAAAAGCGTCTCTTGGATCATCTTGCTCGTTCGCGTTTGGATGCAGAGAGCCCAACTCTCGGTAGAGGCCTCTGCCGGTATGCTGTCCCGACCTGCCGTGATGTTTCTAGTCCACCCAAGTTTGCATTTTGGCATAATCACCTGGAATTTTCTCATGAAGTCTGAGTTGGTGCATTCCTTCTGGAATCTGCGCCGCCAACTTCCCCTCTGGACGCAAGTGCTGAAATCCTTGGTGCGGGCTTTGTTCGTTAAGCTGGCGTTTAAGGCCATTGACTTGAGCGAATTCTAAATTGGACTGAAATTTTCAGACCCGAATCTTGCAACTCTTGTTTATTTAACAGGGAGATGGCAATTTTCGGCGTCTGAAGTTTCTCGCGTCTTGTGCTTTTAAACGCGGGCGTAGAATGAGACCGCGTTTTGATTCGCGTTTGTTTCTGCTGACGCAGCAGTTTGGCTCACTGCGTGGGTCATTCCGCGTCTGCTTGGCTGACTGCGTGGATCATTCCCGCGTCTGCTTGGCTGACTGCGTGGATCATTCCCGCGTCTGCAGTCTGCATTTACGACTTAGTTTTTCTCTGTTGAAACATACTAAGTTGCAGATTGTTCTGATTCCTTTGTTTCATTCCTTGCAGGTAGACTTGCTGGTTTGCTGGGCCCCTGGAAGGATGCTTTGGCCGGCGAACTTGTTCGATGTTTACCTATAAGAGAGTATATTATGGTCCTCGTCACTTATAAGAGAGTATATTACGTCTCTGACGAGGACCCAACCCTCGCCAAGGTCTCTTCTGATCTGCTTCGCCATTCATGCCTGCTGGCAAGAGATGGTCAGGCTATGCATGACGGCGATGAGGGTTCCGGCGGTTGTGGTGGCGGACAAGATCCTCTTCCTCTCCCACTCCAGAAGTCACATCAAGGACTCGTCATGTCTGCTGGATGGTCTGCTGGGGGAAGAGATGTTCATAAACGAAGGGTTGCAGGACTTTCTGCTGCCACTGGACCTCAAGAACACCATTGCTCTTAGCTTAGTCAGCTAGGGCGCTTTCGATGTTTACATCATGCATCGTGGTGTAACCAGCTTCTATTGTAGCCACAAAACATCGCGCACTTGGAATCAGACGCGGCTTATAAGGAGTGAGTGCAACCTCTGAGAGAGAGGGACTTCTTTGTACTCCTTAATTGTAACACTCAATCTTATTGCATAAGAGAGTGTTTAAGAGAGCGTTTTGTATCACTTTCATATGTTCGGAAATAAATAAAAGTGACACTTTTCTTTTTGCCTCTTTCATTGTCTTGAACTTTTTATCTTAGACTCGTAGAAGCAAAGAATCTTTGACTTTGTTAAAATTATGATGGTAACTTTAATAAGTCAGATTTTGCAGGAGAAGATCCTATTTCAGGAACTCTCACAATACTGTCAGAGGTGTAATATTAACTTGACAGAGATGAAAATTTTGATGAACCTGCCACTTTATAAGAGAAAGTGACAAGCAGAATTGGTACCCCCAGGAAGGGTGAACCTTTCTCAAGTGTTTGGGATTAACTTGACTGAACTCAATTGGGGATTTGATGGAAACACTGTTGACGGTGTAGTATTAACCTAACAATGTTTTTTAGGTAGACTTGTTATTCTGTTGAAGAGAATAACAAGTGGGACTAGACTCGTGGGGAATCTAGGAAAATTTGTTACCGTCAGAGGTGTGATATTAACTTAACGGGTTAAAAGTGGTCTTGTCAGAAGTGTAATGTTAACTTGACAAGGACGTGAGTCAGAGGTGTGATGTTAACTTGACTCAGAAGTATTTCAGTTTTGTTTAGGAAAAAACTGAGAATGTCACTGCCATAGGTGTGATGTTTAACTTAACAGTGAGGTAATGCTAGAGGTGTAATGTTGAACTTAGCATTGATCATCTCGGCTTGGATAAGGAAGTCCGAGGGAAAGCCATGGCCATAGGTGTATTGTTGAACTTAGCAATGACTTGGATGCTAGAGGTGTGGTGTTAACTTAGCATCATCCATTTCAGCTTCGATATGGAAGTCTGAAGAAAAGTGACTGTCAGAGGTGTGATATTAAACCTGGCAGAAACTTGGTCACTGTTTAGAGGTGTGGTGTTGAACTTTAACAGCAATTTGTCAGAGGTGTGATGTTAACTTGACAAAGATTGTCTCATGATGAGAGCAACTTTGAGGACCTGTCATTCTATTGGTGAGAATTGACAAGTGAAAGTTTGAAGTGCCAGAGGTATAGTGTTAACTTGGCAAATTTGAAAATTTGGTATTCCGTGTAGAGTTGACAAGCAAAATTTGTACTCGACAAGGAATATTAAAAAGTTTCCATTACCAGAGGTATAGTGTTAACTTAGTAATGGTTGTATTTTGTAGACCTACCATTCTGTGGATGAGAATTGGTAGGGGATTTTGGAAGAAGGAGTGGAGCCAAGTCCACTTTAGGATTTTTAGCAAACCCTCAGCTATCAACGGATTTGAGGTGCCTTTACCAACTACCGTTTGAGTTGGGCTAGCCATGCTATTCCCCTCAGCATGATGAGTTGTCGAAGACTTATGTTGGGCTTAGAAGCCAACATTTTCCTCTATCCTTAGCCGTCGGAGGCGTTGGATATCAATGAAGAAGCTCTTCTTGTTTTGATCAGAGGTGTACTTTTAACTTGATCAGCAGAAGAATACCATCTAAGGATAGTATTTCTTCAGGAACCTGCCATTGATCGGCATCATGAGTGTATCGTCGTTTGAAGTTATGAGGCGATATGATCCATTTGAGTAGACTGACTCTACTACAAATGGTCCTTCCCATTTGGGTTGGAATTTTCCTTTTGTCTTGTGCGTCATCACCATGGGTCTTCTGACGGCTAAGACAAGATCGCCTTTCTTGAAAGTTCGTACTTTAACTTTCTTGTTGAAAGCTCTGGTGATTCGAGCCTGGTAGAGCTCGATTTGCTGTTGGGCTTGCAGGCGCTTGTCGTCTAAGGCCTCCAACTCTTGGAGTCGCTGTCGATGCTTCTCCTCTGTTGTCATCTCCGCTGTCAAGGCGACACGTAAAGATGGAATTTGAATTTCTAATGGGAGCACGGCCTCACAGCCGTATACCAAGGAAAACGGCGTGGCTTTAGTTGGGGTTCGCACAGTTGTGCGGTAGGCCCATAAGCATTCACCCAGTTTGTCGTCCCAGTCTCGTTGACTTTTCGAGACAAACTTTTTGAGAAGCTTTTCAATAGTCTTGTTGAAAGCTTCTGCGAGGCCATTGGCGGCAGGATAGTATGCCGTTGAGGACACACTCTGGATTCTGAACTTAGCGCAGAATCTCTGGAAAGCCTGGCTGATGAACTGGGGTCCATTGTCATGGACAATTCGCCGAGGTACGCCGAAACGGTAAATAACGTGATGTTTCACGAACTTGATCACGTTCGACGACTTGACCTCCTTCAAAGGGATGGCTTCAGTCCATTTGGAGAAGTAATCGGTTATCGTCAGAATGAACCGATGTCCTTTTGATGATGGCGGGCTGATAGGACCAACCACGTCCATGCCCCACATTTCGAATGGCCAGGTAGAGGCCGTAGAGTGGAGATAGCCTGGCGCTTGATGGATAAAGTCGCCATGCACTTGGCAGGCTTGACATTTCTTGGCATAAGTGACGGCATCGGCAATCATCTTAGGCCAATAGTAACCCAATCTTTGGAGTCGATGTGCCAGTTTTGGGCCAGGTTGATGGGCTCCACACATACCGTCATGGGCTTCTTTCAATACCTCTTGGGCTTCCTTTGGTGAGAGGCATCGGAGTAAGATCCCGTCATGCGATCGACGATACAATGTTCGCGTCATCGCATTATAGTAGAATTTGGGGGCTTTCCTTCGAATGGCAGCCGCTTCTTTGGCGTCCTCAGGCAGGATGCCATACAAGACGAAATCAATGTAGGGGAACCGCCAGTCTCTAGGTTCTGGACCGGTTGACGCTTCAAGTGCTTCTTCGCGGTGACGACCTCCCGTTGACTCCTGATAATCCTCGAGATCATTTCTCGGGTAATACAGGTCGTGGCTGTAGACGAATATCTTCTCCATTGCTCCAGCTGGAAGAGCTAAGGAGGCAGCCAGGGATGCGAGTGCATTTGCATGCGCATTTTGCCTGCGCGGTACATGGTCGATGTAGAAGCTTGTAAATCCCTCGGCCATGCGGATAGTTGCATTGTAATAGGGTACCAAGTCTTCATGTCTGACTTCGTACTCCCCGCGAACTTGGCTGACGATGAGCTTGGAGTCGACGTATGCCTCGAGATTTTTAACGCCAATCTCATCGGCGAATTGCATCCCAATCAAAAGAGCGTTGTATTCCGCCACATTATTGGAACAAGGCTCGGTCAGTGAGACAGCTCGGGGAATCACATAATTTTGTGGGGAGACGAGTATCACTCCTACCCCTGCTACTATGTGTCCCTTGGGGTTTGTCCTTGATGCACCGTCGAAGAAAAGTTGCCATACTTGACTTTCGAACGATGTCTGAGTCAGGCAGACTTCAGCCACTTCGTCTGGGAGATCCTCGTAGACTTTGGCTGCCCTCGGATCTGGGTGTTCAGCTAGGAAGTCTGCCACCGCTTGTCCCTTAATGGCTTTCTGCGGCAGAAAGTGCATATCATACTGGGATAGTAACATGGCCCATTTTGCCAGCCGGCCATTTAGCGATGAAGGTTTAGTCATAAGTAACCTCAGAGGGTTGACTTTTGATATGACATTTATAGTTTGGCCTACCAGATAGTGTCGCATTTTCTGGATAGCGAACACCAGTGCCAAACATTCCTTCTCGATCGGGTTATACCGATGTTCGGCTCCGATCATTGTTCTAAGTAGATTGCTTGCTCACGTCCCTGATCGTCATTCTGAGCTAGTAGAGCTCCCAAAGAATGATCCATTGCTCGGACGTACACCAGAAACGGCTTTCCGGATACTGGAGCTGCAAGGACTGGTGGTTGGGTGAGGTATTGCTTGATTTCCTCGAACGCTTGTTGGCAAGCGTCATCCCAAATGAATGAGACACCCTTCTTCATCAGCTTAGCGAAGGGTTGGCATCTTCCGGAAAGGTTTGAGATGAACCTGCGGATGTACGCCAATCGTCCTTGTAATCCCCTGAGCTCCTTGAGGCTTTTCGGGGGTTGCATCTCCTGGATAGCGCGGATCTTTTCCGGGTCCAAATGGATTCCGGTGGAGGTTACAACAAATCCTAAGAATTTGCCACTGGCCACCCCCAGGAAGGACTTTGTGGGATTCATCTTCAATTGATGAGCCCGCATGATGTCAAAGACCACCTTCAAGTCCGCTATGTGATCACCTTTAGTGCGGCTTTTTACCGCGATGTCATCAACATAACATTCCACCGTTTTGCGTATTTGCTGATGGAAAATGGCATTCATGGCCCTTTGATATGTTGCCCCTGCATTCTTCAGTCTGAAGGGCATGACGGTGTAGCAATACACTCCTAGGGGTGTCCTGAAGGAGGTGTGCTTTTCGTCATCAGGATACATTTTGATTTGATTGTATCCTGAGAATCCGTCCATGAAGGACATTCGTTCGAATCCACAAGTATTGTCAATCATGACATCTGTGATCGGCAATGGGAATTCGTCCTTGGGGCAGGCCTCGTTTAGATCACGGAAGTCGATGCAGATCCGGATTTTCCCGTTCTTCTTGGTGACGGGGACGATGTTGGCTACTCAGTCGGGATGCTGTTCTTCCCTGATGAAGCCAGAATCAATAAGTTTTCTGACTTCTGATTGAATTGCCTCCATTATTTCTGGGCGAAACTGTCGCTGCTGTTGTTTGACAGGCTTTTCGTCCGGATTGATGTTGAGGCGGTGCATGGCCACTTGCGGATCAAGTCCTGGCATATCTTCATAATTCCAGGCGAAGACGTCTATATACTCCTGTACAAGAGATATTAGACCCTTCTTCTCTGAAGGTGACAGGCCGTCACTTATGAAGATGGGCTTAGGGTTGGCCTCATCCCCTAGGTTGATCTGAACAACCTTGTCTTCTGTGGGTGGCTCACGTTGTTCGAAGCGGGTATCCCAAAGGGCATTTAAATGTTTGATCCAAGGGTCTGTATCAGATTGGATCATTTCTTCATCTCCGTCTTCCAGGTGGCTTGTTGAAACCATGTTCACTGAAAGTTTCTTGAAGATGTTGCCGACACTGACATCTGACTCCCAAGATGATGTGTCTGAAGAGTAATCGTTGCTCGACGATTCTTGAGAATCGGAGGCTGATGGGACCGGAGTTGATACATAGCCCAACCCCCGGCGCGTCCGATGATAATAATCGGGGGCCTTTCCTTTCGGCACAAAGGATCAGAGTAGCGTTCTCCTTCCTCTGCCGAAGTTCAACCCGGGTCTGTTGGTTAGATCGTACCCCATGCATTTCATCATTTTGAGCGCTTTTGGTTCATAATGACTGAGCTGAGGGGATTCCTCTTCACCTTCTGAATCTTCGCGGGGCATTGGCTCAGATGAGATTCGCCCAAAGAGAATTAGTTTTTGGCCCTTCCGTCTGGCTGGAACCATGAATATAGATTCTTGCGCATTACCATTGTCTCGGTATGTCTCGAAGGACGACTTCACTGGTACATGCAACGATGTCAAAGCATCTACTGCCGACCAGGGATCGTCATCTATATCAGTGCTAGTGTCTGACGGTATTGAATCAGAAGCACACACAGGAAAATACGCAAAATCTAAATCTTCATTAATATACCAACCGCCTACATCATCGGTGGTATTATCGACATTGGGCTTATTAGTGCCTGTTACAAGTGGTTCTAACTCCCACAGGCACTCTTCTTTCTCGGGCTCAATATCAACCTCATTACCAGAGTCTGGCTCCTCTGGTTGCGGGGTTTCATTTGACTCCTCAGGATCCTGATATAGGAGGGAGTCAGTGAAATAATTTTCGACCCCCTTAAACGGATACCTCTCGGCTATCAACGTTTGAATTGTTCCACTCCCGTCAATGTATTTCATGACCTGGTGGAGAGTGGATGGAACGATGGAATTGCGGTGAATCCACGGTCGTCCCAGCAATAGATTGTAGGAAGTGTCGGCGTCGATAATGTAGCATGTCACTTCCGACCTGAGGCTTCCAATCTGACACCTGAGCTTGATTTTCCCCATTGGCCGGGTCTGGTTGGCATTGAACCCATAGATAGTCGTTTGGGTAGGGCTCAAACGATGGGTAGGAATGCCAAGATGTTGCATGACTCGGCGAGGCATGATGCTCAATGCGGACCCTGGATCTACCTGGATGCGGTTTACCTCAGACGATCCAATATACCCTGTGAAGTACAAGGGTCGATCATGCTTCCCTTTAACCTGCATATCATCTGCTGTGAAGGTAATGCAGGGAGCATTTGGGGAGGTGTGGAGACAATCCTCTACATCTTCCTCCTTCGGCACCTGGGTCATAAAGACCTCAGCATTTGCCAGAGCTTCTTGCAGAGTTTCTCTGGTAGACTTTGATAGTCTAAGAAGTTTATACAAGGTAATGCGTGCCGAAATGTTGGCCAATTGAGCCAGGACATCAAAGCGGTAAGGTGCCGTAGATCCTTCCACAATACCCTTTTGAAGGGCTCGAGAAAATCGAGTCTCCTTCTGCTTCTCCACAGGTGGCTTTGTGGAGGGTCTGACTGGCTCCGCAGTTGATTGTGGAGGGGCTACTGCCGTCTCGCCGTATTGTTTCAAGTAGGGCTGTCCTGAACGAGTCCCCGTCGTTGGTTGGTTGGGCTCTGCGGCCAAGACTATCGTTTCCTCCTCTGAGTCGGTCAGTGAAGGGATATCAGTCTCCGCTTCTCGGGAAGAAGCGCATACCACGTTGCAAGATGAGGCTTTTGCCTTGCCTTTGGATTTCCTGTTGGTCACAGTAGTCCATTGCCGTGCATCGACAAGGTCAGGGTGGACCCACATGATTTCCCCTTGAGGCATAGGGACGGGTACCAAGCCTTTCTCTTGCTGCTGGTGAGGGTCTGTGTTGACTATTCTCAGTTCTCCTCTTGGAATAGGGACCACCCCCGCAGGCGTTGGGGGTTGTCTTCCGAACTGGAGAGCTGACGTCACATTGGCCGTCACCTTCTTCTGCTCTGGTCGGAGCTTTAACACTTCCGCGTCAATCAGAGCTTGAAGGACATCCTTGAAGACGTAGCAACTTTTGGTAGGATGTCCCAACATCCTGTGATACATGCAGTAGTTGGGGTTGTCGGTTTTGCCGACTTCCTCTGGGCGCCTAGCTTCAGGGAGCTTCAGTCGGTTGCTCTTGTTGAGTAGTTTAAAGAGCGAATCGACATGTTCCTCTTTGAAGGAATACTGCTTGTTGGCACGGGGTTGGCTTGAAGAGCCACTCGCCTTGGCTGGTTGAGGTTTGGCGGGAGATTTGGTCTTCGTTGCCAAATTATCCTTCCGCTTTGTTTGGAGGGATGTGTCTGGCGCACGCCTGGTCGACCTTTCCGGTCTAGGCTTACCTTCCTCCGCTTTGATGCGGGCGACAATCTCCTCAGCCTGTTCACCTTGTTGGACCAATTGCTTCCAGGTGCGGCTTTCAGCAACTCCTATTTGAGCAAGGAGTGAGGTTTGGAGATTGTGGCGGCATGTTTCCACCAGGGTGGCCTGGGTCATACCGCTTGGACACCGAAGTGCCATGTTCCGAAATCTTTCCACGAAAGATTTGACGGACTCCTCTTTCCACTGTTTGGTAGCCAAAAGGGTGGGCATCGTGACTTCGGAGTCATCTTCGAAGAAGCGTGTTAAGAACAGCTTCTCTAGATCGCCCCAGTTCTTGATAGAACCTTCTGGGAGCTGCATAAACCATTCAAAGGCCAACCCTTTCAGGGTGCCGATGAACAGACGCGCCAGAATAGCATCATTGTCTACTACATTCTCGGTTTGAGATTTGAAGTAGTAGATGTGCTGATTGGGTGACCCCTTCCCGTCGAATGCTTGGAGGGTTGGAGCCTTGAACTTAGGAGGGTATGGAACTAAGTCCCACTCAGCCGGATAGGGCCGGACCACTCCTACTTCTTGGAGGTCTTTGCGATTGGCAAGGGCCTCGAGGCGTCGTTCCAATTGACTCATCCTCTTAGCATGAGTCTTCTCCTGGTCTTGAGACGAAGATTTGGACGAATTCGAAGTAGATCGCCGCGCCTCTTCAGAAGGTTCGGAAGATGAGCTTTCTCCCTTTCTCCCTTTGCCCTTCGACCTCCTAGGAGGAGATCTCCTGTCTTCAAGCAACTGCGCAAGCGCCTGCTTGATGGAGTCGATAGATGCCTGTTGAGAAAGGATCATATCCATTTGCGCCTTCTGGATCTGCTCCAAACGTTTGGTCGTCTCGTCAGGAGTGCCTGTCATGTAAGTAGAGGCCTCCTTCTCGACGGAAGAGTTCGATGCCCTAGATTCCACTACGGCGGAGTGAGAATCTTTCACTTCAACGTCGTGGGCTAAGGCATTATAGTCAATTGGGGGAATGGCCCCCGTCTGGGTATGAGTGTATCGATACACCCCTTCCGGTTCAGAGTCAGACTCGGACTCATCTGAGCCGACTGCAATTTGTTTTCCCTTGCTCCTGCTTGTCATATTTGCAGTGAGCTCCGGGTACTCAACGTCAGAGAAGGTCCTCCTTCTGTGGGAGCGTCTTCTTTTAGCTGACGGAGGAATCAGGGTCAGCTGTCTGATCAAAGACTGCTGGTTCACGCCTGATTCGCAATGGCATCCAGAGAGTATGGAGATAAGCCGTTGGCAGCAGCATGCCGAAGTGACCTGATTGGCACTTCTTTTCTTTGTCAAGTAATCCCTCAAATCCATGGTAGGGGGATTGAAAGGATTAGCCTCGCAACGTCAAAGACGGGAGGCATCCATGTGCTGTACAGCCTGGATGCGGGCATCGGGGACGCGGTTCTCGCGACACGGCTGTGTAACGCGCGTCTGGCGTCTCTGCTGAGATGAAATGCGAATCTCGCGTTGCTGCCTGGTGCGTCTGGGCAGAGACACTTGAGAGAGGATGGACTGCTGGGCCCCACGCCTGTGGGCGCGTGCTTCTTGCGTTGGACGAGACGTAGAAGCTTCGTCTCGACGCTTGGTAAGTTGGTCTTCAGAGGACTCAACTTGAGGAGTCGCGCGTTTGGGGCGCCAAACGCGGATTTCACGTACTGGACGTGGCGCGGGTAAGGCGCGAGATTGTACGTCGCGTCTAGCCTCAGTTGGACAACCAACGGTTCCAACTTGCAGTTGACGCGCACGTCTCCTCTGTCGACGCTCAGCATTCCGGTTGCGTCGAGGAGGTGGAGAGAAACCAACAACATCCTGATGTTGAACATCAGGGAGTTTAACCACGCGGGTCTTCTGAGAGACGTTGACGCGGGTTTTCTGTGCGCCGGAGTTGGTCGCAACAGCAACTGTGCTTGGGATCACGCGGGCCTTCTGAGAGGCGTTGACGCGTGAACTTTGCTGGGCACAGTGGGCAGCAGCAGCGGCGCCCAAGAGAGCTTCAGGTCGGGCTTCGGGGCCATTCCCCGCCGAGACCCTGCGACAGACGCGGGTCTTTGGGCTCTTGGAGCCAGAAGAGAGAAACTCTTCATATTTCGCCTGGTCGAACTCGACGACGAGTGATTCGACCATCTTCCCCTTACGGAGGACGTCATCCTGCGCCACGATCTGTTCGTCAGTGACGAAAGTAGTCCCCAGCGGAGTCGCCATCTCTTGTATGACCCGGGAAAGGAGAGAGACGAGAATTTGCGGTAAAAGTTTTCCTTGAATCAAATGAAAAGGATTACAACAAAAACTGTTCCTTCCGGTTACAAGGGAGGGAGAATATTGAATCTTGAATTCCCCCTTTGTTTAATGCTGGGTTCTTCGTGTGGCGGTGGAGAGTGAATCTTGTTCTCCGTTGACCAGATGACCGTCCTTCTGGGATCTCCTCTTCGGCTGGTAGGAAGAGTAACTCAGCTCTGTCTACCAAAACTCTCGAAGAGAAGGTAGGCGAAAGCTAGCTCGTACGCAGCGAACTTGCTGAAGAGTTGATCTGCTTCTTTTCTCTCTGTGTCGCCCTCTTGTTGCTGATTGCCAAAAGTTTGACCTTGATGCCGATCGCCCAAAAAAAAAAAAGTCCCCCCTCTTCATAGCGACGGGGCTATTTATAGAGGTTTAGGGGGTGATCGTGCCCCTAAAAGTGCTCCACGATGAGGGGCCACTTCCCGCTACTTGTGCGGTGAATGGCCCCGTAATCCGGGTGGTTACAACTGAGGCGCGGGTGTCAGGCCGACGCACCTTGATGCTGAGACGCGGGTATCGAGCCGACGCGCCGCGGGTATCGAGCCGACGCGCCTTGATGCTAAGACGCGGGCCAACGCGCCTTGATGCTGAGACGCGGGCCAACGCGCCTTGATGCTAAGACGCGGGTGATAGTCCCTCGCGTCTAGAGTTTGAAACTTTGCTTCTCAATGGCTTGTCCTCCAGTAACTTTTGGACAGCCTACAGCACCCCCTCCATTCCCCCTCTCTCCATTAGCAGCAACATCCAACCAGCCCCGAGATCCCCTGACTGCGCCCCTTGTCAGCAGCCCCATGCACTCCCCTTCTTCACCTCAGGCCACCACAGCCGCAGCCAACATCCTGGCCGAGCCCATCTCCAGGCCGCCTCCTTCTCCCAGCGGTAGCACCAGCAGCAACCAGCGGAGCAGCAGCACTCTACAGGCCGTGTACCAGATCTGACAGCGGCAGCAGCAGGCCGTGGGCACCTGTTCCTCCCCTTGTTGGCTGTTCCTTCCCCAGCAGCAGCCGCGCGAGCAACCACAGTAGCACAGCACCAACAGCAGCAGGCCGAGCTCCCCCTTGCTGATCCAGCGTGCCGCAACAGCTCAAGGTCAACCAGCAGATCCCCCATGAAGGTGAGTGTTTTATTTGGTTTGCAATGAATTTATATTTTATGGTTGATCATCCTTCGGTTCAATTATTGTTCACATATGATAATTACAGTTCGTGATACCATGATGCTATTATATTGATACATGTTTATTTGTTATTGTCATTGTTATCGCATTGTCCAAGTATTTTAGGTAAAGATGTGATAGTCTCGTTTTCCTTATTTAGTGATAGCTCATATGAGGATTGACTATATAAGAATTTGTAACACCCCGCTCCCAGAATACGTACTTAGTGGCGTATTCAGATTTTTTCGATCGTATTTTTTGATTTACTTCTTGTATTTGTTTTGTATTATGAATTATTCATATGGTCGTTTTGTCTTGAATTTGGATTCGTGGACTCGGAGTCAGCCCTAGTCTGAACCGAGGGCCCGATCCTAGAGTATTGCTCGATTTGGACATTCTGGTATTCCGATTTGATCGATTTCAGTTTTAAACATCGTTTTCCAATATTCTAGATTTTATATGATTTTTCTGGAATTTTCCTGGATCAAGTTGAAAATCTTCAAAACCGGTGTCGACCAGTGCCGCTGACCGATTCCCGGAGAGGGGGGCAAACCCCCTCTCTTTTTCTCTCTGTTGAGGGGGGCAACAGCCCCCTCTTTCCTTGCTGGAGGGGGGCAACAGCCCCCCTCCTGTGCACTGTTGAGGGGGCAGCCGCCCCCTCCTCTTCTGCCGGTGGCCGGCGCCGCCCGGCGCCGCCACCTGGCCGGCGGCCAGGCCGGGCGCCCCCAAGGGGGGCGCTGTGCGTGGGATCCAGAGGGGGGCAGCAGCCCCCTTCTCTTGTTTACTCTCCATGGGTCCCTCTCTCTCTCACTCTCTCTCCTGGGTCTCTCTCTCCCTTGGACTCTCTCTCTCTCTCTCCCTTGGACTTTCTCTCTCTCCCTTGGACTCTCTCCCTTGGACTTTCTCTCTCTCTCCCTCCCTTAGATTCTCTCTCTACTCTCTCTCCTTAACTCCCGGTCTCTCTCTCTTGTGTTTGCCGACGCGGATCTCTCCCCCGCGTCCAGGCAATCCGTAACGCGGCCTCCGCGTTAATATATCGACGCAGCGCGGAGCCAACGCCCGCGTCTGTGTCCCTCTCGTGTCAACACGACGCGGAGCTAAAGTCCGCGTCTGTGTTCCTCCTGTGCTTCTCCGTTGGCAAGACCTAGGGCCGGTACCCTCCTTTTGGATTGGGGCCGAGCATCCCTTCGTCGGGCACAACAAAGGAATCACCTTTCCTCCTCTCTGTTTGTTTCCTAACGCGGATCTCAACCCGCGTTTGTGGTATCTTCGCAGCGCGACTCCCGCGTCTGTGATTTCTGCGTCTGGTACTTTCCGCGACGCGATCCCCGCGTCTGCTCTTTCCCGCGTCTGCTATTCCTGCGACGCGACACCCGCGTCTGTGATCCTCGCGTCTCACTGTCAAACCCGCGTCTCCCTATGTCTCTTTCTCCCCCAAATATTTATATTATATTATATTATTGGCGCGTGCGCAAGTTCCATGGATTCCAGACTTTCGACTTTCCGGTGATTTAGGCGAGTGTTCTCGCTCTCGCCTCCATTTGGGTTTTCCCGCTTCGTCGGGTCGACATGTATTTTATTTCTTGTTTCCATGTATTTGTATTGGGCTGAGTCCCTGTATTTGTGTATGGCCGAGTGCCAATATCTGGACATGTATTGCTCTGTGACGAATGCTTGTACTAGGGTGGTTTCATTCCAGTACATATACCATGCTTGTGATGTACTTGCTACTTTATAACGTGTGGTACTAACATTGCAGGTCTCTCCATGCTTCAGCCTCCGGTCACTCACTGTCTCGAAAGGGAAGTGATTGGGACCGGCAGGTCTTTCCGTTCTGCAGCCTCCGGTCTCTCACTATCAGTGATTTAGACCGGCAGGTCCCTCAGTTCTTCAGCCTCCAGTCCCTCACTATCTCGAAAGGGAAGTGAGTTTGGACTGTCAGGTTTCTCTGGACCCTTCAGCCTCCGGTCACTCACTGTCTCGAAAGAGGCGTGATTGGGATCGTCAGGTTTCTCAGCTCCGCCTGGTGAGCATGCTTAGCGCTCAGTGCTTTATTCACTAGATTCGTTTAGGCGAGTTGCTGCCGGATTCTCTACTCGTGTCTTAATCCGAGTATCCCGGTAACCTCGCAGAGCGCATTAGTGTCTAAACTCTGTTCGCTGCCTGTGCCTCCAGCTTGTTCAGCTCCGCCTGGTTATCATGATCAGCGTTCAGCGCTTTACCACTAGATTCGTCTAGGCGAGTTGCTGCGGATTTACCGCTCGTACTTCAGTCGAGTCGTTCCGGTAACCTCGCCAGACGCTCCAGTGTTAAATACTGTTTGCTGTCTGTACTTCCAGCTTGCGTAACTCCGCTTGATTGTGCTCAGCTACTATTCTACCACCATGCTATTACTTCATACTTGTCCTTTACATGTTACTGTTTAACACATGTATATCACCTAACACTTGACATGCTACTATTTGGCAAGACCCTTGTTATGACATGACTTGCCACCGGACTAATATCAATCTCTTGACATGACTGGTTGCCTGTCTAATATCTCCATCTTGTCATGCTATCATTTGACACCCGGCATGACACACTTGACTCTCATGATTATCACGATAACGGGAATGATGACCTGACATCTTGATAGTACAAACTGTACTCCTGATACACGTGATACATTATAGTACGAACCAGTACTCCTGTGATACCTGTATTCCTGACTTGTTCTTGCTCATTCCCGGAATCTGATAATCATCCAATAAACCATAAAATGGACAACTTGCATTGGGTCGGGGGAAACTTGCGGCTATCAGTATGTGTTCGTGTTTACAGTGGTATTAGGCATGTTGTGCAACTAAAACTTCCGGTCTGACCTGTGGGCCTCCAGGGGACCGAGGGGAGAGCTGGCTCCCTCCTTCCTGGTACCATCATGATAAGGGCATACATAAGTCCCTCCTGTTCGCCTTGCGGCGGGTTCCGTCCACCAAGCAACGGAACAATCCTGGACCGTGGTCCCGGGTATGTACGGGACCCACTGTAAACATAGTTCGTTGATACCCCCGCTGGTTTCCAATAACAATCTTGCTTTACTCGAATATGGATCTATGTGTGCTGGGACGCTAGTTCACATAGCTAGATATCAGGGTAAGACGAGTAATAATAAAGTGTCAAGATAATAACCGGCTCTTTAAGTTGTAAGTAGAGGTATGTAAAATGGGACGCATACTGAAGCCTGCAGCTTAAACGGCTATGAATCTGTGATATGCCTTATCATATTTGCCTGTCCGGGATTTTACTTCGGATTTTCGGTTTTATGAGTATTATGGTATTAACTGCTCATGCTCTGCTTTATCCTTTGTATCCATCTGCCTCCTGTTCATTATCTTATCATGCCCTGAGTACAGTCGGGTTGTATGTGCTTAGATTATGGTGACATAAGATAAGGGTATATAGATGAGGGTTTCCTTGTTTGGATTATTCCTTCGACGTACTAGTCTTATGGAGCCGTGATCTGAAACCATACAATCAGATTTGCTCGTCCTCGGCTTTATTTGATTTATCGCTTTACTTATACTTACCCTTGCTCGCCACTTGGCTTTTGCTTCACCACTCGCCTGGGGAGTTTCATCTGACTCCCCTAGATCCTCATGTCCAGGTCATGGAGCTTGGAGCATGTGGATTCTCCCAGTTGCTGATCAGAGTGGCGCAGCGGTAGCGTGGATCTCCAGCAGACCGTTCAGAGCTCTATCCTTCCAGGCCCCCTTGTGTGCCTCTCGAGTTTTTCTTTTGTAAACTCGTGAGTGCCTGTGTACTGTTCATACTTGTACATCTCTTTGTAATCTCGCAATTGCGCATATCAGTGATGTAATATTAGATCACCTCTGGTGATAACTTTGTAATTGTACTCATAGGTTGGAATGTATAATGCACCACTTGCTTCCGTACTCTGATTCTTGCCTGTACTGATGCTTAGCGTATATACGTGAAGGTACTTCTGACTTGCGTATATACGTTGCAGTAATGTCTCCGTATCCGCCAGGATCGGGGCGTTACAGGTTGGTATCAGAGCTTAGGCTCTCACCTCCTCAGTACGTCCAGATGGCAAATTAATGGTAAAGAAATTTGCAACTGGAATGCATGAGTCCTGGTTATACAATCCAACTACAAGTACAGAGTTATCTATTTTCTTGATCATCTTTCCTTTGATTTCTAATCTCTTCCACCTTTCCCCGGTTTTGGTTTTTCGAAGCCTTTATACCAACTTAAGATATGATTAGACTAGAAAGGTAGTGGCTGGTTCTAAATGAAGCTATGACATGATCTCTTCGGCCAACTCGATGAAGCTCGGTATTCTCTGGATTGATCCTGATCAGGTTATCTTTCAGAAGTCAGTTGTCGGGATTCTCTACGGGTATTCTATATTCTCGGCTATATCTCTCAGAGTGATCGATGACTGGTATTCGGAATTCTCAATTATTGGTCTTCTTTATTGTGCTCGGTATTATCAGGGTTTTCTTATCTTCGGTATTCTGGCTTATTCTCAGAGCGGCATTAAGTATGCAGTGCAGCGGAAATTCTATTGCAGAGCTGTGTTATCAGTCGGTATTATTTGGCATCGTTCAAAGACTTATACAGCCGGAAGTGCAGAAGATTTCTATATTCTGGTTATTGATCAGTCAACTTGAGGGCCCTACCTGTAGTGCTTCATATCTTAATTGGTGTAAATCCCGCCCTTGTCCTCTTGGTGTTCAATTTACCCCTTAACGAAATTGCGAGGACGCAATTTTTTGTAAGGTGGATGGATTGTAACACCCCGTTCCCAGAATACGTACTTAGTGGCGTATTCAGATTTTTTCAATCGTATTTTTCGATTTACTTCTTGTATTTGTTTTGTATTATGAATTATTCATATGGTCGTTTTGTCTTGGATTTGGATTCGTTGACTCGGAGTCAGCCCTAGTCTGAACCGAGGGCCCGATCCTAGAGTATTGCTCGATTTGGACATTCTGATATTCCGATTTGATCGATTTCAGTTTTAAACATCGTTTTCTAATATTCTAGATTTTATATGATTTTCTGGAATTTTCCTGGATCAAGTTGAAAATCTTCAAAACCGGTGTCGACCAGTGCCGCTGACCGATTTTCGGATTTTTAGTTTACAAACCGATTGGAATTACTAGAAGGGCTTTTAGACATTATTTCTTAAAATCACATTTCCTATCTAAATACTTTTCCTGAGGATTTTATGAATTTATGAAAATTCCACCGGTGTCGGTATCGACCGGTATCGCCAGAAGATTCCAGGATTTTTATTTTGAAAACTACATTATATTTTTCGAATCCGATTTCACCAGACATCTTAGAATAATATTTTCTATTTTTGAGGATTTTTCGGAAGGATTCTGGAACAGTCGATTTTCGCGACCATATTATAATATTATTATTTTCTTCCAATCTTGTCTTTTCTTCTCTTTCCTTTCTCTTCTCCCAACAACCCAGCAGCCCACTCCCCTCCACGGGGCCACATCCCATCACCATCACTCCCTCTCTCATCAATCACTTCCCCCATCATTACTTCTTTTTCTTTTTCTATTTCTTTTCCTTTTCTTTCTTTTTCTCTTCTTCACTTCTCTTCACTTCTTCTTCTTCCTCTCCTTTGGTGACCACCGCACCCAGCAGCCACCTCCGGCCACCACCTCCGGCGAGGATGGGCCCCCATCTCCGGTGACCGAATCTCCTCACCACCATCACCAACAACATCCACCAAACCCACCTTCTCCCTCTTCATCATCCTCTTCCAATCAACCACCTCCACCACTATCTTCTCCACCCAACCACCACTCCTACAACACCCAACTCCTCCTCCTCCTCCCATCTCTTCCAATTCCTCCACCACCTTCCCAAAACTCCACCAAGATCACCAAATCCACCATCACCACAAAACCCAACTCCCCTTTTCCCCTCTTTCTTTTGGGTGGCCGGAGCCACCCCTGGTCTTGGGCGCCGCCGGCGGAGGCCGGCGGCCGCGGGCAGCCAGGGGCCCACCTGGGCCCCTATGCTTGGCCGGAGAGGGGGGCAAACCCCCTCTCTTTTTCTCTCTGTTGAGGGGGGCAACAGCCCCCCTCTTTCCTCGCTGGAGGGGGGCAACAGCCCCCCTCCTGTGCACTGTTGAGGGGGCAGCCGCCCCCTCCTCTTCTGCCGGTGGCCGGCGCCGCCCGGCGCCGCCACCTGGCCGGCGGCCAGGCCGGGCGCCCCCAAGGGGGGCGCTGTGCGTGGGATCCAGAGGGGGGCAGCAGCCCCTTCTCTTGTTTACTCTCCATGGGTCCCTCTCTCTCTCACTCTCTCTCCTGGGTCTCTCTCTCCCTTGGACTCTCTCTCTCTCTCTCTCCCTTGGACTTTCTCTCTCTCTCCCTTGGACTCTCTCCCTTGGACTTTCTCTCTCCCTCCCTTAGATTCTCTCTCTACTCTCTCTCCTTAACTCCCGGTCTCTCTCTCTTGTGTTTGCCGACGCGGATCTCTCCCCCGCGTCCAGGCAATCCGTAACGCGGCCTCCGCGTTAATATATCGACGCAGCGCGGAGCCAACGCCCGCGTCTGTGTCCCTCTCGTGTCAACACGACGCGGAGCTAAAGTCCGCGTCTGTGTTCCTCCTGTGCTTCTCCGTTGGCAAGACCTAGGGCCGGTACCCTCCTTTTGGATTGGGGCCGAGCATCCCTTCGTCGGGCACAACAAAGGAATCACCTTTCCTCCTCTCTGTTTGTTTCCTAACGCGGATCTCAACCCCGCGTTTGTGGTATCTTCGCAGCGCGACTCCCGCGTCTGTGATTTCCGCGTCTGGTACTTTCCGCGACGCGATCCCCGCGTCTGCTCTTTCCCGCGTCTGCTATTCCTGCGACGCGACACCCGCGTCTGTGATCCTCGCGTCTCACTGTCAAACCCGCGTCTCCCTATGTCTCTTTCTCTCCCAAATATTTATATTATATTATATTATTGGCGCGTGCGCAAGTTACATGGATTCCAGACTTTCGACTTTCCGGTGATTTAGGCGAGTGTTCTCGCTCTCGCCTCCATTTGGGTTTCCCCGCTTCGTCGGGTCGACATGTATTTTATTTCTTGTTTCCATGTATTTGTATTGGGCTGAGTCCCTGTATTTGTGTATGGCCGAGTGCCAATATCTGGACATGTATTGCTCTGTGACGAATGCTTGTACTAGGGTGGTTTCATTCCAGTACATATACCATGCTTGTGATGTACTTGCTACTTTATAACGTGTGGTACTAACATTGCAGGTCTCTCCATGCTTCAGCCTCCGGTCACTCACTGTCTCGAAAGGGAAGTGATTGGGACCGGCAGGTCTTTCCGTTCTGCAGCCTCCGGTCTCTCACTATCAGTGATTTAGACCGGCAGGTCCCTCAGTTCTTCAGCCTCCAGTCCCTCACTATCTCGAAAGGGAAGTGAGTTTGGACTGTCAGGTTTCTCTGGACCCTTCAGCCTCCGGTCACTCACTATCTCGAAAGAGGCGTGATTGGGATCGTCAGGTTTCTCAGCTCCGCCTGGTGAGCATGCTTAGCGCTCAGTGCTTTATTCACTAAATTCGTTTAGGCGAGTTGCTGCCGGATTCTCTACTCGTGTCTTAATCCGAGTATCCCGGTAACCTCGCAGAGCGCATTAGTGTCTAAACTATGTTCGCTGCCTGTGCCTCCAGCTTGTTCAGCTCCGCCTGGTTATCATGATCAGCGTTCAGCGCTTTACCACTAGATTCGTCTAGGCGAGTTGCTGCCGGATTTACCGCTCGTACTTCAGTCGAGTCGTTCCGGTAACCTCGCCAGACGCTCCAGTGTTAAATACTGTTTGCTGTCTGTACTTCCAGCTTGCGTAACTCCGCTTGATTGTGCTCAGCTACTATTCTACCACCATGCTATTACTTCATACTTGTCCTTTACATGTTACTGTTTAACACATGTATATCACCTAACACTTGACATGCTACTATTTGGCAAGACCCTTGTTATGACATGACTTGCCACCGGACTAATATCAATCTCTTGACATGACTGGTTGCCTGTCTAATATCTCCATCTTGTCATGCTATCATTTGACACCCGGCATGACACACTTGACTCTCATGATTATCACGATAACGGGAATGATGACCTGACATCTTGATAGTACAAACTGTACTCCTGATACACGTGATACATTATAGTACGAACCAGTACTCCTGTGATACCTGTATTCCTGACTTGTTCTTGCTCATTCCCGGAATCTGATAATCATCCAATAAACCATAAAATGGACAACTTGCATTGGGTCGGGGGAAACTTGCGGCTATCAGTATGTGTTCGTGTTTACAGTGGTATTAGGCATGTTGTGCAACTAAAACTTCCGGTCTGACCTGTGGGCCTCCAGGGGACCGAGGGGAGAGCTGGCTCCCTCCTTCCTGGTACCATCATGATAAGGGCATACATAAGTCCCTCCTGTTCGCCTTGCGGCGGGTTCCGTCCACCAAGCAACGGAACAATCCTGGGCCGTGGTCCGGGTATGTACGGGACCCACTGTAAACATAGTTCGTTGATACCCCCGCTGGTTTCCAATAACAATCTTGCTTTACTCGGATATGGATCTATGTGTGCTGGGACGCTAGTTCACATAGCTAGATATCAGGGTAAGACGAGTAATAATAAAGTGTCAAGATAATAACCGGCTCTTTAAGTTGTAAGTAGAGGTATGTGAAATGGGACGCATACTGAAGCCTGCAGCTTAAACGGCTATGAATCTGTGATATGCCTTATCATATTTTCCTGTCCGGGATTTTACTTCGGATTTTCGGTTTTATGAGTATTATGGTATTAACTGCTCATGCTCTGCTTTATCCTTTGTATCCATCTGCCTCCTGTTCATTATCTTATCATGCCCTGAGTACAGTCGGGTTGTATGTGCTTAGATTATGGTGACATAAGATAAGGGTATATAGATGAGGGTTTCCTTGTTTGGATTATTCCTTCGACGTACTAGTCTTATGGAGCCGTGATCTGAAACCATACAATCAGATTTGCTCGTCCTCGGCTTTATTTGATTTATCGCTTTACTTATACTTACCCTTGCTCGCCACTTGGCTTTTGCTTCACCACTCGCCTGGGGAGTTTCATCTGACTCCCCTGGATCCTCATGTCCAGGTCATGGAGCTTGGAGCATGTGGATTCTCCCAGTTGCTGATCAGAGTGGCGCAGCGGTAGCGTGGATCTCCAGCAGACCGTTCAGAGCTCTATCCTTCCAGGCCCCCTTGTGTGCCTCTCGAGTTTTCCTTTTGTAAACTCGTGAGTGCCTGTGTACTGTTCATACTTGTACATCTCTTTGTAATCTCGCAATTGCGCATATCAGTGATGTAATATTAGATCACCTCTGGTGATAACTTTGTAATTGTACTCATAGGTTGGAATGTATAATGCACCACTTGCTTCCGTACTCTGATTCTTGCCTGTACTGATGCTTAGCGTATATACGTGAAGGTACTTCTGACTTGCGTATATACGTTGCAGTAATGTCTCCGTATCCGCCAGGATCGGGGCGTTACAGAATTCATTGATATATATATATATATATTATATATATATATATATATATATATATATATATATATATATTATATATATATATAGGGTCTTATATGTTGGAACCCCATGTTCATCCTATGAGAGTTTAGATTGTTAGTGTAGACATTACATATTGGAGCACACGAGTGTATTGAAGAGAATATGGGATTGTGTGTAGGAGTATCTCAGGATTTGAGTGGCTGACAGAGGCTGAATAGTCGACTAATACCTGTTATTAGTCGACTAATAGCTCTGTTAGTCGACTAATGATTTCCCCCTAGTCGACTAACTTACCTTCCAGGAAATAGATGTGCTATCTGTTTGTCCTTTGTATTCCCTGTTAGTCAACTTGACACATCTAGTAGTCGACTAATATCAAGTATAGTCGACTACACCTTGACCTATAGTCGACTAATAGGTTGTTCTGGAAGATGTGCAGTCTCTGTTACTGATCTGCATCTCTGTCAGTCGACTTCCCTTCCTGTATAGTCGACTTGGTCCCTGTATAGTCGACTAGGCCCACTTGATTAGTCGACTAATCCTCCTCTAGTCGACTTGTTTCTTCCCTCTAGTCGACTAATATAGGTCGGTCTGTTGGGGATAACTACTTTATTGGATGTAGACCTTAACCATGGTTATGTTATGGATTTAGATGGACGTATGTGACTTCAAGAAGTAGATATTGGTGGTAATGACTTGATCTAATAGATCTTATGTGCATGTATTGGATATGTTGCCAAAGGTTGGGGACCTGAGTTGATCTTAATAGAAATGTGAACTCTTGAGGTTTTGGGAATCAGATTAGAATAATAGAGGGTGAGAACTAAACTATGATTATTGATATATATTGGAATGGCAGTTTATTATATTAGATTGCTCGATGTTTATTGATACTTAATGATCAAGTAACTATTGGAAATAAGAGTTGGTTGTAATGACTCGGATTATTAGAAGCTAGAGTTCGTCGATGTACCAATTGACTATATTATTTGAATATGGATGAGTTGTTAGTGTGGACTTATAGGTGAACTATTTTAGATTGTAGTTCTTTGAGGACATTTCCATTCCTTACTTGTGATCTTGGTGTCTGTTATATTAGTTGATCTTGAGGATACCAATAGACTGCTATTTATTGCTGTTACTCAGTAATAGGGGATAGAATTATTGTGAGAGTAAATCCATCGATTTCGGTGATATTATATATTCAGAGTTTGATAGCTTTTACTGTTTGATCTCTGTTATTGGTGACCCGAGGATTAGAATAGATTGACATGATGAGAGAACTGGTTATTGGATCATTAGACTGGTGGGTTACTGTACCGGATTACTTTGACATGAATTGATATTTGACGGTCAGGATAACTATTGAGGGCAGATTCATGATGACTATTGATATCGGTTATTGTTATATGCAGTACAGGCATATAAGATATTGACCAGTTCTAGATTAGACTGTCCATTGAGCAATATCTGGATTCATTATTGTATGGATTCATGTTATTGAAAGTTACTGGGAAAATATTGTTAGACTGTAACACTTTCATTGTTCTATTGTTCTACCGTTTATACGGTAATATTGTTCACATTGTCATTGTTACATTGATATTGTTATTGTTACTGTATCGTCCCAGTAATCGAAATGACATGGATATTGATTGTTATAAATAATAATGTAAATTGACAACTTACACTGGGATTGAGAAAATTGATGGAGGAGACAGCGTCTGTATTTTGGGTGGACCTACGATACAGGTTGCGCAGCAGAGATACGGTCCACTGCAGGGTTCCGGGGGATGACTGACATCCCGTATTGTTCATATTGTCATTGTATTGACATATTGTTATTGTTATTGACTACCTAGCGGTAGGACCTGGTTCAGCGCTAGGTGATTGGGCCGTGGTTCCGGGTATGTACGAAACCACCTAAAGCATGGACAATATCTCTTCCACTAATTTCAATAACTTAAGACCCTGATTGACACGTGTGGTAGGCGTAGTATGGGATGCGTCTACTGCATGTGGCAATTGGTGTTCGCTGACATAATAAATGATAATAAATTGTTTATAGCATATTGTGACCGACTATAATCACATGACTGTATACATGATTGTAACCAGGACCAGATTATTATAACTAAGACCAGACTTGTGACTAGACTTGGATACCAGCCTAGTGACATGTGATAGGTTACCTATTGTGACATCAGTTGCTTGCTTACTATTGATCAGTTGTTGCCTATCTTTATTCGTGTTGTTATCATGTTTATTACAGTTCTGTTATTTATTTGTTATAAGGTCTCTTATATCTGCAGTTGTTTTGATTATTATTTATGCACATTGTTTCTTCTGCACGAGCTCTTTCCCCTTTATACACACACTCACCATGGTCGTGTTCTGACGACCCTGGGTTTGCACGTCCAGATATTGGACGATTGTTTCTAATGTGCAGGAGTTCGATGAGACGGTACGCTTTGCGAGGAGCTTGGGTCCTCTCCCTTTTATTCTGGTATTCTTACCTCTTTTTATTCCTGTTCCTATATTTTTCTTGATTCATGCATATCAGATTCACTCTCTATTCAGTGCTTTTAATATGCTATCATTGTGTTAGACTTTATATGTATTATTGCAGTGATTATTGATTAATCTTGGTTTAGATTTATAGCTTATTCAGGTTACTTTAGGCTTAGCGTATATATGTGGGGTATTTTCCTCGCGTTTATACGTCGCCGACTCTCATCGCGACTTCGTTTCCGTATTTTGGGAAGCGGGGCGTGACAGCGTTAGTGGATCCTGATAGCAGGGAGGCAGTTCACTGTACTCAGGTATCATGTAACATATAATAACAGGTGTGTACATAAATCACAAGAACACTAGATCACGTGTGGTAAGGCCCTCGGAGGAGCCACCCTTCCAAGCACGCCTCTCTGATTCCCCTGCTACCAATCTCTCCTAGTTACCCCGGCTTGATTAATTTTATTAATCAAAGCAAGTAAAAGATAGTGTGTAACTCAGTATATATGACCCAGAATCGGTATCAAGAATATCAATGTCAGATAGTGAATATAGTGTGTATCTGATCACGGGACAATGTAAACAGTGACAATATCAAATGATAAATACACAACAGTGCAAGTGATGCCAGTGTCATCCAGTATGTAGTCCAAAGGTCTTAGTAAATCAGTCATGATCATATATAACATAATCTAATAAAATATTCTTGAATAATTTCTCAGAATATAATGGTCAATTTCCTCAAGATAAATTTCATGTTATTCGTTTATCCTCGAACAATTCAGGTCATAAAATTTATTCACAATCAATATAGGTTTACGTGTCAGGATCTATCATATACAAGCAATCATGTCAAATAGTTGGATCAAGCATGTACAATGATGAGAGGTATAAACGATATGTGGAACAATATATCATGACCACGTGATGAAAACGATGATGATTCAGATAATTAATGGTAAAATGGATAGTACCATGATCAATGATACAATCGGAACATTGCAGTGCGTACAAACTAGTGATCACAGGACATTAACGATAATCAGAAATAGGAGGACATATAGAAATTAATAATTAATGGATAATATTAAATTCAACAAGAAAATCAAGGAGATGAAATCGTGTATACTTGCATGAAATGATGTGTTTGGGGTTTGAATCGCCATCAGGTTTGCACTGCATGAATAAGTACGGATCTCTAGATCATCTCATGGGTCGATCTTCAATCGCCAGTATATAGAATCCACAACGAGACAATCCGAATCTCCCGTTACCGAATTCAAATCACACGAACGAGTCCGAAATCGCTGGAACATGCAACCATACACACACGCACACAACTTACACAAGTAACACACAATCATACACACAAACACAGATAGAAAGAGAGTGTTAAAGAGACTCACACACTGTTGGGTGGAAAACACGGTCGTCGACGATGGCCCGCGGAGGAGGCAGAGAAGCCACGACGGAGGAGGGAGCCGCGTGATGGGTTCGCGACCCCGAAGACGGAGATCGGAGGGCGTGGCAAGCTCACCGGAGGTCGTCGGAGATGGATGATGGCCACAACCATGGATGCGTGCGTGAAACGAGGAGGGGTAAAAGACAATATACACCCACCTATACACCATGCATAAATACATTTATAAATACACATATGTATATACCCTTATATGTACCCATGCATTAATACTTACCCACATTATTATGTTACACAACCATGCATACCCATTCACGCACACATCCAATAATGTACACATAACACACACATATATGTATATATATACACATTTATAAACACACAGAACACATATTTGTAATTACCCACACATTAACACACTCTAATACATATTATATATGTATATATAATATCCCCACGCATCCTAACGCACAAACTCACACCCACACAGGCCCACACCCAAAATCACACAACACCCACCAAACACACACACACACAGAGAGAGAGAGAGAGAGAGAGAGAGAGAGAGAGAAGAGAGAGAGAGTACCATGGAAGAGGAAGCTCTCGGCAAGGGTATGCGCGCGCTGGCGGAGACGGAGGCGGAGGCCGTGGAGGATATCGATGAATCCAAAGGATTGCCGAGGCCGCCGTGGGTGTTTCGGCGAGGCCACGGAGTGCCCGAGGTGTGGATGGTGGAGGTGGAAGCCCGGCCATGGAGGAGATGTGTGCGGCTCCGGCGAGGGAGATGCTACGGTAGCGGAGCTCGGAGGTGCCACGGGGAATGAGTACGCGTACTCAGGGACTGGGCTGCGGGCTGGTGAGCTGCAAAGGCTCGGCCAAGGGCTTGGTGGCTCGGAAGGGGCATCCAAGAGGGAAGGCTTTCGCGATTGGTTTGCATAGGCATGCATTTATAGATAGGGAAAGAGAGAGACGAGAGAGAGAGAGAGAGGACATGAGAGAGAGAGGGGTGAAGACGTGGGGTTGTACGTGAGAGAAAGGAGAGGAGCAGGTGGAGAAATTATGGGAAGAAGTTGGGTGCAGTTGGAGGACGTGGGAAGTTTAGGGATAAGAAGATTGTAGTAAACATTTAATTTAAAAATAGATACACTTTGGACCACAGCCAAAGTGGCATAGTGGTGGAAGTTTTCAACTTTGATTGTCAGGAGCTGGGTTCGATCCTTAGCGTCATCACAAAGTTGGTTTCATTTTTTTTGAAGGCGCGAACGGGTTAGTAGGCCTGGGCTATGGGCTTTAATTAAAAGAAAAATGACAAAAGAAGAGAGAATTGGGCTTTGGGTTTTGGGCTCTAATTAAAAAAAATGAAAAAGAAGAGGAATAAAAGGGGATTTGGCTTGGCTCTTGCATTTGGGCTCTAAGGAAATGAGATAAAAATGATATAAAGGAGGAAAGGAGTCTGGGCTTTCTAGTTTAGGCTTGGGAATTGGAAAATGAAATAGGAATAATACCAATTACATATTAATAATAGATATTAAATTAATTCATAATGATAATAATAATGTATAAAATATAATACATGACTATAATTATAATTGCACATATAATTATGTAAATGATCATATATATTAT